>JBAMMX010000013.1:22523977-22936477 GCA_037126225.1 Dillenia turbinata
ATGAAATCGTTAAAAAAAAAAAAAAAAAAAAAAAACGAAAGAAAAAGATTTAGTTTATGCAGATTCTCCTACGCCACTCATTCATATCTAAGACCATCTCCTCAACTAAATCCATCACTATCATATCCTTACGAATGCATTGCATCCACGTTTTCAATGGTCTACCTCTACGTTTTATTAATTCTCCTATATTTAAGTTCTCTACCTTCCTAATAGGTGCGTCCATAGGCCTTCGTTGCACATAACCAAACCATCTCAGACGGTATTCTCGCATCTTGTCTACAATTGGACTGACTCCCAGATTATTACGTATCTCGTCGTTTCTTATTCTATCATTTCTAGTTTTGCTACACATCCACCTAAAAATTCTCATTTCAGCTACGGCCATTTTTTGCTCTTGTTGTTGTTTAATGGCCCAACATTCAGTACCATATAATAGAGCAGGTCTTACTGCGGTCCTATAGAATTTTTCATTTAACTGTAATGGCATCGTGCTATCACAGAGCACTCCGGATGCGTTTCTCCATTTCATCCAACTCGCTTGAATTCTATTATTGACATCTCCATCTATATTGTCATCATTTTGGATGATGAAACCAAAATATTTAAATCTTTCACTCTTTGGGACTTCTCTTCCTTCCAACCTAATCGTTTCTTCATTATCTTGATGGTTGTCACTAAACTTACATCTCACATACTCAGTTTTAGATCTACTCAATCTAAATCCTTTAGATTCTAACGTATCCCTCCATAACTCTAATTTAGTACTGATACCTTCTCTAATTTTATCAACCAAAATTATATCATCTGCGAATAGCATATACCATGGTATTTCATCTTGAATATTTTTTTGTGATTCAATCCCGAATCTTGATGTAAGCCAATGTTAATAGGAAAGCTATCACTCAACCCCCCGCAAGTCCTTACATTGATCACAATTCTTTTATACATATCCCTGATAAGATTAATATATTTCAAAGAGATCTCTTTCCTCATAAGCATCATCCACAACACGTATCTGGAAACTCTATCATATGCTTTCTCAAAATCAATGAAAACCATATGTAGATCTCTTTTTTGCGCTCTAAATGTCTCCATCAACTGTCTTAGCAAGTGAATCGCTTCAGTGGTGGATCGCCCGGACATAAATCCGAATTGATTCTGAGACACACTTATCTCCCGTCTCAATCTATACTTTATTACTCTCTCCTATAACTTCATCGTATGACTCATGAGTTTAATTTCTCTATAATTGAAACAATCTTAAATGTCTCCTTTATTCTTATAAAGAGAGACAATTGTACTCTCTCCATACATGGGGCATTTTCTTTGTTTGCCAAATTTTGTTAAAAAGAGCCGTTAACATTGTTATTCCGAATTCTCCCAAACATTTTCACACCTCGATAGGAATGTCATCAGGTCCTATAGCTTTGTTATTTCCCATTCTCTTTATAGTCTCCTTTATTTCATGGGAGCGGATCTTACGTTTAAAATTTCTATTAATCTCTTCTGTAGATATCTCTAAATTTTCTTTATTTGTACTCTCAACATTAAATAAATTATTAAAATATTCTCTCCACCTCTTTTTTATATCCTCGTTTCTTACAAGTATACTATTTGTGACACTCTTAATACATCTAATCTCATTTAAATCTTGTCCCTTCCTCTCCCTTAGTTTGGCAATTCTATAGATCTCTCTCTCCGTCTCGAGTCTCTAGTTTCTTATATAATTCATTATACACTTTATTCTTTGATTCATGTATAATCTTTTTTACGTCTTTTTTTGCCTTTTCATATTTTTCATAAGTCCCGCTACTATTATCATTTTTAAGATTCCTATAGCACTCTCTTTTGATTCGGATCGCAGTTTCTATTTCTTCGTTCCACCACCATGACTCTTTGCCTCTTGGAGCCTCGCCCTTGGATACTCCAAGAACCTCTCCAGCTATACTTTTAATATTATTAGAGATATCATTCCACATTGTTTCTACGTTATCATTAACAGACCAATTTGTTACTCCAATGACTATCCTTAAAACTCCTCACATTTTCCCCTTTCAGTTTCCACCACTTAATTATTGACTCCATATATGATTGACATTATTTTTGTCGTTTTGATACTCGTACATCTAAAACTAGGAGTCTGTGTTGAGTCGTTACACTCTCCCCCGATATGACCTTACAGTCCTTACAAATCATTTTATCACTTCTTCTAGTGAGAAAGAAATCTATTTGAATAACATTTGACCCACTTCTATAAGTAACTATGTGTGATTCTTTTTTCTTAAAGAACGTATTTACTAGTGCCAAATCAAATGCTACTGCAAACTCTAGAATTGTACTTCCCGCCTCATTCCTACGGCCGAATCCAAAGTTTCCGTGTACGATTTCGAATCCCTCGTTTTTCTCTCCTACATGTCCATTTAGATCTCCTCTAATAAATAACTTCTCATTACTTGGTATGGTTTGTATAAATTCCTCTAGATCATCCCAAAATTGTTTCTTACTAATTGCATCTACACCTATTTGGGGTGCATACACGCTAACTATATTAATTACATTTCCTCCATTTACTAACTTGACAAGTATCATTCTATCTCATTTTCTTCTTATCTCTACTACCTCTCCTAATAGATCTCTATGTACAATTATTCCTACCTCATTTTTAGTCTTATCTCTACTTGTATACCAAAACTTATGACCATAAGACTCTATTACTCTAGCCTTCTCTCCACCCATTTGGTTTCTTAAGACACATGATCATAATTTTTTTTCTATTCATTACTTCACCTATTTCTCCTAACTTTCCAGTTAGAGATCCTATGTTCCAAGTGGCTAAGCGAATCCTATCCTCATGGACTATTTTATTTGTCCGCATCCTAACATCCCTTGGGAATTTATCACTACACCCGGGATGAGATAAAAAACTATCATCGTTGAAAATTTAAAGTGAATTATGCCTTACAAAAAAGCAGAACTATGATGGGGTCAAACCAAGAAAGAAGCCAGATTTATAAACCAAAGATTGAGCAATTGTCAAAGTTTTTCAACATAGATTATGCACCAGGCATTGTTGGTTGATATTGTATAGTAACCTCTTAATGCTGCACAATGTTAAAGCTTTAGTTTGCATATGCTATACATACACAACAACCTCAACAAAAAACAAAGGTATATAAGGCTGCTTCCATATTCATGTTAATGCGATTTGAACAAAATGGCTAAATTTGGTGCTCAAAGGGGAAAAAAAAAACGATTAGTACAGTGCAAGATCTTTCAAATAAGTTAAATACCACAATACGAAGTCTAGGTCTTGGAATATCTGGTTGTTTTGGGAGTAGTTCTACAGAATCTGGAGTGCAGTGAATGCCTTGGATTATGGTTCCCCTCACAGATGGCTTTTAAGTGCCTTCTAGTGACTGCACCATCAATTATTGCTATATATCTGCATACAACCCATTATTAGAGAGTAGGTCCTGTTGAGAGAGAGAGAGAGAGAGAGAGAGAGAGAGAGAACATCCCACATCCTACATATACAGTGCATATGCACAAAAAGCAAGATAAGTAACAATTCAAGTATTCTTTCAAGCAGAATTAAAACTTTGGAATGGAGAGCTTATATATATATAGCTAAACATCATTTTCTACTTAAGCAAAACACAAGGGGAGAAGAGGAGAGTCAAACATTAGAATCAATGCAAGAAGATGAAGGAGAAAAGAGAAACTTCCTCCTTAGATAACTTAGATGAAGGATGTGAAAGTTTTTAAGCAAAATCTCCTGAAAATGAGTAGACAATTGCCAACGTTAATAACAGCCTAGTAAATTCCAAATGATAATGAAGTAATTTCTTATTTTGTATTATTTTTTATTTTAGTATTGAACTGATAATGAAGAATTGATAGGAAATATTTCATCTGCAATGTTTATTTCATGTACAAAAGAAATCATACCATCATTTGTCACAATGATCAACCCAGTTGTCACAACATCAAGACGCCCAACAGTAAACAGTCGGGGTTTAGGCCGTCTTGGATTTTTCTTATCCTGTAAAATGAAACAGGAAAAATGACCAATTTGTACAATGGCTTCAAACTTTTTTCCAACAATAAACTATTCTCTAGCAGATATCAAATTACAGATCAGAAATGTGAAAACATTTAACCAGCACATACCCACTCTTTAGATAATCATCAAATAAAGAGACAACAGATTTTTGACTCTTTATCCCCAGATGAACAAATGTACCTGCAGGCAAGCCAAAGTCAACCAAATATCCGAGATCAGGTCCGGCTAAAGGAATTGAAGAGCCAAAAATATTTGAGAAAGGAACCGTTACTCTTTTGGCTTGTTCAGGGCAAGATACACTCTTGGAGGCAACTTTTTAGGAAGTCGGTTTCCACTGACATAATCACATCTCTTGCAGGATCAACTCTGATCTACAGGTCATTACATGCATACTATCACATCACACCATGATACAAGCCCAATGAATAACAAACAAATTCTATAGAAAGGAGACAATTGCTATCCATCAAAATTAATAATGGCAGAAAAAGAACAACCAGCGAACCTGAGGGGTTCTGCAAAGGAGCCATTAACAGTAACCTTGCCCTCAAAAATAAGCTCTTCACTGTTCCTTCTTGATGCCACTAGAAACATTAAGAACAAAATTTAACTTCACTTATCACCAAAAATGTTCTCCCGCAAGAGGACCCCACAAATTCTCTAGTATTCCTAGTTGATTCAAAATTCAAAAATTCAATTAAAGTTGAGCTCTAGAACTGTTATGATGCCACATACTCTCCAATTATAATACAGTTTAATGCAAGAGCATCCAAAGAAATAAAAGTTTTTTCTGTTTTTTATGAGTTTCCTTCTTTATTTAGATTTCCATTCAAAAAGTTTCTTTTTTTTTTTTTTACCTATTCTAGTTAACAAACCGGGAAATTTTAAGTAACTAGAAAATTTTAATTTAGAATTAAAATTTTTCATAAGTAGTATAAATAAGACAATAGTAAATTTGTGAGATATTGCTTTTTCTCTTAATGCAGAAATTCAATTTATTTTTCTTTAAAACTACTTATTTATTATTGTTCCAACCACAATCACCCTATTTTAGTCCTAATTGTTGAGATCTAATTACTCTAATCCTTTCTGCTACGTAACAGTCACTAGCAAATGTTTCATATTTCATTCCCAGCAAATTGACTGTGCTTCTATATTTCACCACTACAACATAAGCATAATTTGTATACACCACATAAACAGAAAACGTAATGAACTGCAAATTCAATTACCTTAATGAACAAGGTATTTGCAACTACTACTTTGAAAATAGCTCCGCCGGGGGGACAAAAAGTTTATAACTGTTGTTACAAAAAAATTTTTCACACTGCAATTCATTCACTCACTTCAGTCATCAAACTTTTCTGTTCAAGCTATGTTTTCCCTCCTTAAGTACATACCCTTAGTACTTGATTATTGTACTTCTACATTTTCACACTACATACTAACATGACTACTTCTATACAACACAAACACCAAATTCAACACTCTTGCTACAAATTTAACCTCAACAATCTGGGTACAGGCAATACAGGGCATAAGTTGCAAATTGCCGAAGGGTTCCCATGCAATGAGCAACCTCAATCTACTTGCAAATGTTTCATATTTTAGTATATTACAGAGAAAGAGTAACATAATGCAATAGAACTGCAGTAAATTTGCAAACCTTAGAAAACTACATAGAACACAAGTACTACTTCCCAAAACAATCAAAAACACTTGCACCAAAAAAAAATTCATGAAAATTATACCTCCAGCAGCAGCAAGAACTTTACTGAGACGCTGAGGTTGATCCCTAAAATTCTCATTATAAAACCTCCTCGCAGCCTTTGAATGCTTCGGTTCCGCCGCAATAGCCACCGTCTTCTCCTTCTTCTTCGTCTTCGCAGTCTTTGCATCCGCCATCGCATGAAGAAGCCGAGCCCGAGGAGTGGACTGGAGTTTGAGATTTCCATTCTCGTCTCTCACTATCCATGGTATGAACATTGGACCGGAATAATCCCACTCCAGACCGGAAGATTAATCGGAGCTAAGGTTTCGGGTTTGGGACTCGGTTTAGAGACATGTTCGGATTAAACATTAAAAAAAAAAAAAAAAAAATTTAAAACAACACAACACCCAAAATAATTCCAACAAAGGCTAGGTTAGTCACATTTTAAAGATGCAAACATGTTGTGTTGCATATCTGTGACATACCTGAACTTGAATGCTGCTTCTAGGATTGAGCAAACTTACACGAGGTTGCTTTGGGAGTTTTTGAAATCTAAGGCTGCTTTGGGAGACACAACAACGAGGCTCTTAGTTGTTGCCGAAGTTCTTCTGACAAGTCACGATGGCAGTAACGTGCGATAAATTTCTAAAAATTATTCAGATAGCTTAAGAAAAATGAAAGAAATTCATTAGTTTTTAATTTCTATAATTTCTTAATTTTTAAAGTTTCTTAATTTCTCTAGTTTTTTAATTTTTTTAGTTTCTAGTTTCCTAATTTTACTAATTTCTTTTTTTTTAGTTTTTTTATTTTTATAGTTTCCTAATTTATGAGGTTTGCATTCCCTATAAATATTTATAATATTTTATTATTTTAACATTCATGATTAATAATATTTTATTTGAAAGTGATATTTCTCTTTTAAGAGTTTTAAGGTTTTCTCTTTTTAAACTTTATTATCTTCTTTCTATCTCTCCCGCGTTAGGTGGTATTAGAGTCAAAACTTTCTCTTGCAATGGCCAACCAAGCCGATGAAAGTAGTACTCTTTCTGACGTGTTCAGAGAGTTGCAAGCCATGACGGTTGCAATCCAAACTTTATCAGTCCGAATGAAACGATTAGAATCACAAATGGAGCAGACAAAAACGAAACCGCAGATGTTGCGGTCAAACCAGGGTAATATAGGATGTGAAAGTGACGTCAGGAAAATCGCTCAAGGATCTCACTTCAGTCCCATAATACCATAACAATCTCGTAGGATTCAGACCAACGAGAATGAATTTTCGAGTGAAGATGTGCAGACTTTGACGATAACCGAGAAGACTGTGGTTCCAGGAATACCTATTTCGAATGATTCATTTGTTGAAGCAAAAGACAAATTGGAAACACCAGACAAAAGGGATATAAAGAAAAAGAAAACGGTGGAGTTAAAGAACAATTTAGAAGAATATATATATATTATTAAAGACAAGTTTGACTCATTCAAAGTGTTGGGAAATGTTTTAATTAAGCACGAAAAGCAATCCCTCATTGAAAGATTTGAAAAAAACTGATTTTAATGAAGAATTATTAAAAACACAAGATTAGATTTATGCTAATGGTGAAGATGTCGTTGTTTCAGAATTTCAGGAGTATCTAGATTTTCTTAAAACTATTGGAGACTCAATATGTTTTAAATTGAATGAATTTGCAATAACAATTGTTTTGATATTTATCATACTTAATATAAGTTTTTGGAGAAGAAAACCAAATGAGAGAGTAGAGGATATGGATGCAGACATTGAAGGTATCACTCGAGGGTGATTTCTTTTCAGGAAAGGGAGACTGATATGGGACACATTTCTAAAAATTAACCAGGTGGCTAAAGATAAAAGAAAGAGATCCATTAGTTTCTAATTTGTATAATTTCATAATTTTTAAAATTTCTTAATTTTCTTAATTTCCTAATTTTTCTAATTTATAGTTTCCTAATTTTATTAGTTTCTTAATTTCTTTAATTTCTTTATTTTTATAGTTTCCTAATTTATGGGATTTGCATTCCCTATAAATATTTATAGTGTTTCATTATTTTGACATTCGTAATTAATAATATTTTCTTTGATAGTAATATTTCTTTTTGGAGAGTTTGAGGGTTTTCTCTTTTCGAACCCTATTGTTTCCCTTCTATCTCTCCCGCGTTAAAAGCTTGCAATCATCTCTACTTGGGGTATAGGGTTTTTCTCTTAAATCCTTTTGCTCTCTCTTTCTCTGTTGAAGAGGTAAAGAATTTTGTGCATTTCTCCCATACCCAGTGCGTATGAGCACTAAAACCTAATTGGTGTCACGTTTCATATGGGAATCTCTACATCTGGGTATGCCCTACTGAAATACGAACATGGCCTGCAAGCTCAGTCGGCGAGGTATGTCGCGTCTTGAAGACACGACAAATCTGGGAAACTCTTGGAATTATTTTGGGTGTTGTGTTGTTTCAAAAACTTTTATTTTTTTTTTTTATGTTTAATCCAAACATGTTTCCTGGGTTTACGTTGAGGTTTAGGTTTTGCGAAGGAGATGTTGAATTTAGTGGTGGAAGGAGAGAGAGAGAGAGAGGATTTGATGTGAGAGAAGGTGCGGAGGTTCCGACGTACGAGGAGGGCGGTGGATGAGATGTGGACGGAGGAGAGTGTGGCTAGCGTTGTCGTCGTCACTGCCGTTGCTGTCGGTGGTGGTGACGGTTGTGCTCGATTTCGGGGGTTCTGAAAAGACTTTTGGATATTTTGTAGCGCACCATTTTGCATTTTGTTGATTTGATTTAAATGCGATAAAGACCATTTTGACCAGATTTTGTGATTAACAGATGTGGGATTTGGGAATTTGGCTAGCCGGTTGGGCCGGTCTTGGTTGGCTCAGCTTGGATGGTAGGAATTCTAGACCAGTCGGGCTTCTTCTTTGTGACCATGGGCCATGTTGGGCACAAGCTTGCGCCATTCTGTTCAGATCAAATTACTTATAAATATTTACCGACGGAAGCACGTTAAATCTTTTAATCAAGACTGACTCGAGAACTTCCCTAAAAAAAGACTTGATTGTAACTCAAATCAAATTAATCGAAATATGATTTCAGATATCAATTAATGAAAAATGTTCTATGATAAAAAAAGAATTACTTATAAACATTTTAAACTATAGCTTGAATAAATAAGAATCTAACTATAAGTTTGGTTTGCGAAGGAGAGGGAGAGGGGGAGAGGAAAGGGATAAAAGGTACAAAAATTGTGATACTTTTTTTATTTGGTTGGAATGAAAAATAGAAGAAAATACCACCTTATTAACTTTGCTATTATGTCCTTATGGTAAATATATTGCTATTTTAATTGTTAAAACAAATGATCTAAGTGTATGTCGACATATTAAATTTCTAATGTCGACTAATGTTATTTGTAAATCTCAATTTGGTTGATATAAGTAATATTTGATCGATACATAAGTGACTTTTCATCTTTATTAAGTGCTCACGTTAACATTGAAATGCATTTGGGTAACCACAACGATGAGTGGTTCACCAATGTTCGGTGGTATAGTTGGAAGGGGATTTTAGCCATTTAATCATAATCGGGGGTTCGAATCATCATGGGATCGTAAAAGCCGACATTGGGAGACCTCCCCCCATAAAGAGCTCGACAACAGGTCGATCCGGATTAGTCAGGGCGAAACTTTGAATATCGGGTGGTGGTCAAACCAGGAACTAAAAAAAAAAATAAATAACGATGAGTGGTTCACTTTGGTTGACATAGGTATACTTTGGTCGATACAATTCTATATATTAGCTATAAATTCTCTCTGTGTCAATATAAATACTAGATATATTAGCATTCATCCAATGTAAATATGTTAATATAAGAGAGAATTGTATTGATATAAGAAAGGATAGTGTCAACGCAAGTATGGTTGTCTCAACACAAGTGTTGTTGTGTCAACTTAAATGAAGTTGTGTCAATACAAGTGATGTTTTGTTTACACAAGTGTGATCATGTCAATACAAGCGAAGTTATGTCAACACAGATAGATTTTGTCTAAAAATTAGGTTATGATAGATATGTAAATTTTTTTTTAAAAAAATGGTGAGTTTTTGTTCAAAATTTCATTTCCTTTTTAATTCGTCCACTTTGAGACAGATTAAATAAAATCATTTAGGGAGAGATTGAGATTATATTTCACTTTTACTTCTGCTCTATATTTCATTTTTTATCAAATAAATGAAAAGAGTTATTTCGCTTCATTTTTGCCTCTCCTCTTATTTTTCTTCCACCACTCCAACCAAACTTACCCTAAACATTAGTCGGTTACATTTAAGATTTCAAATTTTGTAGGATAAGATTTTGTTATTATTGACTTAAATTAATATTAAAATATATTTTTATCTTAACTTTCTTGTACTGTCAGAATATCATCAATACTTATATTGAAATGTGATTTCGAATCTCCTCACCTTTCCTAGGACCATCTTCCCTCCCTCAACCACAATAACCACACTGGAGGTGGTGCTGGCACACTCCTCTTAGGTTGGGTGCACACCGTGGAGATAGTGATGAAAGTGTTCAGAAATATTCAAAACTTTTCTGATTAGTATCAAAACCACTCCTCACCTTTTCTAAGACCGCCTTCCCTCCCTCAATCACAATGACTGCACTAGGGATGGCACGCTCTTCTTAGGTCGGGTGCAAACCGTGGAGACAGTGATGCAGGTGTCAAGAAATATTCATAACTTTACTCTTTTTTTGGGGGGGGGGGAAGAAAGAACTTTACTCTTCTTATTAGTGCCAAAACCATTACAAGTCGATATAAAAAGAGTAGACGTGGTTGCACTTCTAACCGGATAATAGAACCAGGAAAAATCGAACCATGATCAACAGTTCAAAAAATTGTTGATCGGTGGGAAGCGTGAAAAAAGATTCAGTTCTGATTTTTTAAAATAAAAAAAACTGTTGAGAACGATTTATTTCAGTCAAAAGTTTTTAATTTTTTTTAAATTTATTAATAGTAAAATAAATGATATTAAAAATTGAAAATATTAAAAATTATTATTATTAGTTTGAAGACAAAAGTAAAAAATTTTCTACTTTTGTTAAAAAATAAATCTAATATAATCATTAAAATTCAATTAAAAAAAAATATATATATTAAAAAAATTGAAAATAAATTATTTTACAAATTCAGTAAGGGTGGTAAATATTTAGCTCTCGTGCTTCAAATGTTCACTATGAATTAATTAAAGGATTCCATCAACGGAAAAAAATGCAATAGCTTTCCAATTATGTTTATTTGATCATTAATCAACCATATTTTTTCATATATAATTTATTTTTTACAAAAACTAATATTTATTTTTATTTTTTATTATTTTAATTTTTATAGTTTCGGTGCTATAATCAAAACTAAAACTGTTTAGAATTGGAATAGAAACCAGAATCATTTTAATAATTCTATTACCAAAATCATAATTATCCCTTTAATGTTCGATTCTGATTCCTCTAAATCATAGACCGAGAACTATCAATTTTGGAATCAAAATCGATGCTTCCAGGACTGTGTCCGAGAACTATCAATTTTGGAATCGGAATAGATTCTTCCAGAACTGTGTCCACGTTCACAAAAGGGGTAAAATAACCACCATACTCATGGCAACCATCACAAACATAAGGTCGCTGTTGTGCTCCCAGCCTCCCATCTCAACCATAAAGGGGCATGGCAGGGCCATTACGACCACTACACCTAATTTGTTGCTAATTTGTGGTGATGATAACCACAAGCACAATTTAGATTTATGCCAATTGCTCAACTCATACTCAAGTCTATGATTCTCTTAGCTTCTTGTTTCTGCAACAATAAAGCAAGCACTCAAGCCCCTTTCCTTGCCCTCTAAGAGCAGAAAATGAAAACGCTATTTATTTTTTAGCACATTTAATGCACGTGGTTCAAAATAGATCTGCTCCCAGCAGCAAACAAGAAATTTTGCTTTATATAACAGATGATAACCCTGACCCTAGTTGCATCCTTTCCTGATTGTGCATAGGTTGTCCACTATTTTCAAAGAACCTCCTAGATCATGGCATTACCTATAGGCAACTAACAGGAAAGCCATAATCAACACTTCATATTGACTTGCATATCGTGTCGAAACACCACTTCATTCGGGGAAAAAGCACCAGTAAAATATAATGCTCTTTCTCCAGTGGCATTTCTTCCTTAAAAATTCCATGACATCAATCTGAAGAACCTGTGATTGAATGAACATGAGAGAAATTCTGAATTATACATTGGGCTAATCATTAGGCACACATAAAACTACTAATAAATGGGAATGTAATGCTGCAAGATGTTAACACCCATTTGAGGCTCCATGCCAGAGAGAGAACCGGAAAAGGGAAAAGCAAAAAATAGAACAAGTAACAATTGAATTTGAAAACACCAAGTACCCAATCCAACTCTTTTATTGTTATATCCAGCATCACAGCCAAGTTGTAACATTTATGAAGGGCCAAAACAAGCTTTAGACATCAGTAATTCAAAATTATTTTGGCAGACATTCTAATGAAGAGTCTTCCAAAATTTCGCAAACATCAAAGGAGAACATGATGTGAAATACAGGAATCAACTTGATAAATACAATGAATCACTGCAATCAACTTCAAGGGTAAGCCTAAAGGCATTTGCCAAAAAAAAAAAAGAAAAAATTGTTCAAGCTTCTTCAAAATTCAACAAGCTCCTAACTAGGACCAGTTGACAAAGAAGCCAGTAAATTATTTAGGGCAATTTCCCTGGTGAGGTTCTCATTGACTATATCAACAAAGTTGTAGAGAGATCCTGTACTCACTAATCATGTTTCCCATCGTGAAATTGTGCATTTTTTGATGACTTGAAAGTTTCCAAAAATGCTCTAGCATTCTGTAACTCTTGCTTCTGCCTTGACTTGTCCCAATTGTGCTCAGCTGCCAATATCTCGACTACACGTGGGAGTGCCTGACTTGCAGCATCAGTGTCAAGGAATGCAAGCCGACATCTCCTAGCAATGAAATCAACAGCAGATTCACAGTACTCATTGCGAGCACAATATGCTACTTCAGCCTCTAAAAACAGGTATCCATGTGCAAGTCGCTTACCCAGGTTTTCATTCTGACAAATGCAACATATCAGTGTTTGAAGAAAACCAGAAAGTGTTTGGAATCCTAAAATTATATCTTCATCACTTGTTCTATGACAACTATCAGATTATGACATAAATATATTACAAGTCAGAGTTTGTCTGTGATGGACTTTAAACTCACGATCAAAGTAGGTCATGGGTTCCAGTCCCTTCCCCTGTTAAAGCAGGTGGAGGTAGTGCTCAAGGGTCAAAGCACATTCAAATCCCAGATGCCACTTTCCATGAGCAAATTCCAACCCAACAAATGAATTTAATTCTAAAGTTTATGGGGATCACACTGATAAATTCAAAAGACGAAGGGGCCTTGGAAACATTAGTAGTTGGGTGACTGACAATTGCATTGACAAAGATGCTTAGAAATTTCACATGCTTGTGCACAAATGCCACAGCCACAAGAATATTAAAGGCTAGATAGTAGAAAAAACCTGAGCTATTGCAGCCACTCGTTCCGCCAAGGTACCATATGCACGAGACAAATGCTTTGCAGTAGCACTGTCCATTAGCCCAGGTACAACATTACCAACATGTGTCTTCTTCATCCGCACATATTGTTGGGCAAGCACAGTAAAAAATGAAGGATCCCATCCATATCCACCAGCAAGTCTCAGTTTCTGCGTAACACAATCATTCGTAGTGTTCAACTTCCCAGACTTGATAGCAGCATTAACTGCATCTTCTGCCATACTATAAACTTCAACCAGTAAGCACAATACATGATCATGGCAACAATTCACAGTGTTTGAACAAATCAAAGTAACCCTCCGCATATATAGAAAACTTAACTTCTACGATATCTACCTGTGTATCTATCTATCTATGCACAAAATCTACAAAAAATCACAATAACGAAATAATTTTCAAGAAAGAACTAATTAAATTATCACAGAGACTATTTCATAGAAATTAAATGAATAAGAAACAAATGAACAGAGAACTGCTTGCCAGAGCTCTAGAATAGGTGCAGTGGATTTAACTTGATAATCAACAACTACAGCTAAGGTATAAATGGGTTACCCTCGGTAGGTGGTCCATTTTCCACCAGTTATTGTGACCAAGCCGGGATAATCTTCACAAACTACATGATCCCTGGAAATACTCTCAGTGTTCTTTGCTGATGGATCCGTGGCCAGTGGGCGAATACCACTCCAGGCAGAAAGAACATCTGTACGCCTTACCTGAATTGTCCCGACATACTTTAGACCAACCAAATTGGATAAATAAAAGGAAAAGGAAACAGAAAAAGAACAAGGCCAAAGGCTCTAAAATTGAACACTGATGATGAAAAGCACCATAATGGTGGCTCGCCCCCACCTTAGATGCCAAGAAAGGGAAAATTTTCAATCTGCATGTAGAACTTGAATAATCAATTTCCCTATAATTAGACAAAGCAAGTTATATCTAGGCAGAAGAAGCCCTTATCATATTTGTTATTTTTTTAAGTCCTATCCGGCAGATATCATTTTATTTCACAATTATCAGGGCAATCTCTCTTATTCTAACCAAACTCCCAAAACTGTATAATCAATTTCTAAAAGTAAGTTGGATTCACAAAGGTATTGAACACTAACCATTAACATAAAAAATGGTGGACAACCCCCACCTTAGACACCAAGAAAGGGGAAAATTTCAATTTGCATGTAGAACCTGAACAATCAATTTGCTTATAATTAGACAAAGTTATACCGACGGAAAAGAAGCGCTTGTCACATTTTTTATTTTTCAGATTCCTATCTAGCTGATATCATTTTATTTTGCAATTATTAGGACAATCTTTCTTATGATAACTCAACAGTACAAATTTTCCTCCGTATAATCAGTTTCTAAAACAAAGTTTGTTTCACAAAGGCATTCACCATGATGATGCAACTACACAAGATGACAATGCAAGCCCACAGACCAATTAAAAACCCCACTAAATGAAGTCAAACTTATGACAATTAGCATAACATGTCCCTAGCCCTGTTATTATAGATAATAAATGCGCTAACAATCTGCAAGGAAAGGCTTCATGACATCATGATAAATTTAAGAAGGTATTTAATAACTTATGCATGTGTCAGACTCGGACTCGGGGCTTTATTTGTTCATAAAGGATGCTTCTTAAGTAAAAAAGACTAGACCTATGGGTCATACTGACCAATCCTATGGATCCAGCCTCACATTCCTCGCAAATGCAAATCAAATAGTGATATGCAGTGTTTTGAGTCTATGCACAACACTTATTAGAATCGCTTATGGTTTGATTCCTCAAAGGATCCCTGCACATTGCACCAAAGGATGCAATTAGAAAAAGTGAGTCACAAAAGAAAATACTTGCATACCTTTACATTAAGGTAATCACTTATAGCGTCCAGAATAAATTCAATCTCATCTTCATGTGGCTCAGGAAGCATCGTAATGTCAGTGTTAGAATCTGTAGTTCCAGCAACTGTCCTCCCCAGCCATGGCAGCATGAAGACCACACGTCCATCCTTAGTTTTGGGAACAATTAGGCCCATCCCCTCGGGAGAATAGTAGTCTGGGAGGATAATATGGACTCCACTGCTAGGACAGATAATGGGCTGTACATCCTTGTCGGCCAATTTCCTCACAGAGTCACAAAATGGTCCAGCGGCATTCACAACAACTTTTGCATATGTTTCAAACTCTTTGCCTGGAAAAGGACAGAAAAGATCATGCCTTTGAAGAAATAGATAGAGCGACCAACAAAAGTAGGATTACTTATCATCTCTGCCATTTCCCTATGTTTTTAGAAGCGTGATAAAATGAGATAAGCTTGGGAAATCTTTTCAATCATTTGACCATTCTCCGTTCATTTCAAATAGTTGGCTAAGAATTAAGATGACAAGTCATATGGCTAAGGAAAGAGTGAAGAAGATTTATTATTTGGGTTCAGAATTAGCACCTAGGATATTCAGAAAAACATGTTATTTGAGGAAAACAATGATGTTGGTGACCAGCCACAAGCATAATAACAGCCTTAATTTCCACTGATGATCATCATAACCATAAATAACCACTCATGTTAGGTAACTATGTGAATAAATTAATAAAATGCATCCAAATCAACAGGTATTGTAATATACACTTCTAATTTCAGCATTATTATAATTAAGTTTATGTATATGCATAACAGATATTAGCCTAAATGATCCAAATTATCAAATGCATCATAGCACTGAGGATCAATTTAGCATTATAAAGCAAAGAAAAGTTATGCAAAGCCAAACAAGCCCACTAAGTTAGGAAGGAAATCCAAAACGACCAAGAAGGTTTTTAATAAAGAAAATGTTGGCAATTAAAGAGACAAAACACAGAGATTGGTGTGATAGGCGCTTTAACAAGAAATTATTAGAAAATAGAACTAAACATGCACTTATCAGTGATATGCAGGATGTAGCAGAACACAAGGAGCCTAGAAACTGGAAAGATTCAACAAAAAGAACATGGGTGAAGAAAATAATTGTTCCATGCCTGTCAAGTTGTCTCGAATGCATGCACCAATTATCCGATCAGTGGCTTCATCCTTAAGAAAAGCTACAACTTCTGCATGGTTTAGCACAGCAGCACCAGCTAATGCAGCAGTACAAGCTAAGGCAACATTGACTCTTGAATCATTCATCTGTCCATCATAATATACCACAGTGCCCTTCAAGATTCTATCTTTACCCTCCCTTGCAAGAGTAGGAAAGAGCTCAGAAGACTCTTCTGCCGAGTAATATCTGGACAAGTGTAGCAGGCGTGGTCCTGCGACCAGATCGTACAGTTTCAATCCCATCCAGTAGTATACTACCTCAAACCAGCTAAAACATGGTGTCATACAAGGCAACGCATGGCAAAGATGTGGAGCATTATCAATAAACTGTTTACGCTCCTCGAGTGCATGGAAAACCAGCTTCAGTTGCCCATAGTCAAAATTAAAGACAGCCTTCTCCAAGTAACGAACTCCTACAAGATTCGATAGTTTTCTGAAGTGATAAATAATGTATCAAGAAACAACTTGAAACTCACAATATATATGAGGTAGACATCTTTATATTCATAAGCATTAACCACTGTGTTGAACTTCAGCTAACTAACAGTTACTGTAACTGCAGAAATAAAAGAAACTATTCCTGTACAGAATGCGCCTTTCAGAACAGTCAACAATTCCAGGGTTATATGCACCTTAAGCCATCAAAGACTAGAAGCTACTTCCATGATCCAGGTAGTTCACAGGTAAGCAAATATCATGCATCCTGCTCTCTTCCTTCCCTTTCTATGTTTTCTACCTGTTTAACATCAACAGAAATGAAGACACTCATATCGTGGTAGCACATGCACATTTGCTCAAATGACTCGACCAAAAACAACAAGTTATTTCCACTCACATTCTCATTCTAATTTCCAAACTAGCACCCGATGTAGCATAATTTCAGTGTCCAAAGAGTGCAGCGGGATAAGAATAATAAATGGCAGACGCCATCATAGAGGAAATTATTATAGATTGGTGAAGGACCTGCCAAAACCAAACTTAAAACCAAGTTTTCAAATTGCAATCTCGGCCAAGATATATTTAATTATCTGAGAATGTTAGTCCCTCACTTGGGTTTCTTGCATCAGCAATATTTGCTTAAATTTTCCCCTTGGTAAGTACGTTGCCTATGAAACAGAGTGCACATCCAATGTTATAAACAATGCCAAAACAAAAAACACCACAAATTGTGAACTTCTCTTCAAACAATGTAGTGGAAGAATTTATTTATGCAATACAATATGTGACTAACAATGACTTAAGGAACTTAGAAACAACTACATCTTCAACGTAACCTATCGACGTAGGAGAGAAAAATTTCTACCAACTATGTTCCTCTAAAGCCTGAGGTTATACACTATTCACCAGTTATGGCCAAAATGCCTATCCCATTCCAACATTAGTATTGTTGTTCAACAAAAGTACATACCAAATGTATTCCAATACAAGTTGAACATGTAATTTCATAACAAAACACAATCCATCACAAGAAGTTTGAGATCACTCTGCTTGATGCACCAAAAGAAACAAACTAGAACAAAAACAAACCCAAAACATTTAGTAAAATGAAGAAGAAGAGCCCAAATTCTAAATGAACAAATTCAAACTCAAAAAGGATCTTCCTGATTCTCGAAGAACGAGTGTCAAAGGGATTGATCGAGAAAAATCACTTGTTCGTATTATAAGATGGTGACTGGGTCCATATATATTTGGTAAAAAAGAAAACAACTTCTCCTTTGAGAATACAAAAAAACCATTTGCACTTTTTATCTCACTATAGCAAATCAACCCAAAACAAACTCAACAAAAATGAACTAAAATTTTCGTTAAGATGTATCAAATAATAGAATATCATAGTCACAATTAATAAGGGAAATGAATCTAACAAAATTAAAAGTTAATAAAAAATTGTTTTTATTTCACTCACTTCTAGACATGAGATGATATAAAACCTTTTATGGCATCGTCGAGTGACTAACTCATCGTGTCTGTGTCATGTCTTGCATCCAATACCTAGTCTCTTGCCACATAGTTTCATGTTTTCTTTGGTCACAAATATATTCCATATTATCTTTTAAATTCCATGGAGTAATACTACATGGACCAAATAAGTCAAAAATCAAATGATAAAATCTTATATGAGATCTATATCAGTAAAAAAAAAAAAAATCCTTACTTTCAAATTTGAATAAATAAAAATAAAACATGCCAGAGCTCGATCTATTTGGTCTTTCTCATTTGATTGCTCTTGCATTATTCTATTCGAAGCCCTTACCTAGGATCAATCATAATTGTATAAAAACCACAAAAATACTTCTAGTCTTTCACCTAACAAGATCAAAATAAGATAACCCAAAATATTAAATTAACCTAAGCTCAACAAAAACATGACAGACACGAAACGCAAACAACAATTAAACAAACAAAAAAGAATAAATAAATCATTAGTAACATCTAATTAACTTTTCAATTTATTAGTGGCAATTTAAATAAATCACGAATTTTTTTTTTGGGTCATTACCTCCATGGATTAACTTGGTAGAGCGAGAAGAAGTTCCCGACGCAAAGTCCTCTCTCTCCACAAGTCCAACGCGGAGGCCTCTGGTGGCGGCGTCGAGGGCGACGCCGGATCCGGTGGCCCCGCCACCGACGACGAGAATGTCGAGAGGATTGGCGGAGCTGGCGCCAATCAAAACTGACTCCTGCACGCCTCGAGAGGGGACGAGTCCGTCGGATTCCGCGATCTTTCTTTTAGCGGCTTCGAGGCCGGACCCTCCGCCGCGATCGTTCTCCGAGTAGATTGGGTGGAGAGCGACGGTAGCCGCGAAAGCGGAGGCGCCTAGCCTAGCCAGGCGTGATGACGTGGCCATCGGTGGAGAAGTTTGGCCTTTTCCTCGGAGAGTTGTAATGCAGAGAGCGCGAGAGGGGAGAAATGGTGGAAGCTTGTGCGGAGCGTTGGTTATTCAAAGATTACGTTGGGAATCGGACATGTGTTTTTTGTGGAATTACTGAAATACCCCTGCCTCAAATCTTATTGCCCTCCAAACGTGCTGCCATTAACTTGAATGTGGCTGTTTGGTTTAATGATATAACATATAATTTGAGAAATGCATTTGGCAAACTTCTAACAAAAGGATTTGGTGCAACCATACCTAAATTTCCAAAGTAAACTAAAGACATGTTCCCAAGTATAGGTTTTTTATTTCTATTATTATTATTTGATAAAAAATGTGAATACTGAACGACGTTATAAGAAAATTCATGAATTATAAAATATTCAATTTAATTTTAATTATACTATTTTTAAGGAATATTTCCAATACCGAATAGATCATAAACCTATTTAAAATTTTAAATGGAGAAATTTTTTTATGTAACAATCTGAACAAATCCCATTTGGTAATATATAGTCTAATATTTTTTAAGCCCCAGAAAATAAAAGAAAATGAAAGAGTCAAAATGCACTTGTGATGTTATTCTTTAGAGTCCGATTAATTTTTATTGTAAACAATTTAAGAACTTTGTTGAGAAATGTTAGTTAATTAGCATTTTAATCCACATACACAAAAAAAAAGTTAATTAACTTTTTTTTGTTATTTTCACATTAATAATACCAGTACTAATGTCATTTCATTTGTTTATTTATTCACTTATTTTTTGTATTTGTTTGTAATTTGAAAAATTTTCAACCAATACTAATTACTTATATTTGGTAATTAAATAATGAATTAGTATTTCATACAGTGTTTTATAACTTGATGTAGTGCAAGAGGCTTTTATGCTTTTTCTTTTTTTGATATAGAGGAAGACATGGTCATGAAAAAAAGGAGATGAGGATTTGAACTCAATATTTTAAATCAAAAGAGAAATTTTGATACTATTGAATTTAATGATTCTTAAACTTTTATGCTAATTCTATAATCATTAAAAAATATTGATATTCTCTTGATCCCAACTTCAAGAGAGATTTTAGTTTTTGTATCCAAAAATTTGTTGTCTTAATCTATTTTTACAATTAGATAATTATCTTCTATTTTCTTTTACTAATTAGTTAAACTCCATCTTAGGAAATTATTAATTACTAATAAGTTAATACTTTTTCTTTTACTCCTTTTTCTAAGGTCACAAAATGAGGGGGATAGGTTGGGAGTTCCGGACAAAGATAGGGACATTTTAGTAAAGATAACGGCACTTTGGACACTTTCCATTTGGAAAAGCAAGCCGAGTGGGCCCAGTCTTCCCGCATCAACGAACGAATGAAGGCTGCATGGCTCGTGACTCACCGCTTCTCCTATTTTATTATTAAATATATATATTCACAAATAGTTTTAGAATATTTTATTTTAGAATTTTACCCATACTTGACCTGAGTTTACATCATGCACAATAGTTTGCTTTTTGGGACTCCTAAACCAATTTAGGGCGAAATGAGAATTTTTAAGAATTTTAGAAGATTCCCTTTAAAGCAAATTCAACCTCACATCTTACCTTTTCCTAATTCTCTGACAATAGTTTTTGAGACAACTTTCTCCTTATAGTTTGAGACAGGAGAAATCAAGATAAAAAATAAAAATGGATATAAAATTATAAGAAAAAATGTATTTTGTAACAATTTTGAAAATGAAAATATAGTTAAATATGTAAATATAAAAAATATAATGATTTTTATATAAATATTAATTATTTTATAGAAATGATAAAATACCCATATTATAAAATAAAAATCATTGCTGCTGAGAAGTTTTTGTACGTCATGGAGAGGAAGCAGAGGAAAAAGGACACGCAATGGTTTGGTTTGCCCCACCAATGCCAAGTCTGTAAAGTGGCACTATCATGAGGAGAGGTGTTGGGAACTAGACTATTGATCTAGTTTCCCGCCATCCCTAGCTCAATTCACCAATTTTAGTAGGTTTTCAATATTAATTCAGTTAGTACAATTACAGAAGTTTTTGATTAATTTCGGATTTGATATAAATAATGCTCGTATGCTTGTAGCAGAAAGGGTATGGCATATGCTCTGCTCTTGGCAGAACTTGCTAGGGAATGTAAGAAGAGCATGGGCAATGACAGCGGTCGGTGGTTGAGGTTTCCCTTGTTATCTTTGTGCAGGAAAGAAGAAAAAAAATTTTGCAAGTTGCCTAAGAAAGGTGTTTGTGGGTGAATATTCTTTTACCCCTTGTATGCTGTTTCTTCTATTTAAGGTCTCCCTTTTTTTCTCATTGAATTTGGTGATTACTGTCATACCATTAATTTTAAACAGTGAACACAAGCACCAGTGGTCTAGTGGTAGAATAGTACCCTGCCACGGTACAGACCCGGGTTCGATTCCTGGCTGGTGCATCCTTCAAGTGGCGGAATATATTTTTTTTCTCACCTACTTCCTGAGCATGAGAGGCTGAGAGTTTGAATGAGAAGTGTGTATTTTGTTGTAAGTAATCCGTTGATGTGTGGAGGCTCATTTGCTAAAGAAATCAGCCGGGGAATGAACATAAGAGGCTGGGAGTTTGAATGATCTCTGGTGCTGCTTTCACTTGGATGCATTTGAATCTCCTGCGGAGATTCTCTCTGGATTTTTAACTCTTTTGCATCATCTCTCTCAAATCAAATTGTCCTGATGAACTTGAATGAAGCGTGACGCTAGACGCAGTCCCTCTGGTAAAGTCTTGTCTGACAGTTTTGTTGTCTAGAATACCTTTGTTTTAACATGTCTGACGGTGGGAATAGCCTCAGAACTTCATACCTATTCATGGTAACTTCAGCATTGGCATTTGTAGAAATGTAGAAAATAAGGTGTGGATATAGTGGAAAACAACATAGGATATTGACAAGTAATCAATAGTATGGTATTCTCTTGTCCGGCTTGGAAAAATACTTTCGCTTCCATTAATAACCTCCTGGCCTGGATTGCTCAGCCTGGAATTCTTGGAGTTTGTTTCTAGCATTTCTTTCAAGTTCGATTCCATCAGTAAACCCTAGTAGGTCGTCATTTTCTTACATTCCCATCTGTCTTTTTGTGGATGATGCCTCTCACTAGCTTGTAGACTTTATTGTTGATTTCTTTCATCCTCTTGTCTTTGTTTGCAAGAACCTGCGCATGAACCTGCACATTATAAACCATGAATATAAATTTTGAAGTCGAACATCCTCGGTGGTTGGATATGATCACTGCATATATTGCAGCATATGTAGATGGGGAGCTTGTCTTGCATTTTATCATTTGGCTAATTGAATTAAGTGATATTTGATGCTTGGCTTCTACTTGCTATTTGTTTAATCAAATTGCTTAAGTTCAAAAGAGCCTCTTTCTTATTCAAAATTTTGTTGTTAGTGAGAGAGGGAAAATGATATTTAAGATTATACGAGGGAAATCTCATCTGTTGTTTTATTAGAAAGAGCACTAAAAATCAATGTTATTTTATTTGAAATATTACCAATTCTCAAAATGACATTGTACATATTAATCCTTATAGACATCACCCACAATGCCTTTTCTTGAAGAACAAAATCAATGATAGACTTTACTATTTCGATACGTTTGAGGCATACTCTCATCTGTTGTTTGAATGCATATGAAAGAATTTTTTAGTACAGTGCATTAAGAAAATTGTGTTACATATGGGGCCTTGTAAAATATGTTATATACTATTGACTGTCATTGAATGAGGCTTGGTGGTCAGTACAATACTTGTGGCTCGTTATTGCATGGACATTGATGACTCATGAGTTCAGTGGATCATTTGCTACGTTATTTCTTTTCGACTAGGGTTGCAAATGCATGGAGTTGGTTACAAGCAACTTACTTGGCTTCGAACTTGGATCAAAATCAAGTTAAGCTTTTGCCCTTCTTTAAAAATTATTACCATTACTATTATTATTATTATTGATAGAGCTTGTTCAATTGCGCTCATTTTATGGGATATTTATGTTTCATATTACTCTCATTTAATTGAGCTAGGACCCATATTGATAGATTAACAAGGGAAAATATTGTACATATAAACAAATTAACAAGAAACAAGGCCTGCAATTCTTGCTTGACACAAATTTTTTTGGTACAAGTTCTTGCTGGACACAATAACAACCTAGTATTTAATCCATGCGCTTAGATTTGACTTCTAAACAACTGTAGTGTAGTTACAAACTTGAATTCTTGATTGGCTGCTAGTAGGTTCCATGACTCTGATCTATAAAGCTTTTGTCTTAAACCTTTTGTAGAATAAGTTTAGCACCATACTGAGGTATTGTGTTGAAAAGTGCCATTGGAGCATGAGTATACGAGGGTGCCAGTTGGAATGAGAAACGCTGGAGGATCATTACTAGCGCTAATTTTGCTTCCATTACCGCAAAATTTTGTCCAACGCATATCCGAGGACCCCAGCTGAACCCAAAGAATGCAGATTGGCCCTTTGATGCATTTGAAACTCCTGCAGAGAATCTTTCCGGATTGAACTCTTTGGCATCTTCTCCCCAGATTTGAGGGTCCTGATGGACTTGGATAATGGGCAGCACAAGGTGCACTCCAGCTGGTAAGGTCATATCTTCCAGTTTTGTGGTCTTACATACCTTCCGTGTGACATTGCTTGCAACTGGGTATAGCCTTAGAGCCTCATATAATATCATGGTTATCTGTAGCAGTGGCATTTTAGTAGCATTAGCATTAGTTATACAGGTGTTTATTCTTGGCATGATAATTGAATAATAAATGCTTAATGTGGAGAATCAAGTGTCTGTCTATCGACTCCGATGCACTATATGAAGCTTATTAGGAATTGGGATATTTTAAGTGCTTTAGGTTTGTTGATCCACTCTTAACACTTAATCCTACAGTTACCCTTTGCTTCATTGATATATTTGGCTTGATAAGTCATTGCCTATCCTTTATGCCCCATATGAATTTAAATGAATCTGTGTGAAAGAAGCAGTCTGCATGTGGTAGGATTCTGATGAGTGGAAAGAGTGAAATTCAGTCAAAATGGATGGCTTGGGTATTGTGAACATGTAATTGCAGACATAAAGAAATGAATACCATACTTACAATTTTCAGATCATTTAGGTCATCAAACCCTGGCTTGTTTTTGCCAAAAACTTGCAAAACCTCCTCTCTAGCCTTTGTTTGCCAGTACGAATGACTGCTCAATAGTACCATTACCCAAGTAAGCCATAGTTGAGTGGTCTCTTGTCCAGCAAGAAAAAATACTTTGCACTCCTCAACAATATCATCAATGCTCAGGCCAGACTTCTTGGAGTTGTTGTCTTGTATTTCTTTGGAGTTCGAGTCCATCAACATGCCCAGTAAGTCGCCTGCTTTTGTAATCTCCATCTCTCTTTTATGGATGATGCCTTTTACTAAGGTGTACACTTCTTTGTTGATTTCTCTCATTCTCTTGTTTGTCTTTGTTGGAAAAAATCTGCAGTAAAACCATAAATTATAATGCTATAGTGAAAAGAATTCTATTTTCCATCTTCAAAGTCTACATAACATCCAGCGGCTTCATGATTGCTGTCTTCAGATGGCAAAAGGTGTAGAGATATTGCTATCTTCATTGGCCCCAAGTGATGGAGTTTTTTCTCTCCCATATTCGCCCTAAAATTGATAGTGAGATGGTCAATGCCAAACATTTTTTCATGCTCAACCATCTCTTTTTCCAGACCTGATTTTCAATGTCTGTTGTTAGCATGAATATTCGAGTCTGAGCTAAACAGCCTAGATTGGATCTCCAAGCTAATGACCTCTTTTAATCTCTCAACTGTGTCGTCAATTTATGCCAAACAGGATTTGATTCTTCCCCATGATACATCATTTATCCTAATCTTCTGAACTCCAAAGAACAGACATTCGCAAGATGCCATCTTTCATTTTGTCATGAGGCTTGAATGGTAAAAGAAATGGAAAGTGGGGCTAAAAGTGGTTTTGGGTTCAATAATTCTCAATTATTTTATCCAACACCTTTGGTATTTCAGTTTCATATTAAGATGTAATATAGGTAAAAAAAAATGAAAATTAAAAGCAATGAATTTGAAGGAAAATGCCTATAACTTGAATCTAGAGAGCCTTGTGGAAATTACCTCCATCCTGGCAATTGAGCTTGAATTGATTGCAGAACTTCAAATAGGCGTTTAAATTGTTCTTCCTGTAGTTCGAATATTTTCTTTCCTTCCTCGTAGTTGCTGCCAAATGCCGCCCTAGCAATGATATCTCCAGACAAAGTTCCCAAGTATGGCTTCACATCTAACTCTGTTGACCCCTCCTCCAAAAGCTTCTCCCAACTGCTTATCATCTTATCACAACTGAAATGAACTGCAGGTACAATGTGCTGTGACAAAGATTGAATGAAAAGGCATTATTACTAATTAGAAAAAGTAATTTTTTGTGCTTTTTGAGGATAATATCCTACCATTGCTTAAAAGTGAACATTATTGTATAATAGCTTTGTAAAGAATATTGACAATTCCTAAATTGAAGAGATTTTAGAAATATCTTGGGAATTAATATTGCAAGTATTGGGAATAAATTTTGGAGATTTCCAAATTAAAGAAGTCTTAGAATATTGACTTTCTAAAATTCCAATATTGTAATTATTTAGTTTATTCTTTACAATCTTGTAAATATTCTATGTAATCTTTCTTTTTATATTTCTAGGGTTTAACCTCATGGAATCACCCTATTTATAGGGTTATTGTACAATCTATTGTATATACAATATACACAAGCCATTTTCTCTTAGTCTGCTTTTCTTTATTTTCTCGGTTTTTCTGCTTTATTCTGCTTTTTCTAACATGGTATCAGAGCACTAGGTGTTCGATCTGATTTTATTTTATCAATTAAACACTTTCTTTTTCGTCGAGTTATGGAGAAATTAGATATTTCTCAACCTATATCAGTTATGCTTGATGGATACAACTATCAGGCATGGTTTCAAGGGATGAGAAGTTTTCTTAAGGGTAGGAGGCTATAGCGTTATGTTACAGGAGATATCAAATTGTCTATAAAATCTGATGACGAATCGGATGATGATTTTAGCAACCGTCTTGAAGATTGGGACAGCAAAAATCACCAAATTCTTACTTGGTTTCGTAACACATCTGCACCTTCTATTCATCTGCAATTTAGTCGTTTTGAGACGGCTAAAGAAGTTTGGGACCTTCTTGCAAATCGCTATACTACATCAGATCTGGCTCATCAGTATCAATTGCTCACAGAACTTCATTCTTTGCGACAAGAACGAGGTCAGTCAATCAATGATTTTCTTGCCCGTATACAGTCAATATGGGATCAACTTGCTCTCTCTGAACCCCATTGGCAATGCACAACTGACGCAAGTAAATATGCAATATATCGAGACCAAGAACGTCTGGTCCAATTTCTTATAGCTCTAACATCAGATTTTGAGCCTGTTAGAGCTTCTCTGCTTCATCGACATCCTCTCCCTACTATTGAAACTGCAGTTTCTGAGTTGATATCAGAAGAGACTCGTCTGGGATTACTCAAACCTCAACATAGTGACGTTGTATTGGCCACCACTACTCGAGGACCAAAATTTCCAAATTTACGTCAGAATCGGCAAGTCAGGTCATATCCTTCCTAATTGTCCCACTGTTGAATGTAGGTTTTGCAAGAAGCGAGGACATATTTCTAGTCGATATCTTGCTAATCCTATGATTGAATGTAGATATTGCAAAGAGAAAGGTCATCTTATTGAAAATTGCCCAAAGAAGGTCATTCAATCCCAAAATCGTTCTGCTACAGGTACTCGACATATCTCACAATCTGCTGCTATTGCTGCCACTGAGGATTCTGCTACTACCACCTCTTCTTCTCAGCCAACAATATCTCTTGGTGATCTTCAAATATTCTTTCTTCGCTCTGTCGATCAACCTGCTGATTTTTTTTTACCAAGACTCATCTTCCTGGACGTCATGATGATCTATTATGCAAACTCAAGATGACTTCTCTACACCCATCCTGAGTTTGAGGGGGGGTGTAAAGAATATTGGCAATTCCTAAATTGAAGAGATTTTAGAAATATCTTGGGAATTAATATTGCAAGTATTGGGAATAAATTTTGGAGATTTCCAAATTAAAGAAGTCTTAGAATATTGACTTTCTAAAATTCCAATATTGTAATTATTTAGTTTATTTTTTACAATCTTGTAAATATTCTATGTAATCTTTCTTTTTATATTTCTAGGGTTTAACCTCATGGAATCACCCTATTTATAGGGTTATTGTACAATCTATTGTATATACAATATACACAAGCCATTTTCTCTTAGTCTGCTTTTCTTTATTTTCTCGGTTTTTCTGCTTTATTCTGCTTTTTCTAACAAGCTTGATGCAATTTATACTGCATAATGGCTTTGACACCACAAACAGTTGAAGCACAAACTCCTTCCTAAGGTTTTTAACATTGGAGAAATGTTTGAATAGCATAGCATCT
Organism: Dillenia turbinata; assembly: GCA_037126225.1. Lineage (NCBI taxonomy): Eukaryota > Viridiplantae > Streptophyta > Magnoliopsida > Dilleniales > Dilleniaceae > Dillenia > Dillenia turbinata. Next base: position 22,551,886 of record JBAMMX010000013.1, read on the forward strand.
TTATCCATTATCTGAAATACTTTTAAAAAATATATTAGTTGCAAGGGGAAGTCAAGATTTGAGATACCAGTTGTCTTGCAAGATGCAGCTATTTCAATAAAAGTTAAATAGGGAAAGAATATAAAGAAATAACCTTCAACTTTTCCAGATGGAAAGCCGGATTGATGATTTTTCTCCTTTTAACCCATTCCTCGCCCACGGCACTTACGATTCCTTGCAGAAATAATTTTCCAATAGGGACGAATGGTTTCTGGAAGATGTCATGTTTAGACAAGACCTCTTTTATCAACTTGGGGTCCATGACAATCACACTAGGCACTGGACCTTGCCATGTAAATGAATTCTTTCCTGCATTTTGATGTTTTAAGTGAAAAATTCAATATCAACCGCATGACTAAGTAATATGCTAAAATTATGGATCATGCATCACTCCCATGGACTCTCTGTTGGGGAGGGTAGCATGCACAACAAACTCAAGAGAGAACAGAACAGTCGAAATCTGTTTCTGACTATCTTATACACTACAGTGTTGTTGTAAATGAATCAAAGCATTATGCATAGAAGTTTGGTGATTTAAGACATGGATAAATTTTCAATAATTAGTGACAGTCAAATTGCAATTTGAAGTAGGAACCTAGATCATGGAACAATTGAATTGACAAGGGACTGTCAACAGATTGCAAAATTTTCTGTTTTCTTGCAAATCTTGCTCTTGAATCCTGTATGAGTTTTTGAATAACCAGAAAAGAGGATTAGTGTGGCACTGACTCATTTGGCTGGCTTTATTCTATAATGAGAAACTATGGTGCAAGTTAATCTTTCCCATTTATGTTTCTTGTCTCTCTACTATGTATTCTTCACTTATATTTTGCAATAATTTTTTCTTAGTTGTCTGTTGGTCTTGTTCTGCATTGTTCTTGTCATTATATGTTGCTTTCTTATCTTTGAGACTCTTAACGAAGGTCCATCTTCTGGATCAAAAGAAGCTCAAAGTATTTATTCATGGAATATATACGGATTAAAATCAAAAAAGGAGAAATAGGGGGAAAAGAGGGAAAAAGGGTACCGTATTTCTGTGTCAAGTGATAGAAGTATGGAATAACACGTGGCACATTATAATCAGAAACTTTGATGGTCGTGGAGAGAGCTTTTTTTGTCATTACAGTCCTCTCTTTGAGGTCCCCATAGAAGAGCCTATATGAGTTTCCATCGAGGCCTTGTTGTCTCAGGTACCTTTCAAGCTTCTTTGGCTTAAACCACACCCAGTCCAGCAGTCTCCATGTCCACATTAGTATAAGAAAAGCACAAGAAGCTATGAGCAAGCTATCCATTTTTCCTTGAGAAAAAGCTTCACAATAATATGAGAGAGAGAGAGAGAGAGAGAGAGAGAGAACTGAGGACTTGGGAGTACGTAACAAGAAGTAGGAGGGGGAGAGGAGAGCGAGAGGATTGAAACTTGTGCTTGATGTGACTATAGGAACGTATTGTTTCCTAGGTGTTGTTTTTTAGCTTATATAAATTTGATTTATTATATTTCTGCATCGTTTTTGGTTTTTGCTTTGATTGAATTCACGCAGGAATATTGTTTTCTAAGCATCTCTTTTTTGCTTTCCTTGTTCACTTGGAACCATTGTCACAACAAGCTCCTTACATTTATTTATTTATTTTTTGTTTTTTGTTTTTTGTATTTGTTCAGTTTACTACATAGTCTGCAAAGCATATGTGAAAATCCGGCAAATTGTGGCTGTTTGTGCCAATGGGTCCTCGAACACATCTAACAGAGCAAGCATGATGGTGCAAAAGACACAATGGAGGATCAGCGATCTGAACAAGTGACATAAAGGACTAAAGAGGGTCATTTCAAATCGAATCAGTTGGAGCATGACTCTAAATACCAGTGGTGAAAAAAAAAAAAGCAAGCATGTTAGCTGCTGCAATGTCAACTCTACTTGTTATCTAAGGATGACTTTCAAAGGAAATTTAAAAATTTTAATCATGCCTATGATCTTCTATTTTATCTCAATTTATTTAAAAATAAAAAATATGATGCTCATCTTCATGATGCTATTTGTAGGTGATTGTTGAACGTGGAGACTATTTATAACATATATCCCAGTGAGCTGCATTGGTTCATTGAATTTCTTTATCTTTCGCCGCCCATGAGAATCGAGTTTATAGCAGAGACACCTCACTTTTACATAAATTATGTTGCTTGCACAATGTGCATCTTAATCTAATTAATATGATTTTGAAGGAGCTGTTTAATATTTACTAATAGTCCTTTTGTCTTGGGTAGGGTATGCATCCTGATTAGTTCTCATCAAGCGGATGATTTTTTTTTGGGTAGGGGAGGAGAATGGTTGCAATTATGTTAAGTGCCTATAATCTACTTTATCAAGATTTAACGCTTCCTTCCCCCCCCCCCTAGCAGACCTTAATTTTTAGTTCCGATAATTCAGCTCAAGCCAATGGTTGGACTTATTTAATGGACAAACTCTCCAAATGTTGATTTTTCTATTTTCAGGACTCGCACCCAATCCAATCCGAGATCTTAGTTAAGAGTTGGCCTTTTGCTAAATAAAAGATTATTTTAAATAACAAAGTTATATACGAGGAATGTAACTAAGAAAAAATATAAGTCATTATTCTCATTGTTGTAAGAATGGCACAAGGAGAACAAGAAAGAGGCAAGGGAAAGAGCAATAAAATAGTGAAACATACAGTGGACTAGAAAACCCAAATGGGGAATATCAAGGGAAAGTAGAATAAATGTACTATAAAGATGAAGAAGAACCGGGAGATCACAAAATTCTCACTAATTTCGGCTATGATAAGTGTAAGAAGTGAATTTGGCCTTTTATAGTGTATATTAACATTCTGTTATTTAACCCACGTGCTTAGTTTCTGCTAAAAAACTGTAATGTAGTTACAAATTTGAATTCTCCAATGGCTGCATGTGGTTTCCATGACCATGATCTATGAAGCTTTAGCCTTAAACCTTACATAGAATCAGTTGAGCACCATACTGGGGTATAGTATGGACAAGTGCCTTTGGAGCATGAGTATAAAAGAGTGATAGTTCGAACGAGAAACACGGGAGAATCATTGCTAGTGCTAATTTTGCTTCCACCATTGCAAAATTCTATCCAATGCATGTCCAAGCACCCCAGCCGAACCCAAAGAATGCGGATTGGCCCTTTGTAGCATTAGAAACTCCTGCAGAGAATCTTTTCCAGATTGAACTCTGTAGCGTCTTTTCCCCAGATTTCAGGGTCCTGATGAACTTGGATAATGGGCGGGGCAAGAAGCACTCCAGCAGGTAAGGTCATATTCCCCTGTTTTGTGGTCTTACATACCCCTCGTGTAGCATCACTCGCAACTGAGTATAGCCTTATAGCCTCTTATAATACCATGTTTATCGGCGACAGTGGCATTTCAAAGGCATATTGGTCGTACAAGATATTGATTCTTATCGTGGCAATTGAATAACAAATGTTTGATGTGGAGAATCAAGTGTGAGGGGTATCGACTTTGATGCACCATAAAAGCTTATTAGGAATCAAAAAACTTTAAGAGCTTTAGGTTTGTTGATCCGTTTTGAAAAACTTAATCCAACTCATATCCTTTGTTCTGTTGGTATATGTGGCTCAACAAGAATATATTACGAAATGTAGGACATACAAGCATACATGATTCCAAATTGCTTTGAATGTGATGTATGTGGTCGGATTCTGATGAGTGGAAATATTGAACGCAGCCCAAATGGATGGCTTTGATATTGTGAACTTGTAATTGCAGATTTAATGAAATGGACTACAATTTTCAGATCATTTAGGCCATCAAATTCTGGCTTGTTTTTACCAAAAACTCACCAAACCTCCTCTCTAGCCTTTGTTTGCTGGTACGAATGGCTGCTCTATAGTATCATTACCCAAGTAAGCGTAAACTGAGTGGTCTGTTGTCCAGCAAAGAAGAATTCTTTGCACTCCTCAAGATATCATCAAAGCTCAATCCAGAGTTATTGGATTTGTTTTCTTGTATTTCTTTGGAGTTCGATTCCATCAACATACTGAACAAGTTTGTCAGCTTTTGCAATATCCATCTCTCTTTTGTGGATGATGCCTCTTACTAAGGTGTACATCTCCTTGTCTATTTCTCTCATTCTCGTGTCTTTCTCGGCAAAAATCTGCAGTGTAAAACCATAATATAATGTTATAGTGGAAGAAGGAATTTCATTGTCCATCTTGAAACCGCTAAAGGTGTATATATATTTCTGCCTTCATTGGCCCCAAAATGCAGTTCTCTCCCTTATTGGCCCTAAAAAGGATTGTGAGCTGGTCAATACCAAACAGTTCTTGTTCATGCCCAACCATTTCTTTTTCCGGACCTGATTTCCAACCTAGGATTCAAGCATGATTATTCTATTCCCTGCTAAGCTACCTACATGGGATCTTCAAGGACCTATTTTAATCTCTCAACTGCTTCAGTAAATAATGCCAAACAGGATTTGATTCTTCTCCATCATCCGTTATTTATGTTAATCCTCTGAACTCTAAAACACACAGACGTTGTCTTTCGTTTTCTCATGATCGTAGATTCAATTTCTCAGTATGTTTGAGTTATAAAAGAATTGAAAGTGGGTTCAAGAATACTAAATTATATTTTTGTCTAATAACTTTGGTGTTTCAGTCTCACATTAAGATGTTGCAGAGGTAGAAAAATGAAAGTTATAAGCAATGAATTTGAAGGAAAATGCTTATAACTCGAATCTAGGGAGTCTTCTGTAAATTCCATGCTGGAATTTGAGCTTGAATTGATTGCAGGACTTTGAGTACAAGTTTAAATTGTTCTTGCTGTAGTTTGAATATATTCTTTCCTTCTTCATAGCTGCTGCCAAATGCTGCCCTGGCAATAATATCTGCAGACAAAGATCCCAAGTGTAGGTTAACATCCAACTCAGTTGACCCCTCCTCCAAAAGCTTCTCCCAACTGCTAGTCATCCCATCACAACTGAAATGAACTGCAGGTAAAAGGCGCTGTTACTTACAGAGATTGAATAAAAAAAGCATATGATGCAAACTATGTTGTGTAATGTCTTGCAGGATGCAGCTATTTTAATGGAAGCTAAGTAGAGAAAGAATATGACGAAATAACCTTCAACTTCTCTAAATAGAAAGCCGGATGACCAATTTTCTCCTTTTAAACCATTCCTCTCCCTCAATATTTGCAACTGCATTCAGAAATGGTTTTCCAAGAGGGCCATGTCGTTTCTGGAAGACATCATGGTTAGATAAGACCTTCTTCATCAACTTAGGCTCCATAACTATCACACAGGGCAGTGGACTTGCCACATAAATGAATTCTTTCCAATATCAAGAGCATGTTTAAGCAAAAAATACACAAGAAGAGAGAAATTCTGGAAACTGGTGTATTGTACCATGCTTGGCCTGGGCATGCCAGACCCAACATTGTAAGACTTCAAACCTAAAAAGTCGTGAAATAAAACCGGAAAATTTCTACTATTTTCATGGGTATTGATATCTATGTGATTTATAACTGTCAGTTCGCTATTCAATGGCTATGAAAGAATGATGAATGGTTGTTACTGACAATTCGACAACTACAAACACAAGGGCACAACAGAAAATCCCAATGAACCATAGGCTACTAGGGGCTCCTTTTCCTTTACTTGAAGGCAATTTGTGAGGATAATAAGGAGAAAAGGGCAACCATTGGATTAAAGGGACAATAAGCAATTGGATCTAAAGGGATGGCCAAACAAGAAGGAAGCTCTTTCTTCCTTGGGGGCTTGATCTCTCTCTGCATCTCCTTCTCTTTCTCTAACCATCAATATTAGGTCCAGGGTTGTATTGCATCCTCACTTGGTCATTTATGTTGTGCCAAATGATTGTGGCAGAATTTTTGGTGGTTTTCAAATAGACATATCCATATTGGTCCGTCTTAAGTTTTAAATTTTCTTAATTTCTAATAGACTCTCCCTTGGGAAGGGTGGTAGGCATAAAGAATGCTACAAACTCAAACAGGTGCAGAGAGAACAAAATACTCAGAATCTGTTTGATTATCGCAAGAGGGTGTCGAATGTGGTTGATATTTGAACATCTGGAGAAAATTTTCAATAATGGGTGACTAGTTAACTTGCAATTTGAAGTATGCACCAAGATTATGCAACAACTGGATTGACAAGGGACTTTCAAGGAAATGCAATTTTTTCTATTTTGTTGCAAATCTTGCTCTTGAAACCTGTATGAGTTTTTGAATAACCAAGAACAAGGATTAGTGTGGCATTGACTCATTTGGCTGGCAAGAGACCCGACTCGTTTGGAAAGGTTAAGGTTCGATTTTAAATTAAATTAATTTTTAAATATAAAAATTATTAATATAATCTATTTTATAGAAAAAAAATTATTTTTTCTATAAAATCTTATATTTTACTTTAGTTAAAAATTATTATAAATAAAATAAAATAGATAAAAATTGAGCTTTTCCAAGTTTTTGTTATTTGCCTCTCTGCTAAGTATTCTCCCCTTATATTTTGCGTTGAATTTTTCTTAGTTGTCTATAATCTTTCATGTTTTGCGTTGTTTTTCTCTGCATAGATTACTTTCTTCTGACCCGTGAGACTCTTAAGAAGATACATTTTCTTGATCGAAAGAAAGCTCAAAGTGATTAATACATGGAATGTACTAGATTAAAAGCAAAAGAAGTGGAAAGGAGAAATTGTGGGGGAGGGGGGAAGAGGGTAACATAATTCTGTGTCAAGTGACGAGTGTAGTAGGGAATAGCGGTGTTATGCAAAACGTGTTGAGTTTGAACGGTTTCATCATACAACTAAGTCGAATTTAAGTAATAAAATTTTAGATTTAAAAACTCATTGAATAACTCAATAATATATATCCATGTATTATTATAATATAAAAAATTAAATTAAGTGAAATATATTAATAAAATTTTATAAATTAATAAAATTGAGTTTTTGAGTTTTTGAATCGATTTTATGAATTTATTTCGAGTCATATTATTATTAATCATCGAATTTGAGTTTTATTAAAAAATTTGAGTTTGAGTACGTGTTAGAGTTCAAGTTCAAACATAGGGGTATTTAGGATTGACTTAACTCGAAAACACCCGAGTGAAAAGAACGCGCAGCACATTATAATCAGAAATTTCGAGGGTCTTGGAGAGAGCTTCTTTTGCCATTACAGTCCTCTCTTTGAGGCCTCCAACAAAGAGCATATAGGAGTTTCCAGCAAGGCCTTGTTGTCTTAGGTACCTTTCAAGCTTTTCTAGGTTTAAACCACACCCAGTCCGGCAGTCTCCATGCCCACATCGGTATATAAAAACCACAAGGTACGAGCATCCTATTCATTTTTCCTTGAAAAAAGCTTCATAATTATGTGAGAGAGAGAGAGAGAGAGGTCGGTACCAGCTCATCTCATAGTTGAATATTGATTTTGGGACGGAAAAACAATCAAAACCTCGAAGGAAAATTGTAGAAAAGAAAAATTCATTCTGGAATAATTCTATAAAGACAAAAAAGACAATTACTGAATTTGTGAAGTAAATGTCTTATGATTTTTCAGTGTATAAACACTCTCCTTACGACACCAAAAGGAGTAACAGCTCTTCCCTCTAACACCCATTTTAGTAAAAATAAATATTAAAAAAAAACACTTTAGCATATGAGATTCATATTTTAAATATGCATATAACATTAAATTATTCATATAACAATACATAAATATGAAAATATTTTTCTTAATAAATAGTTTTTAACAAGTTCAGTTCCGATATAGTATTAAAACCATTTTAAATTTTATTTTTGTTTTATCGGTTTAGACCTCGTCTTGTCAAACTATATGTAGGATATGTGTATCGATTTAGTTATATATGGAAGTAGATCTCAATCTTAAAGTTTGTATTGATTAATTCAATATTTACCATTTTAGCAGTTAAATTTTTCTTAAAAAATATATTAAATGATAATGAAATGTGAACTAGATATTAGTATCATGTGATCACTTTTCTTTGTTGAATAATGTTAGAGATGAGTTTTGACTCTACAGATTCAGTTCCTTGTGACTTAAATAGCTACTCAATGAAGAGACTTGAAACCTGCAAGAGATCGCTAGAGGGTATTCCGACGGAGGAGACTCTGACGCTCAAATCTGAAAAAACGGTTTTTAAAAGGATAAATAGACAGAGAAGAAAGGAGGACAATCTCCCTGTGATTTTTTATGTTTTGTATCGAGTCCAGAGAACTTACTTGACTACGATCTATCAAAGACTTATATATGATGTCCCGCTAAAGTCATGTGATTTCGGGACATTGTAACTCTAGTTTCCTTATGAGACGATCCGAGAATTCTGGATCCCAAACGTCAAAAATTCTAAGTTGTTATCATTTAGAAAATTTGATTATACAAGAAAATTCTTTCTATTATCGATTAAATTCTCACGGGTTTCCTTCTTTATTCGGGAGATATGTTTCGTACTAAAATAAGAATCTCAGTCAATGATGGGATTCGATTGAGTGTACTCTCCAGAGGTTGAGTTGTTAGATTTTTTAGGTATTCGGTAGTCATTGATTGAATGAGAGAGACAGACAATTATTCGGTCTTACTAAATGCATTTGTAGATTGAATCACATAAATATTATTGAGTGCCAGCCGAATAGCGAATAGAATACCATGGAGTTAGATTCTTTCAGAGGGTCGGGGCAATGGAGGTCCGTACGGGAAGATAGATCACATCAGTAGAACGGGACGACATATATCCGTTTGTGTTTAAGCGTATTGAATATATTGAATCATAGGACTTATGCCAACTATTGAACATGCTCCGTATTATGTATTAAACCCTTTTGAAGAGGGTCTCATTATTTGTCCATGACTTATGGTGTCGTTTCGTGAGAAAGGCGCCATAAGTAACAACCATTGGGAAATAAAGAGGCTTTTACAACATGCGTCATTTGTGTTTCGCGAACCGTCTCTAGTATTCCTTATAAGTGTTTTCATGGGAGAGCATCTGGTGTTTTCATTTTCTCATGCTTGTTTTTTCCTTCCTTTGAATTGTCTTAGCACACAAGAGAGAACTTCTATAAGAGAAATGATGAGAGGCTCTGCTCTTCTTAGCATTAACGACATTAGGAGTGTTATGTCAATGGTGGAGCTCCAAGAATTTCAGACCACTATATTGATAGGTGATGATTATATCCTAGTATCAGTTACGGATGATGACAGAGCGAATAGGGCTCTAGAGGGCTGTGTCCTGATGTACAAACAATTAGTGAAATTTGGCTTGAGGGTATCATACACTGGTCCGTTCGCTAAAGTGCTACAGCGTTAGAATATATTTCCAACTTTGTTGATTTCTGACTCTTGGCGCCTGATTGTTGCTGTGACCTCCCTATTTTTGTCACTTTCGTTTCGATTTTGATATCCTGGCAGCCATCTTTTCTTAGATAAGATGCAAGAAGAATGGTTTGGTTCGAGATTGATATAGGCTGCAAACTCGTTCAGAATCTGATTAGGGATTTCGTTACGAGGAATCCACTTGTAATAACTGGATGCGCAAGTGCTTCTTCGTGGAGTTCAAGGACAAGAATCTTATGCCAATGCTTCCCAGTTTTAATGAAAGGCCTGTACTCAAATTGCAACCTGTAAACCTTTTTCGTCACTTTCGCTTCGTGCGTTTGGTTGGCAGTTACGTTCTACGCGAAGGGACATTTTAATCAATTTTTTTATGGACGATTAGATGCTGTCTCTAGTGGGTCTGCTGATGGGAGAGAAAAGAAAGACCAATAGGCCTCTCTTAGTCGATAGGAAAGAGATTGGGTTGACCAATATTTTGGGTTTTGTGGACGATGCCCTACTGAGAGAGATTATAATTAATCGGGATTTGTCTGTAAAGAATCCTTTAGTGGGGACCGATAAGGCACCTAAAGCCCGAACTTCACTGGTACTTCCCTCAGTAAAAAGGAGAAAAATAGTTCAGCCCAAATCTCTATCAGGAAGTGGGTATGAAGCGGGCAAGGAAACCAAGGGGTGCAGCCCTTGGTCATGTTAAAGCTATTCAAGGTCGAGCCATAGGAGTTTGATAAGGTTGGTTATTCGTTACCAACCGAAAATAAGGGAGTTCCGTTGCCGGATGCGCTCACTGTGAAGAGACTCAAAGGGACTCTATCGTTCGTTGTGGTTGTGAGGGCACCGAGGGAGATAGTGGCTCAAGTTGCATAGATCAAAAAACTATCTAGTCCGTCCTGGTTATCCCACTATGGCCTTCTCGCAAGGAAAAATACAAGGTGCCTGATGGGACTGTCATCCCTCCTTCTATCTCAATTCGATATTTTCATGATGACAAGGGATTGAAGGAAAGAGGGACGGTGGTTATTAGCTCAGGGGATAAACAATACAGTTACGTGGACTTGGCTGAAGTAAAGAAAATAGCTGATCGGCTTGACTTTTATCGTTGTGATTTAGAGTTGCACAGGATATCCATAGAGCAAGTGGCAGGGCTCTTAAGTCCCTTGGTTTAATGGTATCATCTTCTAAATTCGCCTCATTTTGTTTTCTTCTTATCAAAGAATATTCTAATTTCTCCATTCTTGCAGACAATGGCTCTGGTAGAGTTTCAAGAATAGTAGAGGAAACAGACTGTGGGACATCTGGAGGAAAAAGTCAATCAGCTGAACGCCCAAGTCGCGACATTGCAAGATACCACTGATCGAAAGGAGAAAGGTATAGGGACAGAGGAGGCATTTGAGGCCTTGCTAGCCGAAAAGGAGGAGGAAGTAAAGAACCTTTGGAGTTACTGTAAGAAACTGGAGATCGAGAAGAAGGCACTCGAGGTACAGTTGCATGCCATTGAGATATTAGCTCAGTTGTGTGAGGAGTCTTTTCAGATGGCAGAGCAGATGGCGATTAAATAGGAAAAATCTTTACTCCAATGCATTGCTACCTCTAGAGATACTCAACATGAGTTGACAGAGAGATTGCGATATGCCGAAGAGGTAATCTATCGGTTGGAATTGGATGGAGCTCTACCTCCGGTCAAGGAGGTTGCCAGTCGGGATGCAATGGATTGAAATGCAATTCCCGTCAGATCGATTAGTATTCTAGCCTAACCGAGCGCAGTTACTATGAGGACCTCTTCTCTGGAGGCCTCTGTTTCTCCAAAGTCTATGTAATTCTTACGCCATTGTATCACAATGATTCTTAATGAGAGATTCTTTTGTATTCTTTTTATTCGGTGTGTTTTGATAACAGGAGATACTCCTTTTGTTGTTTCAAATGGACTCGTCGGCTGCATTTAGTTGTTTCGGGCATTTCTAGGGAAAGTTGGCCCGTCTAGGGGTGTTCTTTAGATGTGCATTTCCACAGGTGCCATTGGCTTTCTAACAAGTAATACCTACTAGGATTTGTTTGAAAAAGAAGAATAGGGATATCCTTAGTTAGGTCGGGGTGACAGAAATCCGTCAGGGAGATAGATCTCTTCATTAGGTTAGGGCGACACAGACCTGTTCGGAGAGGTAGATCCCTTCGTTAGGTAAGGACGACAGGGGCTCGTTCGCGGAGATAGGTCTCTTCGTTAGCTCAAAGTGAAAGAGATCTATTCGGGGAGATAGATCCCTTCGTTTGGTCAGGGCGACAAAGACCCGTTTAGAAAGATAGATCCATTCGTTCGGTTAAGGCGACAGAGATCCATTCGGGAAAATAGATTCCTCCGTTCGGTTAGGGTGACAGAGACCCATTCGGGGAGATAGATCCATTTGTTAGCGTGTTTCGTTTCCATATACAGTAGGAGTTTGATGGAGTACAAACGATAAGGTACACGAGTGTTCACTATCGAATGGAAGAATATCATGGCGATAACAAAAAGAATATGTAAGATAATCAAAACATACCATGTGACTACTTCAAGGTAGAGACCGAAGGCTCTTGATCACAAGATAATGTCCCAATTCTGAGTAGAGTTTTGAATTTAAGTTTCATGTGTTTCGTGTTAGTTAGGGCTTTTAGAGCGTTCAATCCCGGCCTTCCCAAGATAGCATTATATGGCAAGGGGAGGTTGGCCACATTGAACATTGTTGTAGTTGTCGCATGATGGGGCGGCGCACCCAGCGTGATTAGGAGGGGAAATGATCTCTTCGGGGTATATTCATTCACCAGAGAGTTCTTTGACTGGACCTATATGGGGTTGGAGATGTGCGGGGCCGAAACCTATTCGTTTGAAAGCGTTCTAATATAGGAGGTCACATCTTACTCCTTGATCAACAAAGACCCTTTGGATTTCGTACGGGCCGATTTTGGTAGTGATGACGAGGGGGTCGTGGCATTTGGATCTATTCTGATTAAGTCCTCATCGATGAAACTAATAATCGGTCGTTTGCTTTTAACTTCTTCACCAACGTGAGTTGTCAGCACCTCTGGTAGAGTAGAGGCAAGAATATCAGGCGAATAAAAAATTGGTGCGAGCAGACTGTCTGGGGGGTTTGAAATGTCTAATGAGGGGTGAGGCATTCGAGAGCTTCGCATCTCATTAATTTAAAGGATCACTTCATCTTGACGATTAGCTGGTGATGGGGTGATCGATCGATCGTCCGATCCGCTTTGCCTTGGTAGTGTATGTCGGTCCGGATCTGGCATGTCTCTCCCCTCTTTACCGATGAACCTTTATAACCTCCCACTTCTGATAAGGAATTCAAGCTCATCTTTGAGCTTTCTGCAATCATGGGTCATGTGGCCGTAATCGCGATGAAAGTAATAATACTTGGTCCTGTCCTTCTTGGGATCATCTTCCGCAGGTTGAGGAGGCCATCAGATATAAGGTTGGTCCCAGATTTGGAGTAGAACTTAATTGGGGGTTTCATTTAAAGGGTTGTAAGTGTTGAACATTCGAAAAAGTGGAGGACTTGATCGGTTCCTCTTTAGTGAGAGTCGTCGGGGCGACGACTACATTCTCTCTTGGACGATCGATTTTTCTTTTGGTCGAAAGTCTTGACATCTTTGACCGCAATGTATTTCTCAGCACAAGAGTAGAACTCTTGGATAGTAGAGGAATGATTTTTTGTAATTGAAGTTTTCATGCCGTTAGGGCGATAGATTGGTCTAAGGCTATAACTTTCATCATCTCTGTTTTGAACTTCTCCAAAAAGTCCCTTAGGAGTTCATCTTCCCTTTGATGCAACGATAGTAGAGAGGTGGTTTTTCTCTTTACTCTCCTACTTATCACAAAGTGAACCTCAAATTACTGTCGGGGTTGAGAGAAAGTTTTTATATTCAGCGGTGGGAGCGAATTGAACCATATTAATACGTTCCCCTTAAGAGTGGTAGGGAAGTATTTACACATGGCGGCGTCTGTCATGTCTCTTGAGATCATTACTGTCATGAAGTGTGCCATATGATCATGAGGGTTAGTCGTTCCATCATATCTTTCTATGAGAGGCAAAAGTACATCATGGAACATTGGTTCCGAAGAGATCTTCGGGTCGAAAGGTAAAGTATTAGTAGAGTCCAGGGGGCCTGGTTTTCTTGAATATAAGCCCGTTTGAGTTCATTGACAACAAGTTACTCAACTTATCTTCTTAGGTCTTCGTGGTTATGGGGGCTGAGCGGTGGCATTCGTTGTCAAGGGCGTACACGCCCAGACTTGATTTGTTCTTAGGATACCGGCACAGAAGCCATGATTGGGCGTTCTTGAGGCCCAGGTCGCGGGACTTGCTCCGAGTAAGGGGGTTGAGCATGAGCAGAAGAATTGTCAACAGAGCGAGTGGACGCCATAAGAATGGCTGCATTAGTGGGGGTAGCGGTATGGCTATCCATGATAGATGCAGCATTTGATGCAATTCTGGTTCTCAGCTTGGGAGACATATTGGTTTGATTATCCTGAGAACTCAACAAAGATTTTCTAGTCTATTCCCATTGAAGACACCAATTTGTTGGAGGTGAGTCTCAGTTTCACATATCCGACTCCTTGTGGTTTGAACAGATACTCAATGAAGAGACTTGAAACCTACAAGAGACCGTTGGAGGGTGCTTCGATAGTCTGGCGGGGGAGGTTCCAACGCTTAAATCAGATATAACAATTTTCGAAAGGATAAAAAGATAGAGAGGAATGGAAGACGGATCTCCGTGTAATTTTTGGTGTTTTGTGTCGAGTCCAGAGAACTTATCTGACTGTGATCTATCGAAGTCTTTTGTATGATACCTACTAGAGTCGTATAATCTTGAAGCGTTACAATCCTAGTTTCCTTATGAGGCGATCCGAGAATTTCGGATCTCAAATGTCAAAGATTTCAAATCGTTATTATTTAGAAAATTTGATTATATAGGGAGATTCTTTTGCTTATTGATTAGATTTTCAAGGGTTTCCTTCTTTATCCGGGAGATACGTTTCGTACTAAAATAGGAAACTCAGTCAATGATGGGATTCTGTTGAGTGTTATTCTCCAGAGGTTGAGGTATTCGCTTCCTTAGGTTTTCGGTAGTCATTGGTTAAATGAGAGAGAGAGATAGTTGTTTGGTCTTATTGAATGCACTTGTAGATTGAATTGTATAAACTTTATTGAGGGCCAGCCGAACAACGAATAGGATACCATAGAGTTAGATTCTTTCGGAGGGTCAGAACGACGGAGGCAAGTACAAGGATATAGATCTCATTGGTAGAGCAAGACGACATAGTCCCATTTGTGTTTAAGCGTATTGAATATATTGAATCATAGGTCTTATGTCAACTATTGAACGTGTTTCGTATTATGTATTGAGCTCTTTTGAAGAGGGTCCCATCTGATAACTTATAAAATACTCACAAATAAATCACATTGTAAAGCGAAGTGATAAATAAATAAGACTCTTGTGCAAAGTCTAATTTTTTTTTCCTGATTATATCACGATTTGAATCCAAAATCATTAAATTAAAAGATGCGAGATTATGATCATTAGGCTATTTCTTGAGAATCTTATGCAAAATCTAATAATATTTTTAGTGTCAGTCTTTTGTTAAAAAAACAAGACAGTCTTTTGTTAAAAAATAAGACTATAATTGAATAAGTAAGTGACAAATAAATAAGATTCACAAATAAATCACATTGTATATTCTTCATTTTTAATGTCATGTTAATTAAAACAAATATGTGGACCAAAACAATTCAAAACAAATAAAAGTTTGAATATTAACAAAATTATACGATGGAATCATGTCCCGATCATACTACATAGTCCTTAAAACTCAAATGGTGGCATGCCTTTTGTTAAAGAATCAACAAACATCAATTCAGTGCTCATATGTTCAATGATCACTTTATTTCTTTAATTTATTCACCTGCGGTTAAATCCTTGAGGTTTATGCATTTACTTCAACTTTCACTTTTATAGTATTTAACTAAGAAAACTATAATTGAATTATCACAATACATCTTTAACGAAATCCTAAAACAAAACTTTTTAATCATATACTATCTAAGCTCCTCTCAAAACAAAAAATAAACTAAACCTTCTTTTTTGAAGTCACAAAAAAAAAACTACTTATTATTCATTTCAGATATAACTCTCGATAAATATAAAAATATATATCTTAATTTTCATTTTAATGAATCGACACATAAAATAAAATTCAAGTTTAAGTAAAGAGATCTAATTTAAATATTTTTTTAAAATCGGTTTAATATTTTCTTTTTTGTAAATGAATATATTTTTTATGATTTTTACGTCATTTATTTTAAAAAAAAAAAAATTCACCAAATTTCCGGTTCCAATTTCTGTGTGGTCCATGACTAGAATAGTCGAAAGTCTTCTTAACATTCCAATTAAAGCCTCCAGACACGTCAGCACCCTCCTTGGCTGGCTAACTAAACCAAGCCACTCATTGGCTTGGTTGGCTAGCTAATCGTTGGAATATTTTACCACTCCTTCCCAACTTCTACTCAAATATTTTTACCAAAATCCTGTCTGCCTCAGACTCTCTCTCTCTCCGCCGTGAACTCCTCCGATTCCATAGTGGATCGAGATCCATCGCTGGCCGCTCTTGGCCGGAGCATCACAGCTGGGGGCTCAGATAAATAGACTGGACTTCCCATACATCTTTGCTTTGATTTTACCCGCTAGTCACGCCCAGGGCTGGTAAATGATCTTGCTTTCATCTTCCCTTTCATCCATGCTCCTCTCTCTCTCTCTCTGTACCATGCTCACGATCTCCAAATCGTAATCAATTCTCATGATCATCGATAGTGTTTTTTTTTTTGCTTGTTCATCGAATTTAATTACTTGTTTTTAGGACTCTAATTTTGATTTCTAGGGTTCTTCAAAATTGGGGCTTTTTTTTTTTGATTTGGTTCTAATGTTTTCCGCACATTGGTTTGACTTCACACATCGTGAAAGTGTTCTTGACTTTTAAAGTATTTAATTTCTTCTAATTCATGCCAAATTGTGTTTTTATTTTTATTTCCTTTGATTTTGCACTAATTTTTCAATAGAAATATTATACATTATTCTAACTTGTATTCTAAGTGTGAATGTGTGGCAAATAAGAGGACTAAATTTCTGCTTTGTCTTAACCTATGTTGCACAGAAATGAGCATTGTCCATGTTATGTCTCGGACATAACATAATTCAACACCTTTGTAACTTACAATGGTTTGAAAAATTTTATATTTTTTGTTGCCCCGATGTGTACAGTTCTAGAAATAAGCATTGTCCACGTGCCTTTTTTTTTTTTAATAACTTAGAGTTTGTAAAATTTTTATAATTTCATTGTGTCATTGTGGCTGCGGTGTGTTGTGTTATGTCCATGTCTGTGAAGTTCTATGCAAGCAAATTCTTGGTTCCAATGAGCAAAGTTTTAGAAAATATATACATACAGCCCAACTGAAGTAAGTCTTAAATCCCAAACTAGTTGGGGGTTTGGCTACATGAATATTGTTTTTTCATTCGATTCTATTTAAATCCGTATTGATGGTTGAATATATATATATTTCATTCTAGTTAGAAGTTCACATATCATGTATATTTGGGTACAACAAATGCGCTGTGTTGGCTGTGAGAGGGCATTCTGGTTGTTTGAATCTAAATTTCATAATTTGAATGGCAACATCTTCTCATTCCACAATTATAAATAATGTAATTCTTTACCTTCCCATGTAGGGCTTGCACCTTAGTCATCTTAGTCATTATTAACGCAGTTTGCACCCTTCTATTCAATGGCTCAAATTCCCAACTTAGACAATGCTCCTCTCAATTTCACAACTTTCAGGTAATTATCAATTTGTTTATAATCTCTCTCTCATATCCCCTGTTCTCTAATTGTTCAAAAATGTCTATTTCAGAGAGCAATCACAGAAGGAGCTCATAAACATCCTAAAAAATGTAAGTTTTGATAATTACACAAAACCCGGTTCAAATGGTCACTCGTTCTTTTTAGTTATCATGCCAATCTATTGAATTTTGCCTAAATTTGCTGTTCTTATTATTTAATTCATTTTCCTTAATTTTCAGATTCGTGGAAAGAAGTGTTTGGTTATTGATCCAAAGCTTGGTGGATCTCTCTCTTTGATTATCCAAACATCCCTTCTGAAGGTAATCCTTAATTTTCTGTAAAATATATGTAGTAGGTCTATGTTTATTATGGTTAAGAATGTGTTCCCGATGGCACCCTTTAGGTTTTGAGACCTAACATTGAGGTTTTATGTGTGTGTGTGTGTGAAAAATAGGAGCATGGCGTTGAATTACGACATTTGTCTGCTGAGCCGATTCAGACCGAATGCCCGAAAATTGTGTATCTTGTTAGATCTCAGCTTAATTTCATGAAGTTCATATGTTTGCATATTCATAATGACACTTCCAAGGGAATCCAGAGAGAATACTTTATTTACTTTGTACCTCGTCGTTCTGTTGCTTGTGAGAAGGTAATCTTTTAACTCTATAATGTAACCTAGTTTAAGAATTTGTGCTTTTAAAATATATTAGCTTAGAAATGGTAATTGTTTTGCAGATCCTTGAAGAAGAAAAAGTTCATGACTTGTTGACCATAGGGGAGTATCCATTGTACTTTGTTCCCTTGGATGAGGATGTTTTATCTTTTGAACTTGATCTTGCTTATAGGGTATGACTATCTTGCCGATTTTGCTTGACGGTTTATTCAACTAGTGTAGAGCATTGTGCAATTGATGTGTCTTTTTCAAATAGGATTATCAAGTTGATGGTGACACAAGCTCTCTCTGGCATATTGCAAAAGCCATTCACAAGCTTGAGGTATACAGGATTGACTTACTCTATATACTGCACTGGCCTTCATAAAATGTGACAGTTTCCCCATATAAAAATTGACCCCCGTCACTTATCTTTTCATTAGAACCATAGTATTTCTTTCATAGCACATTATGTGATATGGCGCTACTTGATGATTCTCTATGCCCTTCACTTTCATGAAATCATTTCCAAAATGCTTAGAAGTTATTATTGAATTTCACTTTACAGTTCTCCTTTGGATTGATTCCTAATGTGAGGGCTAAAGGCAAGGCATCAACACGTGTTGCTGACATCCTGAACCGAATGCAAGAGGAGGAGCCAGTCAACACTTCAGATGTACTATCATACCATTGATCTTCAATTTGTCTGCTCTATTCGATGACATAACTTCCATGTTACCATCCAATACAAATTTTCTGCTGCAGATGGGTATACCAGAAATAAATACTCTCATTCTTATAGATCGAGAAGTAAGTGCAATTTTCTCCCTGCCAATTGACTCTAGCCAACTAACACGGCAGTTTGATGAAAGAATCGCATCATTTATAAATGCTTTATCAAAGTCACCTCTCAGTTATTAGTTTATGAAAGATAGTTTGCTATTTCAAGTGTACTTATTATATGATTAGGTAGATCACAGAATGGGATTGATTTGGACAGATATAGTGGTATTCGTGTATTTTGGGCTAGACTATATACATGTTGGATGCATGTATTGTTGTAATTATGTGTTCTCATGAGTTATATTGCTTATTCATCCATAAACTTATGCACAATATCAAGGTCATATATGCAACACTTGTGGCTTAATATACATAATTGGTGGCTGCAGGTGGACATGATTACTCCTATGTGTTCTCAACTAACATACGAAGGGCTGCTGGATGAGGTAATTTGCTTTAGATAATGATGTAATTACCCTTGTTGTCCACAAACTTTGAAATCGGTAACATGATGAACCAATAAAAAGGAAACTAAGATCGATAAGGGAGACAACTTGTTGAACACAAAACACTATGACTTAGCTACATGGCTTTGGATTTTTTCAATGTCAAACATGGACTTTAATTCTAGAGCATATGTGATACACTTGTGTGAGCGGAACTGATTAACTTCTTGACTAGGATGGAATGAAGAGCTTTCCTAGTTGATGTTTACAAACATTAGGGAAAACCTCAAATTTTGTGTCATGGAATCTTTACGTTACCATTTGATAGTTGCTAATCACATCAACCAAGGAATTTTTAATGGGCATCGTAGCCATGAGAATAGTATTGTTGTATATTCAGAACAGCAAATTGGAAACTGACAGCTTAAAGCTCTTTTGGTTAAAAATGGGCATGAGCATAATTAATGGAAATGAAGGAAAAATAATGTACTGTGCTTAAATGGTCCAATCATGTTAAGACGGTTTCTTCAGTGAATGTCAAAATTGCACACAGATGAATCTTTTCTTTCTTTGAAAAATAATCGTATTTCTTTGTGTACTTATTTCCTAGAAATTAGTGATTCCTTTGTTTTTCAATTTTTAAGTTAATTTTCTTTAATTAGTTTTCCCCTAAATTATATGAAACCATATACATATCCTATATTCAGTGAATTCTGCAATCTTTAGCTCTTTTACATTATTACAGTTTCTTGGTACACATTCACCTAGTTTTGATACATTGACATGTATATAGCAAGATATATAAGCAAGCCCACTTATATGTTTTCTTCCATATGGATGTTTGCACTGCTGTTGGTACAACAAAGAAATAAATGCTTTCTTTGGTCCTTCTAGTTGAATTTTGTTGTCAGCTATCTCTAATTGGTTAAATGCAGTTCCTGCGTGTCAATAATTGTTCTGTGGAGCTTGATGCATCAATTATGGGGGTCCAACAAGAAGGAAAAAAGATTAAAGTTCCACTCAACTCAAGGTAAACTCTGTTTTTGTTCCTTGGGGACTTTATGCATTAAACTATTTACTTGTGATGTTTTTATTCTCATCATTTTCACTTGGTGGGAGTAGCATTCAATTATTTCCTTTTAAAAAAATTGGAATAACACCTATTTTGGGCCAGAGGTAATGTCATGTATACAAATATTCGGTGTTTGCTATACCATTGATGATGATGCCTAGGTATTTTGCTAAAGTATTGTTTTGGTGCCTGATAAATTCAGAATTTCTTGGTAGTGCTAAAGCCTTGGGCTTAGGAGGGACATTAATTGATTTGTTGATTCAGTTTAATACTTTTGCAAAAGGACAGTTCAGTGAATGAGGCTCTCAAACGTGGGGTCCATGGAAAGTTGAATGTATTGAGCCTTATTCTGGACCTGGAAGCATTTTGACACCATTTCCAATTGGAAGTTGCTTGTCATTTTGAGTACCCTTACACCCACAGTATACAGCTCATGCTGTCAACCTGTTGAAAGTTTAGGACCTTGTTTGCAATCATAATTAAACTGCCTGTTGATTGCATTCTTTCTTTAAGGAAAATTGTGCCTTCTTGATGCTTGGGCTAAAACTGAGTTGCCTTTTTGTTTGGCTACATAGAAACGAGTTCTTGAATATTCTGATTGAACTACATAGGAGGAAAATGCTGTAAATTTTCCAAATTGGACTTACCTCAATTGACATAGCTGGTGGCTTGTACAAAACAAATAGCTGAGGCGTAAGTACCTTAAAAGCTGATTCTTTACTGTTTGAAATTGGTTGCTGTTTTGTGGTTGTGAGTAGAGACGGAGATCCTCCATTTTGGCTTTGTTGTGAACTTTTTGTTGGTGAGATTCAAAGAGGAAGTAAAGGTGCCACTATCTTTCTATGTGTTTCTATTCTAAGATCATCTTTGTGAAATTAGTAATGAATCAAAAAGAATATCCTCCATCAACACTAGTAGTCCGCTAGATGCTCCTATAGCTGTTTATTGTTACTTGTATCATATTCTTTTGTAGCTGATCGGGAGAAAGAGGAATGCAGGTGTCTTGAGGGGGAGAGACCTCTTACTGTTGCTGATCTTTTTTCTCAGAATCCCCTGTTTTCCTTTCTTCCCATGGAACCCTTAAATATATGTTCTGTTAATATTTCTTCTTTTAGTTATTAGGATATAACAACTCTTTGTCCTTTCCTTCTAATGCATCATTTTCTTCTATTTTCAGTGACAAGCTATACAAGGAGATTAGAGATCTCAACTTTGAAGTTGTTGTGCAGGTTGGTCTATTCTTACGAGATACCTCCTTGTGCTCCAATGAATAAATAAATAAGTAGGAGAATATCATGCATATGTACTTGCTAAGAAACTTAAGAAATTAACATTATGCTTATATTGAATTTTGCATATTCATTTTCTCAGTTGCCATCTGCAATATGAATGCAGGTTTTACGGCAAAAGGCAACATCAATGAAGCAGGACTACACAGAAATGACAACTACTGTAAGTTGAATGGATGTACCTTGTTTTGCTTTCAATAAAATAACTAGTACCATGGTTCACTGCTGAAATTTTATCTGATGTGAAAGTGGCAACAAAGTTTTATTTTTCTTTAAACTTCTTTGCTGCGTTTGCAAATATAGGAAAAGAAATACAAGATCATCAGTGTCAGTGATGGAGTTGCTTTTGTTGATTTTTCTTTTCGTTCTTTATTTGAACTTCATATATTAAAGCTTGAACCTTGATCTGAGGAAATAGAGACACTGTTCCAGATCGATTTTATTAACACTCTTACCGGTTATTTGGTGTATCAATGCTATAATGTTCAAACAAAGTGGCAAAGTTTATATGCTATCCTGGAGAACTTTTTCAAGACACTTCTAATGAAACATGTACTTTGTGCAGACTCAGTCAGTTTCGGAGCTGAAGGATTTTGTCAAAAAGCTCAACTCATTGCCAGAGATGACTGTAAGTACCAGATATTCCATTTTCAAGTAACTCCTATTTAATATGTTGCTTTTTTTTTTCTCCAGAGGCACATAAATCTTGCACAACATTTGTCTACATTTACATCAAAACCGTCATTCCTTGGGCGACTTGACATGGAACACACACTTGTGGAGGCTCAAAGTTATGATATGTAAGCTGCAATTGTGCTCCTACTCTTGACAATCTGTCATGAATGTATGCTTCTTCCACAATATGAGCACCAACGTGTTAAGTGTTACTGAGAGACGCAACAACATTGCTCCTTACACGGAGTCCTTTTGAACCAAATGTTCCATTTGATGTATAAGCTGCTAGTCTGACATCATGGTGGTTAACTATAGATTCGTGACTGTCTTCTTCTGCCTTTGTCATTTCATAATTTCTGTCTTATCAAAAACTTTATCATCTCATTTCCTTGAGTGATGTTTCGATTTCCTCCCACCAACACTAACGTGATCTTTGAATACAGTTGCTTTGAGTACATTGAGGAATTGATCCATAAGCAAGAGCCTCTTGTCAATGTCTTACGACTTCTTATCTTGTTCTCTATCACTAACTCAGGATTACCTAAAAAGAATTTTGATTATCTGAGGCAAGTATCACTCATCAATTTACATTACTTGTTTCTTTGATGCCAAAGAACATCCATGTTACATTTTCTTGGATTATTTTTTCCTGATCCCAGGAGAGAGCTACTTCACAGCTATGGATTTGAGCACATGGCTACACTCAATAATTTAGAAAAAGCCGGATTGCTTAAAAAACAGGCCAGTATAAGTTTAGTTGGATAATTAACCTCACCGTTATGCCTCGTAGGCCACACAACAACCATATACTGGTATTTTTTTGATTTGGTGAATTTGTATTGCATTGCAGGAGACCAAAAGCAATTGGTTGACAATAAAGCGGGCTTTACAGCTTGTTGTTGAAGACACTGATACAGCCAAGTAATTTTCGAGTCACATGGTTCCTTTGACACTCCCTCACACTAAATTTGGGAAATGAAAATGCCTTCGATAAAAGAAGCCCCTCTGCACAATGCCATATCTAGAAAGTTTTGTAAACAAAGGCAATATGCATGCATATACATAAATATTAATAAAGCGTTCAAGTACTCATGAATGGAAGCTCACTTTTATGTATGATAACCCAGGAAACAAAAATAAGCCTATAAATTCCACAAGATTATTTCTCAATTTTACTCCATGAGTTTTAGATCAAAAATAAAAATGTATACTACATTTAAAATAACAACAATAAAAAAAGCCTTACTCATGTTTTATTACTTGAGGACTATATGGTAAATGCATTTGAAAAACAGATGATTATGTGAGTAAAGCTTATGTGGGAAGGGATGCAGAGACATGGTGCTTTCAATTGTTAATTTCTATCTGGAGTATGAAGCGAGGGTTGGAAGTACTGGCAATCAAAATTTGTTGATTGATTGTATGCATTTGGCTTAACGATTTTCTCTCTCGAAAATCCAATCAGTCTCTGAGTGCCCATATTAATGCCTTAAGCCCTTTTATAATGTTTTTGGGCCAGTTTAAATCCTAAAGTAACTTTTACGATCGATTACTACCTCTAGCATTGTAAAATAGCTTTCTTAATTACCCATTTTGCTTGTATTTGCAAGTGTATTTCTTTGAGGTGAACCATGATTGTGCCTATGTCTTACATATTTTCATCTATATCATAGGGTTTTTCATTTTTCTGTTTGTTATAAGTTTTATTGGTCTTGTTTTCATAAATGTTAACTATTAATTCTGATGTTTATAACAGCCCAAATGACATTTCATACGTCTTCTCTGGCTATGCACCCCTTAGCATTCGCCTTGTTCAGCAGGCTGTTCGATCTGGATGGTGAGGCTGATTTCTATTAGTGGTTTTTTTTTTTTTAAATAATTTTTAAATGTGGTCATTATTATTTATTTATTTATTTTGCCAACTGAATCACTATGATGTACTTTGCCATTAACTCACATAAAGAGATATGTCACTATCTTACTTTTAAGTTGCTAACTAAATCCTAAACTGAATATAGAATGTTACTGTGATCATAGTGCTTGGCAATGTTAGTTATAATTGCATGGGTGATCCCGATGCTACTATTCAGGGTCATCAACTTTATATTTCTATAATAAAGTGGAATCTTTAGTTTAATGAGTCTCAGGCCAGATTTAACTCGTAGTTTTACCGTTTTCAGGCTCGCTGGAAACATTTCACTTGGAGGAAACATATTATAAAATCATGTCTATGATGGCAAGATAGGAATCTACTAGCTAGATCCCAGCTCAAATGTGGTTCTTTCTTTTTAAATTATGCATTTACAAATCAAACTATACTGGTTTGGTAATTTTAAACTTCATAGATTACAGAACAATAGTTGCTCTACTATTAGCATGCACACATGTTATTGGACATAGTTCGGAAAGGAGAAGTTGAAGTCACATGGTAAAATTGCTTTAGGCATCGAAATCTTCGACAACATATTTACCCCTTTGTCGCTATTGCTAGTGTCTGGTGTGGAAATTTTCCTGATTAATTAGGTCACCATGTACTACGCAGAATTGTGTATGCCTTAGACTTCCCTTTCTTATTTGATATTACACTAACTTTTCAGGCGTCCAGTTGAAGAAATTCTGAAGCTGCTTCCCGGACCCCACTCAGAGAGCAAGAGGGTCAGTACCAAATTATCACATGTAAAAAATTTTAAAGTTTCACTTGACCTGTAATAAGATATTTTATGTATTAATGTGGTTTACAGAGTGCATTTGCAAGTTCTCCATCATTTGACACTTTGTTGGGCACTCCAACCAATATAGATAGGTATGTTGCAACATCTGGTTCAAATATTTAGTCTAAGGCATTAGTAGCTTCGCAGACTCATCAGAATTTGGCAAACTCTGTGGCTTATTCAATATTTGTGATTGATTCCGGTTCATCATCATCGATCTTGCTGAAAATTATTGGAGATGTTCTATTGCTATACTACAAATTGGAAATAGTGGAGATGTTTTATCTGCGGCTGATAGTGCTTTGAGAATAAAGATTTCAAGATAAGTGGCTGGGGGGTTTGATTGTATCATGTGCATCCCTTATTTCTAGGAAGACACTAACTGATAAATTATAGGGAAGTATACCATGAGTAAAATTGAGTTCCACTCTCGTTGACTACATATTATTCCCTTCTATTGCTATATGTTGCTATAACTTTTTGTAGTTGTAGTAGTCATTAGTCAGGGTACATTCTACTGCAGCTGATAGTGCTGACTTTACTTAAATATCACCCTCATCATATTTTATCTCATTTTGGATTCTTTTGATCACATGTCAGAGTAAGTGATGGAAGGCGCTCCTTGGTTTTGGTTGTGTTCATTGGAGGAGTAACATTTGCAGAAATATCTGCACTTCGATTTCTTACTGCTCAGGTACCATTGCTTGTTTTGTTTGCAGTTATTTTTTATGTTGATATGCTGGAAACTTGTTGAAAACAAGAAGCCTATAATCACGTAGTCATCAGAATACCCACATTTTATGAGACTAATAGATACAGTTGGTGGTGCTAGCATATTGACTATCTTATGGTGCTAATGGTCCATAGTACTACCTTACCGGTTGATAAGACCATGATCAGCTTCTGCGGCCCACTGGTAAGGATCTCATTCGGAATATTAACGTGGTGAAATTTCTCTAGAAACCATTTATCTCTGTTCACATGGTCTCATTGGTTGATACAGATGTATCAGTAAGTTACTGCATTCTATGCCCCAAGGATGTCTTCCCTTCCAGTTTTTTAATGATGCTTATAAAATGTTGAGCCATATTTGGTGTTTGTGTCGATCACTTCACAAATTTTTTAGCTGGGGATGTTTGGGATTTTGAATCCATGATTGGAAATTTGGACAGTTCAGGTTAGGTTGTCATAGAACTTGGTTAATTATAATTGTACAAATTCATATTCAAGCCTGTAACATTCAATTTTTGGCCAGACCAAATAAGCTTTTGATGAAACTGAAAGAAGTTAATTTTGCATAATGGTATTCTTCTAATGTCATGAATCCCTACACCTGGGAACTGTAACTTTGCTTTGGGTTGTCATGATACAGTTTGATGCTATATGTCCCATTTTAGTGATGCAATACATGCCCACCTGCACCAGAGTCATTAACACTTAGCTTCATTTCTTAAAACAGAACTGTTTTGACTCAGTACAGATGTGTATGATCCCTTTCAAGAGCTAAACCGCCCATTTTGGGCATTGTATGTGATTACTTGTACCATGGTTCTGATATGCATGATGCATTTATTGGAAACAAGTACTCTAGAAAAATATTTAGAAATTAAGAAGAATGAAGGATTCTAGAAAAAAAATAGCAACTTTCTTATTTTAGCATTATAACAATCTTTTTAGTAGTTATTTTGTTCTTTGAAGGTCTTTTAAAATAGTAGTTTTCATTGAAATTTATTTTTAGTAACACTTCTATTTGTAATCTCTAGTTTTCCCTTTTTAAAAGGGGTATCATTAATAAAGAGGTAAGCATAATTTCTCATAAAAGAAGTGTGGTGAAAAACTTGTTAGGGAACAAGTTTTCAGCCATCAAATCTAGAGTCTAAGAGAGGGAAAACTGTAGCAAGGAAGAGAGGAATTCCTGCAAAGTATCCATTGACTAGATCCTATACTAGGGTTCATACCAATTTGGTATCAGAGCCAACCGTCATGAAAAACTCTGCAGAATGGTTTAACCAGATGGAGAGATTCACGAGGCATTTCGAGCAACGAATGGAGCAGCAAAATGAGAGATTTATGAAGGAATTCGAGCAGCGAATGGTACAGCGAATGGAGCAGCAAAAGGAGCGACAACTGGCCGGGGAGGAGGATCTCCGGCAACAACAGACAGCGCTGAGTTTCGCAGATGGAAGGAGTTCTGCAAAAACTGCAGGGGTTAAGCAAGGTCCAGGAGGGGGAGAGCAGCATCCGTACCCTTGTAGACCATAGGGAGCAGCGAAGCATGCGTCACTAAGGAGGGACTGCCATTCCCAGGTTCTCTAAGCTAGAATTCCTGTCATATGATGGGACTGAGGATCCCTTGATTTGGATCCATCGATGTGAGCAGTTCTTTGAAAATCAAGGAACACCAGCAAGGGAAAAGGTGGGGTTGGCAGCATTCCACCTTAAGGGGGAAGCTCAGCTATGCTTTTTCAAGGTTAAGCAAGAAGGAGGGGTCATAGGCTGGGTGACATTTACTGAAGAGTGCCACTTGAAATTCGGCCCTCCCTTGAGCCTCAACCCCCTTGGTGAGTTGGCCAATTTAAAACAGGTAAGGACAGTGGAGGAGTATCAAAGGGAGTTTCAATCCTTGCTGGCTCGCACTTCAGAACTCTCCACGAAGCAACAAGTCAACCTATTCACAGCTGAACTCTTGGAGGGGCTGCGGTTGGAGGTGGAATTACAGAGACCTCAAAGCTTGGGGGCTGCTATGAATATGGCCTGCACATATGAAAGAAAACAAAGAAACAATCAATCTGTGTTAGGAGGGAATCACAAGACAACACTTGTGTGTAACAGCCCAAAAATAACTCCCGGGGGGACTGTTGCAGAGAAGGGAACTGCTGGGTCAATAACAAGTACTGGGAGTACCACCACCCCCTTCTTTATGAAACTCACCAAAGCAGAGATGGAGGAAGGAAGAAAAAAAGGGCTCTGCTTTAATTTCAATGAAGCGTTTTCTCGGGGGCATAGATGCAAGAAATTGTTTTGGGTGGAATTGGAGTCCGAAGAGATCAAGCCTGAGGACAAGCTTTTTGTCCAGGAGGAGAGTAATGATATGCATGATGCATTTATTGGAAACAAGTATTCTAGAAAAATATTTAGAAATTAAGAACAATGAAGGATTCTAGAAAAAAAATAGTAACTTTCTTATTTTAGCATTATAGCAATCTTTTTAGTAGTTATTTTATTCTTGGAAGGTCTTTTAAAATAGTAGTTTTCATTGAAATTTATTTTTAGTAACACTTATATTTGTGATCTCTAGTTTTTCCTATTTAAAGGGGGTATTATTAATAAAGAGGTAAGTCTAATTTCTCATAAAAGAAGTGTGGTGAGAAACTTGTTAGGGAACAAGTTTTCAGCCATCAAACCTAGGGTCTAAGAGAGGGAAAACTCTAGTAAGGAAGAGAGGAATTCCTGTAGAGTATCCATTGACTAGAACCTGTACTAGGGTTCATATCAGGTTCATTACTATTCTATGGAGTTTGTCATGTCTTTCCCCTACTTGTATCATTCTCTTTAATGTTCAAATGGAATTTCTGCTGCAGGAGGGAATGGCTTATGACCTGATTGTAGGGACAACAAAAATTGTAAATGGCCATTCTGTGATCGAGACATTCATTGATGTGATGGGCTGAAGCAGAGAGTTTCGTGACATTTTCACAGATTTGAACCTGAAATGGAAAATCGTGTCATATCAAAGGCACAAAAATGAGGCATGTTTTGGACCAGGCACAAAATGGAAGGAACATGCAACAAGGGCTTGTTCATTAAGCTGTGTTTTCATTGTATTCTGTTGCTACTCTTGCTTACGTTTTTCCTTGTTACGGCTCTATACTCCCTTTTTAAAGGGGTGGTTTCCATTTTAATTTAAGGGGTTGGCTTGCGTTAATGCAGTTTGCTCTATGTCAAATCATGTATATGATACACTGACATCCTCTTATAAAATGCATCTTCTTCGATGTTGATGGCTTAATGACTGACTTTGCCCTTTTCTTTTTCCACTGTGCCTTGGAACCGAGAAACCAAGGAAAGGCCTTTTAAGGGTTTGTTTGGATAGGATTTTGGTGGATATAAACTTGCCGATGAATTTGGTTAAATTGATTATATTTGTTGTCACTAATGGTGAGACTTCAATCATATAGAATGAAGAAGCCCTCCCTTAGATAAAAACGGGCCGAGGATTGAGATAACGAGACTCTCTTTCTCCCCACGTGTTTACGTATATGATACATGAGAAAATATGTATTGGAGTGTGGAAGGTTTTAAAAGTTATTAGGAAAGGCTCCTGCATTTCTCATCTTTTTGTTGTTGATGATTTGCTTCTTTTTGCGGAGATGGAGCACTTAAACTTCAACAATGTCTTGAGCTGCTTAAAAGAATTTCCAAAAGAAAGTGACTTGTGCATTAACCCCGCTAAATCTAAATTATAGATTTTCCCTAAGGCGCCTTTGTTTCTTAAACAATCTCTGGCGGCCGGCAGCAAATATCCTTTTTAGAGAGAGAGAGAGAGAGAGAGAGACCAAACTTGCATATAGTTATTGAACATTATCTTTTCTTAATCATAAATTTTAAATTTGAATCATAAAAATAAAAAAAAAATAATTTAAAAAAATCAACCTCTTAATAAATTTTATAATATTCAAATCGAATTAATTAGATAAAATTTAAATATCAATTGATAATAAAAATATGTTTGAATAAGACCTTTTTATCATGAGTTGTTTTCAGTTCTAATATTGAACAAGGATACAATTTAATTGTATTTTATTATTCTTTTAAAACTACATAACAAATGTCTTGCATTACCTTTATCTTATGACAGTGCAAGCCAAAATGGTCCCAAATAAAAGCATTTTTAATTTAATGGTTCTCCCTTTTACTTTTTGTGATGAAGCATGTTGCATTAATCTTATAGACCATAGAAATCCTAACTTCAAGAACTAAGATGGCTTTAAAGGCAAGTACTTGGTGTTTGCAGAGAAGCAAACTCAATTGACACCACAGTTTAACTTGGTCATAAAAACTCATAAGAATCCATTCCAATTGGCAGTTGATGTGATGATACAAGAATTTTACCTTCACAATCCTCAACAATGAAAGCTATATGACCACTTCCTCTTTAACCTGTAGTCTTAAAGAATTAAACTTTCTTTCACAATTTACTTCCCCTATTCTTTCATAAGAGTTACCGTCTAAAATCCCAATATTATAGAATATAGTTTCTCTGTGTGTCTTTGCATCCGTCGGTCTGTCTCTAAATGCTAAGATGCTAGCACATATAAAAGACAGAATTGTATTTTTTTTAACTATATAAATTTTAAATTATAATAATAAATATCTATTTTGTTTGGTACTCATGAAACTTGAAATCAAATATTTTAAATAAAAATAAATATTTCTTTTATTTTCTTTTTCAAGGCAAAAGGACAAGAAATTGGTCTTAACAAGGAAACCTTTTCTGAGCATAGTAGTAACCATTTATCATATGTGTTTTTTTTTATTAATGTTTTCGAAATTAATGAGTTATTATTATTATTATTTTTTTGCATATAATGAGACTCGAATCCGAGTTCATTACAACAGAAAAAAAGAATGTATTATTTGAACTAAAACTCATCGATAATTAATGAGTTATTTACATAAAGTGATTACTCAATAATCTATGATTAACGGTCAATTCATTTGATCAAAGCATATGGCGTGTACACGCAAGCTCCCAAAATCTCAATTACCAATTTTCTTTTCAATTAAATAATTTCTTTTTCATAAGGTTGCCATTGCCAGCCAAGCCAATGAGTCGGCTTGGCTTAGTTAGCCCCTTTGGGATTCAGTCCTTTTCCTTGTTGACGTGGCCCTGCATCCCGCCAATGTGCGTCTGTGATGTGGACGGCTTGTAACCTTATCTCGGTCCCCTCTAGCATTGTTATACGAACTGAATTGAGTCGAGTTTGAATTGCTCGCGAGTCGCTCGATCAGGCAATGGGTCGGCTTGGCTTAGTTAGCCCCTTTGGGATTCAGTCCTTTTCCTTGTTGACGTGGCCCTGCATCCCGCCAATGTGCGTCCGTGATGTGGACGACTTGTGACCTTATCTCGGTCCCACATAGAGCTATTATACAAATTGAACTGAGTCGAGTTTGAATTGCTCGCGAGTCGCTCGATCAGGCAATGGGTCGGCTTGGCTTGGGTTCAGCCCCCCTCCCTTTTGGGGCCCCGCATCCCACCAATGTGCGTCCTGATGTGGATGGTTGTGACCTTATCTTAGTCTATCAATAATAAAATTTTAGCCGATCAAAACTTATCGATTAGATTTTGATAACATATATTAATATATATTATATCGAATAGTTTGATAATATATATTAATATATATTATAATATAAAAAATAAAATAAAATAAAATATATTAATATATTATATAATAATCGAGTTTTCGAATTAAGTTCGAACAATTTTATTATACAATCAAGTTGAGTTTAAATTCTATTATTTACTATTTGTCGAATTCGAATTTGAAAACAAGATACTTATAATCGACGACTCATATACAACCCGACTCCCACCTCTTCCGTGAAAATGGTAACCTTTGGGACACAAGTAAATACCTGGCGAGCAAAATTTTTACCTAACTGCAAAAGCGTAAATGGTGTAAGAGGCAGTGAATTAGGTTACACGAAAAGAAACCTCGGCAGAAATGGCTACAAAATCATACAAAAAAAAAAAGATATTTTATAAAAATATAAAAAATATAAATATAAATAAACGTGTAAAAATAAAAATATAAAAATTTTATATAAATATTCATTATTTTATAAAAATAATAAAATAACTATATTTAATTATTAAATATGTAATTATTAGTAATAAGATAAATAATATAAAAAATAAAATTATAATTAATTAAAGAAATAATTCATTAAATATAAAAAAATATGTAAATATAAAAATATATGAATTTTTGTGTTAATATTAATTAATTTAACGTGTTAAAATATTTCAAAAACAACAAAAACTTTAAAACTAGGAAACATTAATGCTAAAAATTTTCCATGCATAACAAATGCCAAATACCAAAATACAAATCGAGTTTCTATAACCAAATGCACAATTTTATTACAAATTCTTTTATAACTATCGATTCTCAGAAGATAATTTATTTTAAGAGTGGGTATAGAATGTATTATGACCATATACCCATAATAGTCTGGAAAAAGCAAAGCCAAGCCAAGACATGGCATCCCCAGGTTTCCTTTTGGAAGAGGTGAACATTCTCTCGTCTTAAATGTCATTTCCTTCCCCCTCTCCCAACCTAAAAATCCCAAATTTAAATCTATGAACCAGAAAAAAAAATGTCATTTCCTTTCTTCCCACTGGTTGGATCCCACAAACATCTTGTTCAATAATCGAATAGACATTTGTATGAATGATATGCATATGTACCGAGTAAAATATAATTTAACCAATAATAAAGTTTTTCAAAATAGACAGACATGATTATTCTATAATCATGATATTGATCAAGAGTTGAATGTTATGATAGAAGGTTTTGACTAATATAATTTTTAATCATTAAAACCACATGTGTTTAATAACACTTAACCACAAACAGAAGTGTGATTTAATTAGATAATAGTACTACAAGTGGCATAGAATGTTATTTTTTTTTATTTAAAATAAAAAAATAAAAAAAAAAAAAAAAAAAAAAAAAAAATTTCAAAAAAAAAAATTAAAAAAAAAAAAAAAAAAAAAAAAAAAAAAAGGATCTAAATTTTAGTCTTAACTGATGGTAAAACTACACTAATGAAAGCCGTATTGACTCGCGGTGGCAACTGACATTCCCCTATCATTCTCTTATTCCTCTCCATTCATATATAGTAAATACAAACATTGAGAAAGCATTTGAAAACTCTATTCCGCTGAAGCGGATGTCTAGCAGGAGACAGAAGAATATCTCAAATGCCTAACCAAGAGATAGAAAAGGTCGTAAGAACATGATTCACTATGGTTAATTTCCATACCTCCCTCAAAGGAACAACGAAAGAAGAGATTATCAATAATCTCTCTCTGGCTACCACAAAGATGGCATGTCGATGAAGTCGAAAGCTCAAGCCTGAACAAGAAATCACTCGTTTGAAACCGCTCCATAAAACCTATCCAAACAATGAAGGAAAACTGAGGAATCGCTACCGAAAATCAAACTAGATCCACCCAATGAACCCAGGGATAGGAACTTCTGAGATACTTCTAATCTGATGCAATAGAAAACTCCCCACTAGAACTGATTATTCACACCAGCGTATCATAACCAGAGGTAGATGGCCAATAAGACTTCAGAATAGCATCCCAGAGACAATCACAAAATGCTCACAGTAGCCTTAAAGACCACTGTGAATCACCCTAGATATACTTTGTCCAAATAGCACTAGTAAACACATCTTGAACAGAACACTCAGTAGGAAAACCTAACTTCTCCATGGTGTGTCTCCCAAAGACCTCTATTAAAGGGGCTACAGACGACCAGTTGTCAAACCAAAAAGATATACAACTCTCATCACCCATCATTCAAACCACAAGCTCCCTGACCAGATGCCGTTTTGAAAGAAGTTTCCTCCAAATCCATGAACATCTATCTGAAACTCTGACATATTAAAAGCTATGCCCCCGTAAGAGATAACTCCGCACCCATCGAATCCAAACATTATCATCCTGATCAAAAAGGATATGCCATATATGCTTTAGTTGGGCGACTCTATTCCAATCTGTGACCCATTTCAACCTAAAACCCCCTTCCTCTTTAAATTGGTACATAAGTGACTAAGCAACCTTAGCCTTATGGCAATCAAGAGAAGGACTAGACCATAAGAACCTAGACATAGACAGCTCAATCTCCTTCCATACCGCCTTTGGAAGAAGGAAAATAGATGACCAAAATGTCTTAATTGAAAAGAGAACAGAACCAACTAATTGTAACCAACCTACATAGGATAAGTGTCTACTCATCCAATACTGAATTTGAGCTGTTATACACTAAACCAACTAGGTGCAATTTGAGGTTGAAAGCCGTGTCGACAAAAAGGGAACTTCCAACTACCTAACAAGAAGGCGGTCTTGGCGAAATCCCAAAATTCTCAAGATCTCATCCCTATCCTTCTGATTAATTATATCAAAAAAGATTTCATTCTTCTGAGAGTTCATCCTCAATCGAGATAATCTCCCAAACTGAGCTAAGCCATCTACAATACTCTGAACCGAAGATAAACTACCCTGGGAGAAAGCATCAGATCATCTGCAAAGCAAAGATGAGACAGCCTAACCTCTTGGCATCTCTAATGGCACTCAAAATTAGGCCTCTTGATGATCCGTCACATCAAACCCGAAGATACCTCCATAATCAACACAAAAAGTAAGGGGATACTGGATCTCCCTATCGAAAACCCTTCAAACTTCGAAAGAAATCTATAAACTCCCCATTGATCGAGACCGCAAACCTCGCCGTAAAGAGACACTCCATAATCCAGTCAAACAACCATATAGGAAAGCCAACACACTCTAAAACTATCTTGAGAAAATTCTACTCCACCGGTCGTAGACTTTCATGATATCCACCTTTATTGCATATCGGGGAGAACCGCAATTTAGGTGATAACCATAAAAGAGTTCATGGGTGAGAAGTATGTTATCCCCAATCCTTCTTCCCCTCACAAATGCAAACTATTCATTACCAATAATACTCAAAAGCACCTAACTCACCTCATTGCAATAATTCTCAGAATACATTTATAAACTGTATTGTCAAGTGAAATAGGCCTAAAGTCCGACAAAGATGTTGGATTATCCTTTTTCAGAATAAGAGAACTAATGGTTCCATTCGCTTCCTTAAGAAATCTCCCGTAAGCAAAAAAAGTCCAAGACAACTCTAGTGATATTCGGCCCCACAATATCCCAACGGGATTTGAAGAACTCAACACTGTCTCCATTTGGATCTGAGACCTTATGCTTGCCCAAAGAGAATATAGCCTCCTGCACTTCCAACTCCGTTACCGAAATCTCCAAAGAGTGAATTTGAGTCTCAGACAACCTGCCTTGAAGAAAAGATGAGATAAGTCTAAAATCTAACTCATCAGCTCTAAGTATGCTCAAAATTAGACACCTAAAATAACCAACCACCTCCAGCCTGATATCACTTGAATTAGAGATCCATGCAGTTATGCCTCTAACAAACTAAATTGAAAAAGAAAGCGGTGTTCCAATCTTCCAACTTAAACCATCAGATCATTGCTTTCTGACGCAACATATTCTCTTCCATATTTGAGAGCATATAATACCGAGCAATAGCTGACCTCTCAGCTTCCCACAACACACGACCATCACTTGACAACATCTCACTCTGAATCTAAAGCAGACTCTCTCGGACATCTTGAACTCGAGTAAATAAATCACTGAACTCCTGACGATTATGTTGCCTCAATTTCAGTTTCAAACCCTACAGCCTCCTATATAAGTAATATATAGCCTCCTATATAAGCAATACATTGGAGTGTCATGATAAGTCACCATCCATATTTCCGATACAATTTCCTGATACCAAGGGTATTCCGTCCATAACTCAAAGAAGTTAAATGGAACCCTCCTTCGTTGCTCTTCCTGCTAAAATCAAATCATACACAGGGAATGATCTGAGTCACTTGGGGGGAAGAAAAATTGCCTCTAAAAAGGAATAAGTGGACAATCATGAAAAATTAACCAACACTCTGTCTAACTTTCTCAAAATGGGATCCTATACCTATCTATCCCATCACGTGAAATAGATTTCAGAATAACGCAGGTCCTCCAACTCAGAATCTCTCAAACAATCATTCAAAACAAAATCAGAAATCAACCATTCCAGATTATGTTCTCTCCTCTCAGAAAACCATATAATAGCAACTAAATCCTTTAAAATATACCACAGGGTAACCAAACTCCTACTCTAAGATTTCAAAAAATCTCATAATAAAAAATGATCACCTGCCAGGTTAGACTTATACATAACAGTAATATCTATATACAACTCGGACATGATAAACTGAACCCTACTATGAATTTACTGCATCTCGCAATCCGGAACAATTATAGTAACCTCCAACGGGTCTCAATACAATCAAATCCGTCCAATAATATTACCTGCATAGATAATCATAGAACTCCAATTAGGTAAAAGAAAATACTGAATATGTACCTAATTAGAGGCCCACACCCTAGTCTTCAAAAAACCAACCAACTGCAATCGGTTCTGGATCACAAAATTTCTCACAACTCAAATGTGAATTAGGTCATTTAGACCTCTTATGTTCCAACATCCTATCATCTGGAACATAATATGAGAAGACACACCCTTCAAACAACTCAGTAGATTTTCTTTTGCCCCCCGTCTAGTCTTCCTATCCCTAGAACAGGGCAGAAGAAGAACTGAAGAGGAAAAACGTGAGCTATCACCCACCACAAAACCTGTCTCTACTAAAACATCTAACTCGATTCCTACACCTTCGGATCTAATATTACTCGGACGAGTGGAAACACTATCACATTCACATAGTGACACAAACTCGACAACTCAAGCCGAAAACTCTTCCCTAACCACCAAGACAAAACTAACATCTAACTTTGGTAAACCAGTTGACTGCTCTGCCGGCTCCTCTTGAACAATCGAAACACAACTATCATCAACAACCTCAATTTGGGGAGGTAAACTTTAATCTTCTCCTATTATCTCACTAGCCATAGACGGCTCAATCTAGAAAGCTGATCCCTGAGCCCTTTATTCTTTACCTCTACCTGATGCTGCTGCCCATGTTTTCTCGGTTTTCTGACTCTCTGGAAACTATAAGTATCTCTCTCCTGCCTAACCGACTTCGAAATTATCGTTCTATCCTGTGTGGTAGTTTTCTTTGGACATTTATCATAATGATACCCAAAGACTACACAATTCTCACACTTAGGCAGAATATAGGAGTATTCTATCTTGATAAACAAATCGCTCCCATCTGATAGAGCGAACATTGCCTCCCTCAGTATAAGACTCCCGATATCAAGTTCAACAAATACTTAGCATAAGCAAATCTGGTACATGAAACCCTGACATCGTCCATGGACATTATGTAATTTCATGAAATAGCAAGTTTGGAATCCACATAACTCAATACCAAAAACCAAATCCACATAACTCAATCCCTGTCTATTGTAGAGAACCAGTTGCACATTATGTAATTTCATCCAAACAGCAAGTTTTTGATACTCATATTCAACTATAAACATATCCATGACAAATTTACGTAGTATAAATGAAACTCCAAATATATGTCATGAACTCTTATCTAATATCTCCTAAAAATGCTTATCTGTGTTAAATTTCAATAGAAATAATCGAGAATTCACCATAACAATCTCAGAACATCCAAATCTATTATAAAGTAGAACAACAATTCTCATAATCTCCTTAAAAGACGGTAGCCGTCTAATAAGGTTTCCAACTAAATTAAACTCATGGGAGCTACCACCATCATCAATCAAAGAGTTAGGATAACAAATTTACCCTCATCGCCATATAGAACATTCTTTTGGAAAAGTTATCTCCCATACTGACAATCCTTGTGATCAATCTCACTACTACTATCTGCTCTACTCTTAACTGCAGTAGTATAACTCATAGATATCTTTGGTGATGGAGTCAGCCCTCATCATTCATACTAGTAGCCATCAATATATCAAACAACGATTGAAGGGGCTATTATTTACAGCAGTTCACCTTTCTTTAAACCAAAAAAATCCCAAAACCCCTCTATTTCTCCTAGGCGAAAGGGGCAACTCAAAGGCGAATCCTAAAAACTACATTCAACCTCCACCTTTTCAACACTGAACCACCACCGCTGTCACTTTAGCAACAATGGATACCGACGGGCAATGCTTTGCTGGCATCCCTGTCGGCCAAGTGTGACTGGAGAGGGTTAGACAGGTTTCTCCTAATTTGAAATTAAAAGGTTGCAATCGAGGTAATCAAAAGTAGTGTGGGTACTCGGCGTTCATTTGGATCTCTACAACAGCGACGGTTTGCTTGTCGTGGTGCATCGGATTCTTCCATCCCCATCAAACATCGTTGGGCCATCGTTATTTCATCGTGAGCAAATCGCGAAGTCAAAGAGTCACCAAGAAGATGGAATCCAAGAGAAGACGGACGACAATTGCACTCCTAAAGAAGGAATCGCGCAGATCAATCACCAGATCCATAGTCAGCAACTCTCATTCGACCTTCCCTGACGTTTTTCCCTGTCTTTTGGCGATTCACTAGTGGTGGCAGCAAAAGGAACAAGGTTTTTTGCTAACCAGTTCCTAAACCAATTTCACTAAACCGGTTAAAAAAAAAAGTTGGATTGTTGTGAGCAGTAGCCCCTTCAGCCACTATTTGTAATAGGGTAAAAGGACAAAAAAAAAAGGGCAAACTGCAGTGCACATTTAGTGCACTATAGGGTAAAAAAGTCCAAAAAAATTCTTTTGTTTGACATATTGATGGCTACTAGTATGAGTGATGGGAGCCAACCCCATCACCAAAGACATCTATGAGTTAAGCTATTACAGTTGGAGGTATGACAGATAATAGTAGTGGGATTGATCATAAAAATCGTCAATATAGGAGATCATTTTTCCAAAAGAACGTTTTACATGGCGATGATGGTAAGTTTGTTATTCCTGACTCTTTAGTTGATGAAGGCAATAGAATTGGAAATCTCATTGGATGGCGACTGTTGTTTAAGAAAATTAAAAGAATTGTTGTTCTATTTTGAAGTAGATTGGGATTTTCTAAACTTGTTATGATAAGTTTTGAATTATTTCTATTGAAATTTGGAACAGATAAACATTTTCAGGAGATATTGAATAGAAACCCATAGTAT
This sequence comes from Dillenia turbinata, assembly GCA_037126225.1. Lineage (NCBI taxonomy): Eukaryota > Viridiplantae > Streptophyta > Magnoliopsida > Dilleniales > Dilleniaceae > Dillenia > Dillenia turbinata. The sequence goes on from JBAMMX010000013.1 coordinate 22,590,741, forward strand.
ATATTTGAGATTCCATTTATGCTATGTAGATTTGTCATGGGTATATCTATGGTTGAATATGAGTCTCGAAAACTTGTTGTTTGGATGAAATTGCATAATGTGTCACTGGTTCTCTATAATAGACGAGAGTTGAATTATGTGGTTTCAGTTTTTAGAAAACCATTATCCATGGACAATATCACAACTTCATGCATCAGACTTGGTTATGTTAGGCATTTGTTAACATTGATGTCGGAAATCCTATACTGAGAGAGGCGATGTTCACTCTATCAGATGGGAGTGATTTCTTGGTCAGAGTATAATACTCCTATATTCCACCCATGTGTAAGGAATGTGTGGTTTTTGAGTATCATCGTGATAAATGTCCAAAAAAACCACCACGTAGGATAGAACGAGCATTTAGGAGCTGGTTAGTCAGAAGAGAGATGTTGATGATTTCCAGAAAGTTAGAAAACCGAGCAGACGCGGATAGCAACATCAGAGAATAGTAAAGGATAAAGGGCTAGAAGGAGGTGATTAGGGACCAACTCCCTAGATTGAGCCGTTTATGGATAATGAGACAGTAGGAGGAGATCAAAATTTAACTCCCCAAATTGACATGGCTGATGATAGTTGTGCTTTAGTTGTTCAGAAGGAGCCAGCAGAGCAGTCAGCTAATTTACCATAATTGGATGTTAGTCTTGCCTTAGTAGTTAGGGAGGAGTTTCCGACTCGAGTTGTAGACTCTCTCGATCTTAGAGATTATATCACTCTATGTGAATGTGATAGTGTTCCCACTCTTCCGAGCGACATTAAACCTGGAGGCGTAAAGCCGAGTCAGATATTTTAGTAGAGACAGGTTCTACAGTGGGTGATAGTTCACGTTCTTCCACCCTCCAATTTTTCTTCTATCCCATTTTAGGGGTAGGAAGACTAGATGGAGAAGAAGAAAACATATTGAGTTATTTGAGAGGTGTGTCCCCTTATATTGCATTCGATGTTGGAATGTAAGGGGTCTGAATGACTTAATTTACATTCGAGTTGTGAGAAGTTTTGTAATTTAGAACCAGTTGCAGTTGGTTGGTCTTTTGAAAACTAGGGTGCAGACTTCTAATGGGCTACATATACAACATTTTCTTTTACCTAATTGAGTTATACGATTGCCCATGCAGGTAATACTACTAGGCAGATTTGCTTGTATTGGGACATGTTGGAGATTACTGTTGCTATTTTGCCTTGTAAGATGCAGTAGATCCATAGTAGGGTTCAGGTTAAGTTTATTAGAACAGGGTTATGTATGGATATTACTGTTATGTATGGATCTAACCTGACAGGTGATCGTAGTTTATTATGGAATCTTTTGAGATCTAAGATCAGGAGTTTGATTATCCTATGATGTGTTCTAGGAAATTTTAATGTTGCTAGATGGTTTTTTAAGAGGAGTGGAGGTAATCTGAGATGGTCGATATCTGACTTTGTTCTGAATGATTGTTTGAGAGATTCTGGATTGGAGAACCTGCATTATTCTGGAGTCTATTTCATGTGTTGGAATAGACAGATGAAGGATCCCATTTTGAGAAAGACAGAGTGTTGATTAATTCTTCATAACTGTCCACTTATTCCTTTTTAAAAGCAAATTTTCTTCCCTAGGTGACTCAGATCATTTTCTGTGTATGATCCAATTTCAACGGGAAAAGTAGAGAAGGGGGGTTCTATTTAAGTTTTTCGAGTTTTTGATAGAACACTTTCGGTATCAGGAGATTGTATTGGAGGCATGGGTAGTGACTTATCATGGCACTCCAATGTATTGTTTATATAGGAGACTGAACGGTTTGAAACTAAAATTGAGACAGCTGAATCGTCAAGAATTCAATAACTTATCTACTCGAGTTTAGGAGACCCAAGAGAGTTTGTTTGAGATTTAGAGTGAGATGTTGTCAGGTGATGGCTGTGTTTTGGGTGAAACTAAGAGGCCAATTGTTGCTCGATATTATATGTTCTCGAGTATGAAAGAGAGTATGTTACGTCAGAAAGTAAGGATCTAATGGTTTCAGTTGTGAGATCGAAACACCGTTTTTTTTCAATTCGGTTCATCGGAGGCATAACCGTAATTTCATCTATTCTCTTATTAGTGAGGGTGAAATGCATATGTCTAATTCGAGTGATATCATATGGGAGGTAGCTAATTATTTCAGAGATCTATTTTCACGTAGATCTAAGGCTGGTGAGTTAGATTCCAAACTTATCTCATCCTTTTTTTGAGACAAGTTGTCTGAGGTTCAGATTTTATTCTTTGGAAATTCTGGTGATGGAGTTGGAGATACGGAAGGCTATATTTTCTTTGGACAGGCATAAGGCCCCAAGTTCAGACAGATATAGTGTTGAGTTCTTTAGGTCTAGTTGGGATATTGTGAGGGCGGATATCGCTAGGACTATCTTGGACCTTTTTGCTTATGGGAGACTTCTTAAGGAAGTGAATGGAATCATAATTTCTCTTATTCTGAAAAAGGATAATCCAACATCTTTATCGGATTTTAGCTCTAGTTCATGTTGCAATACGGTTTATGTGTATTTCGAGAATCATTAGGTGAGTCAAGTGCTTCTAAGTATTATTGATAGTGAGCAGTTTGCGTTTGTGAGGGGGAGGAGGATTGGGGATAACATCCTTCTTGCCCATAAACTCCTTTATGGTTATCACTTGAATCGTCGTTTTCTCCGATATGCGATAAAAGTGGATATCATGAAAACCTATAATTTGGTGAAGTGAGATTTCCTCAATATAGTTTTAGAGTGTGTTAGCTTTCCCACATGGCTGATCGAGCGGATTATGGAGTGTGTCTCTACGGCAAGCTTCATGGTCTCAATCAATGGAGAATTGACAGATTTCTTTCGGAGTTTGAGGAGTCTTTGACAAGGAGATCCATTATCCCCCTTACATTTTATGTTGATTATGGAGGTATTTTCGGATTTGATACAACAAATCATTAAAGGGCCTAACTTTGAGTACCATTGGAGATGTCAGGAGGTTAGACTGTCTCACCATTGCTTTGCAGATGATCTAATACTTTTCTCTCGGAATAATTTATTTTCGATTTAGAGTATATTATATGGTTTAGTGCAATTTGGAATGTAATCTGAATTGAGGAAGAACCCTCAGAAGTGTAAAATCTTTTTGGGTGCGATTGATCAGAAGGTTAGAGAGGAGATATTGAGAATTTCAAAATTTCGTCAAAACCGCCTTCCTAGTTGAATGCCCCAATAATAACACCCAATGTTCTTTTTTTTTTTTTTTAAGATACTGTTAAAATTATAACAAAATTTTGTTAATTTGATGAATGATCTTTTTAGGTCTTGTGATAAAAGCCACTGATCACAAGATTGGTGAAAATTTTAAAAATATAAATATAAAAATTCTTAATTCAAGAGCTTCCATATAACAACAAAGAAACAAAATAGCAACCGATTAAAAGTTTCCAAAACCCCCCACATCATAAACCTAAACAAAGAAATTATAACATATTTTCCTAAACACTAATTAAAGACCCTAATCCCATCAATCAAAATTTTCAAATTTCAATTACTTAAAATGCCCAATCATTTTCTCTCCTAAGCTAAGCTTATCTTCTTCCTAAGGGGTGAAATCTTTCTTGAATTAAAAAACGCTCCACAATCATGCCTTTGATCATATCGGCGGTCTTGGAGCGTGCCAAGTCCATCAAACTTTTGTTGTTCAGATAGTTAGCTGCCAGAATAGCTTAAAAAAGCCAACGACTAGAATGTTAAATCTCTTAACTAAGAGTTAGATTCGAAATTTGAAAATGAAAAAAAATTGCGTTGGGAGACCCACCTTTAAATAGAGCCCTAGGATTAATCAGAAATGACTCCAAATGCCAGTAATAGATAATAAAAATATAGTAAATTTCAAAAAGAACATTTGAATCAACGTTAATGAACTCCAAATCCCATTTTTGAATCTTGGCTTTTTGGATGGACTCATCCGCACGGTTTTTTCTGGTTTTCTATGATTCTTGATAGAGTCCTAAAGTAGCAGGGGAATTTCAGCTCCTGTGGATAATGTTTTTGATGGTCTAGGATTGGACTGCCATTGATTCTTAAGTTGTGAAGGTTTCGCCCTCCAAGGTTTTGAGGGTCGCAGTTTTGTTGGTGGATTTTAAAGTCTGACATGTTTGAGAGTAGAGGTTTGAGAATTTTGACATAGTGTAAGGGAGTATATATAAATATTGGAGGCCAGACAATTTAAGAACCCTAACTAGGGCATGATATGGGAAAACAACTATAAATAAGAGATTGAGATTTATGAATAGAGGAATTGGAAACTTTCAGCAGCGATAATCTCCGTAAGTTAGAAACATGGAACAGTATTTGACCTGTCCCGACCCATCCTAGGGTTGACCCATTTGGTTCCAACCATATAAAAATACCTATCAAGAACATTTATGAGTCTCGAAGACTACAAAACTCGAAATCAGGCCAATAGTTCTAATTCAAAGTATGCCCTTAAATATAAGGGTGGGTTCTATGACCTCGTACACCTTCCAACTAGAATACTTTTATACCTAATGTACATAAGAAATTCTGGAACGATTATTTCATGCAGAAGAATTTGCATATTATGATCAAGCAGTGTTCAAAATGCAGCACAACATATACAAACTCAATATACAGTGTCACAGAGGCAACAAGATAGGGTGGGAAGATGTTCAATTAATTCGATTAGCAGACCTAACAATCATGAAGGCGGAGGACGTGGTAGTCGTTTTGCAATTACCTGCCAAATGAAAAGGCATGTCAGTAGTTCCTACAGAGAGCTACAAATAACGTCAAACAGAAAAATGAAGATTTAGCTTTTTTTTTTTTTTTTAATAAGAAAATTTGTGCCAATTATCTTGATATTCATAGAAAGCCAATTAAGAGGATAGGAAGTTGGCATCCAAATGAGGCCTAAGAGTGCTTAAAGCTTAAAAAAATATGCTAATTGGTAATAATCTAGCTGATGCTAACAGCGTATTTTCTGGGGAGAGAGAGAGAGAGAGAGAGAGAGAGAGAGGAGAGTCTCACGGAGCAGAAAAATAGAAAATAAGTCTCATTCATATTAACCAAAATTAGATCGGCGTCATGATAGCTTTACGTTGAACTGAAAAAATGTGTTAAGAATATAAAGATTCTATACCTCAAACAGCTCATTGATATTATCTGCCGTTTTTGCAGATGTTTCAATGAAAAACATCCCATTTTTCTCAGCATAATCCATGCCATCCTGCAAAAGTTAAGTTAATCAGAGAAAACCAAAACCTCAAGTAGCTCAAATACACACACATAGAAAGGAGCAGAAGATGAGGCTGCGAAGGACATGCCACTCACTTGAGCTGGTACTTCTCGCTTCTCTTGAAGATCAGCTTTGTTACCAACAAAAGCCATGACGATATCAGGGCTCCCATGTTTCTGTAGTTCCTGAAAATTGCCCAAATTTACTGATTAATTGGAAACACATTTCAAAATAAAGCTAAACCAAATCGTGAAAAGTTGAGGCTTGCCTGAAGTTTAGGTAGCATAACAAAGTTGCTAAAATGTTAAATAGATAAAAGCTTAGCACAAACTGACAATAGAGTATCTCAACATTCAGAGATGCATTTTCTTTTCCATATTGAATCATATATGTTCAGAAATAAACAAATAAAGATTTTAGTAGTTTGTTTTAATCCCCATCCCACAAGACAGCTACAATATTCAGCCAAACAAGACCAGGCACTGAGAACAAGCATCAGCTAAATATTCTTTACAATCTCAGGTTGGAGTCGCAGTACCATAAAGAATTAGACACTATCTTGACAAAACCATACTCCATGCTACTTATCACACAAAAAGGAGGCCCGGGGGTTAATCAACATACTTTGACCATCCAGCAGATTATGAATTCCTGATTTTTAGCTATTCACCCATTTTCATGTTTCAGATAGACGAGACAGTGATGGGAATTTTATCTCCAGACTAAGAAATGAAATCTAGCACAAGTGCATCATCCAGCAGCACGGAGTAAATAGATATATGGACATAAATATATATTATATCAAAATTTAGACAAGAGCTTGACCCAAAAAAAAAAAAACATTAAAAGTGCATTTGCAAGTCTTGAGAATTACTTATTTTGCTAATTTGAATGTTGCAGGTAATTCTCTCTTGTCCAGAATTGAGATGATTAATCAACAATGTTCATAAGTTATGAACACAGACACCTTTGCAACTTTTGGGAAGAGCAAAAATTTTTTAGACTTATGCTTAGTTTGGGAGTTTAGGGAAGAAAAGAAAAGAAAAGAAAAGAGAAGAGATGATGGGATTTTCTTTCCATTCTATTTGGGAGTTTTAGGAATGAAAGAAAATGATGTGGGATTTATTTGGAATTAAAAATTTTTCTATCTTCTTTTTAAGGGTAAATTTGGTATATTGGTGAGAACTTTTCTTTTTCTCTCCTATTCTTCCCACTTTTGGGAAGAAAACTTTTGTTATTAAAACTCTTCTCATTTCTCTCCATTTCTCACCTTCTAAAACTCCCAAAGGAGGAAAAGGAATGATTTTCTATTAAAATCATTCCTTTTCTCTTCTTTTAGGTAAAGAGTTCATGTCGCCTGCTGCTTCTATAATGGGTTTACAGTATTATCACACATTCTTGTGCTCTCCAATCTCTAACTTATAAAAAACACTGATTCAGCATATCATCTATTTAATATGCTGGAAGGACCCTTTCCACATGCTAAAATAATCTTAATCTATTTTCCACTGATCGCATCCTCAATAAGTCACTCTAAGCTATAAACAGCAAGACAAACAAGAATACAATAGTATGACAAGGACTGGCATAACATATTGCTACTTCGTACGCAATTTGATAAGCTTTTGGTCTACCAATGGTTTTTGCTTCCAAATTTTTCCAACCAACTAGAAAGACATTATGTGCTCTAGATGCAGATTCTAATGTCCTCCACAACCTATAGATGATAAATAAATAAAGCAGTACTTATTGCTTGCCCTTGAGCAAATGACACTATGGGGATAACATGGGAAAAAAGCACTCAAAATGTAGTGAAGAAGATAAGGAACAAAAAATCTCTGATGATTGGCTTATCTTGCACCTGTAAGAAGAGTACCTTAACCCAGTATTGTGCTTTATTAAAGGATTCTGGGCTCGTAATGTCATAGACAACAACTGCAACTGCAGCGCCTCTGTAGTAAAGTGGTGCTAATGCAGCATATCTAACAGTGAACACTTAACATGTATCAATTTCAATGAAGAAAAAAACTTGAGAACCTAATCCACTTCTAGTAATAAAAATACGAATTAAAATTCTCCAGAACATTGTCAAGAAAATTCACAGTCAGCATCCTTTCGAAAACAATACCTCTCTTGACCAGCAGTGTCCCATATTTCAAACTTAACTGTGGTAGAGTCTTGCAAGGCTATTGTCTGTGACAAGAATGATGCTCCAACGGTCACCTGAAATCTCACAATTAGTACTGACAGATTATTAAACTATACAAGAAAGTCACTTGGTTCATACAGGGTATAACCTGCTGAAGGTAAAATGAAAGACAGACAGAAGCACATGGCTAATTTACAATTTCTGTCAAGTGATATATTGGGCAAGAATAGGTTATCACCTTGGATGTTGGATCAAACTGACCTCGAACAAAGCGAAGAACAATACAACTCTTCCCAACACCAGAATCTCCTAATAGCACAAGCTGCACAAGGTTATTTGAGTCATTAGTTATAGGCATTTACCTTTTTCCTGTAAGCGAGAGAACGAATATGAGAAAATCTGTCAAGCACTAGTACCTCTACATATGCATTTATAAAGAATAACACAAATAACAATTAGAAAAAGAAGGAAGGTGAACACATCTTCTAAAGCATAATCAAATAGATTATTGAAAAGCTAAAAATGAAGTGGGAAATTTTGATGGATAAAATTATTAGCAAGAAGACACCAAGGATTCAGTCATATTTGTTTAAGATGGATGAATGCAGGATATGAAGTTGAAAGGTGAAAGAACAGCTACTTTGAAACCAACAGACCTTCTCATTGACTTCAATAAACTCTTAATAGCTCTTTTCTTCTCAGCCAAATAATGGTATATCACATTTGTGTCACGCAAACTTGGGTCTTTGAGATGATGCAACTGCCTTGTTCTTGTCACTGAAAGACTTCTATTATCTACAAGAGTCACAATGGCAACCCTGGCCTGGTCTCCTCAAAATAGGTCCAGTTCATTCTGGTACATAACATACCCTAGTACATGCATGCTTGTCTTTAAGAAACTAAAGATTTCAAGTTCACTAATATTGAAGGAAATCCGAGAAAGATGGGAATAAGTGACACGAGTTATTCGGAATACTACAAAGAAGGAGGGGTTGAGAGTTGTAAAAGCTTTATGGTGTATATTGAAGTGGAAAACCCAAAAAAGAAAAAAGGATTAATGAGGCAATGCGTATGCAAGAAGGAACCAATAACCACAATAAATGTCAATCTTTTTTTCTTTTCAAAAAAAGGATACATTAAAGAAAGTTGGCTGGCTTAACTTGATTTGTGTGGGTAAATAGACATCGGAAGAGAATTTATAAGCTGAAGCAACATTGAAACTAAAATGCCAAATGAATTCTGCTATGAAGAAGGTGCAAATCACAATATGCATTTTTCATTGTGGGGCTGTTTTACTATTTGACAATCTGCCCCATGCCTATGTTCCATAAACAAATCAACAGAGTTTGCATAAGTACATCAAAGCCCTCCATTCATTTTGACCATCATCAATAAGTGCTTTAATACATGTACAATCATGTAATTGCAGGCATTATTGGAGCACACCCCTTAAATGAGTCTAATAAAGGAGATTCTCTTAACTAAACACTAGAATTGAGCCATACACTCTGCATGTGCATCTCATCACATCAGATATTTTTTACATTAATTTGGTGTTTCCTTATTTTTCTTGTGACTCAATTATGTTGGCTTTGAGAGAATGAGGGCATAGTCGATTGATTATCTTCAGGAGAGAGAGAAAAAGGTGGAGGACACGTAGAGTTAATTGGGTTCATTTCAGAGAGAGAGAGAGAGAGAGAGAGAGAGAGAGAGAGAGAGAGAGAGAGAGAAGGGGGAGAATGAGCGGTTGGCAGAGATTATCTATCTTATGGGAGGACCTACAAGGTCTTTTGTGCTTTAACACATATATTGCCCTTCCTTTGAGTTTTTTACTTAAAATATGACAGACCAAATTTTAATTGTAGCTTAATCCAAAATTTGTGTAACACTTTGAACAACAAGAGGTTCTCTTAATCAAGAGTGGCTGAGGCCAATTTTTCTTTCTCTAATTAGTAGAGAGGAGGAGAGTTGTGTCAATGCACACCCAGTGGAGCAATCCTACTATGCAAGAGCAGGGAAATATAAGAATCCGTAATGCCCAAACTACCAACATCACCCGAAACTGAGTTGCATATAAAAGCATCCCAAAATCCAAGCTAGCTATCCAAAAAATTACACATTTATAATTTCCTTCAAAGGCCAGAGATTCCTGTCCTAAATACCAAGCATAGAACTCCTAATAACAAAACCATACACCACCCAGAAAGAATTTAAAATAAAGCATACAGTGTCAAAAACCCTCCAACTCAAGGAGCAATGTACAAAGAGAGAGTTGATACCTCACTTCAAATGACCAATTTGCATTTATCCTCTCCATACCGCAGATTTTCCCACAAAAGGAAAAAGGAAAAAAAAAAAGAAAAAGAAAAAATTTCTCCAAATTCCTCATTAAAGAACCTTCCCACACAAAGAAGGCAGCTCCAGAAGGAGCTTTTACCCTCTAAACAGCTTTCCTTAGGCATGCCACCTACCACCACCTATCTATGCTCACGCATGGAGGGAGGAAGAGAGAGAGAGAGAGAGAGAGAGAGAGAGAGAGAACCTAGACCAACTTTCCTCCAAAAACATCATATTCAAGTGCCCTACTCTCATCTGAATCCTATAAAGCATGTCAAAAAAGTTCTGGAAATGCTTGTCTCTTGGTCTTGTTCATTTATTCAAATGGCACGGCACACCTTTTTTTTTGTTTGGGGGGGGGGGCACTTGGCATCCTGAAATGTGATAGGTAGAGAGAACTTAGAAAAAAAATCCATTTAAAAGACCCCATCCACACTTAAATCAGGTCAAAACAAACTAAACACAGTATCACTCGCCTGAATTCTCAGCATACTGTTAAGTCCATTCACTCCTTTTTATTGGTCTTTCATGGGCAAGCCACAGGAATCCCAATTAATATTCATCATACTCCTGAAAAGATCATCTTGTAATCATAAAATTTAGAAATCACCTTTCTCCATGAGGATCCAATTCATTAATTTTGTACAACCATAGTAGTTAAAAGCGCACTGAAGCACGCTTAAAGTGGCGCAGCTCTTGGGCCTTTTTCGTTTGAAGCGAAGCGTATATGATAAAGCACAATTAAAGCGCACTAAAACACCAAAAAGCGCAAAGCACATAAAGTGATGCTTTATTATTTGGAAATGAAGCGAAGCAGATTTTATCTCTCACTGGTACCAGGTACGTCTATGTCTCTTCTTCTTCTTCCTTCTCCTCCTCTTCTTCTTCTTCTTTCCCTGTCATGTTATTCTCCATCTTTCTTCTTCTACTCCATCATTCTTCTCTGTCCTCTTCCTGTCTCTGTGTTTTTTTTTTTTTTTTAAAAAAATCTTCATCATTCTACTATTTCTTTCTATAATCTGCCCTCTTTTCTTCAACTATAATCTAATGCAGCTCCTCTGTTCCCCCCCCCCCAATTGCTATTGCTCCTTTCTGTTCTTTTTTTCCCCTAGTTGCTGCAAACTTCAACAATTTGTCTCTGTTCTTCCCCCCCTTCCTTCTCTGTTTTCTGTAATCTGATGCTACTGTTTCTTTTTGTAATTTGCCCTCTTTTCTTGAACTATAATCTGATGCTGCTCCTCTATTTTTTTTCCTTTTTTTTTTTCAGTTGCTGCTGCTCCTCTATTCTTGTTTCTTAAATGAACTTATTTACTAAGTTTTCTAGTTTTTAATACAATTTGTCATCATTAAAAGCTTTGACTCTTTTGTATATTGATGTTCTAGTATTATAACATATTCCATGTACTATTATTGTATGATTTTATATTTGAAGCACGCTTTATATGAAAAAGCTTGTACTTCGCTTTGCGCTTTGCGCTAAACCCCAGGAGGGCATGTTGCTTTTTTGTGCTTTTCGCTTTTAATTACTATGTGCACAACTAATTCTTAAAAGTATTCTCTGAAGTCCACATGAGATTAACCAAATTCTTCATCCATTTTAGGCTGTTTCATTTGCTCAGATCAAATCATATCTCTCTCACAAAAGAAACCCCATCGATTTTTTTTTTGGTCCCCTGGACTTGGTCCATCACTCAGTTTCCAAAGCTTCGCTTCGATTAATCCGGGTCGAACCGCTGAAGTCTCTCGAGGGGATAGAGCTCTCCCCAGCACATTTGCTCCATCCGACGCTCAAACTCGAGATCTCTTGGATGGGACCTAGTGACTTACCCACTAGACCAACATGTGTTGGGCAAGAAACCCCATCGATAGTCCCTAGTTTCTTCCACTCAACCAACAATAAAGACACAGGATATACATCTGCATGTTAAATAATGTTTTCTGCCTCCTCAAACAAGTAACCCTCTTTCCAGCAGCCAACTTCTACTCAAAACGCTTCAACAGTGAGGGCATAGACACACTTATCCACCAGTTGATGCAAAGGCAGGCCCACTTACAGCATGGGTAAAGACCACCATGCAACCGAAAATGCTAGCAAAACTCTCACTCTCCAACTCCTGCCCTGGAGCATGAGGTTATTTAGTTTCCACATGCCATATAATTTAAGTCAAATGCATCATTTTCTAATGCAGCCAAGGAATTAAAAGAAATAAGATCATTAAATTCTGCTTCTCCCATGCCATTTCAGACCTGCTTACCTTCTCTTATTCTGGAGAAGCTAACGCAAGCCCACAGAAGAAATCAATACCACAGCAATCTGAAAGTCTCAATTATTCAAAGTACAGTGCATCACTTCCTCCAACCAAGAAGTAAACCTGACATATTGGGAAGTTGAATGTTGGTAATGTAGTAGCTTTGGTATGTTATCTTATTTTCAATTAATCTCAAATTTTTACACTGCGACTGCTAGGCTTACTTGCCTTCCAGTCACTTCTTCTTGATCTTCTTTGAAAAATAATTCAGAAGAAAAGGATTGAGACCAGACTAAACCATGAGTGGGAGAGTAAGGGAGGTTCAAAAGGTTCTGGACTTTCATAGATGTAGGATCCCAAATATGAAAAATCTGTCATTCAAATGGACTCACAAAATAAACTTCCTGTTCAGAGGATCCATACGCCTAACTCATTCTGAACCCTATTCCCAAAAAAAAAAAAAAAAAAAAAAAAAAGTAGTTTGCCAACTATTGTTTTAACCCCACATGCACCCTAGGTTTCCTCAATTTATGAGGTCAATAATAGGAAACATAACATAACTAATCCACTGCTCCTCTACAAGATTATCTATCAACTCACAGAAATCACCAAGGACATACATCAAGAGCCATCCCCATACCTTCTTACACAGACATAAAAATCATAGTTGATAGGTTACTAGCCAACTCATCAATGAAACTGGCTAATAATAGTCAGTTCTGTCTTCTACCAGATTAACCAACTCAATGTTCCCCCAGTTCTCATTTTGGGAAATTTTAATTACTAGCTTTTGGAAAAGAATCTTACAACACTAGGCTAGGAAAATACACCAAATCAATAATACCTACCGGACTAGATAGATCTCAATATCACTAGCAGGAACCAAAAATATCTCCTCAAATGTAGCTCATTCCTCAACATCAAAGCAAACCCATTTAAGAACTCAATACATTTCTAACGTACCCTTCAAATATGTCTCATCGAGACAGGATCACACTAGAAACTCAATCCATCATAAAATCACTAGCTTTGGCTTGAGATCATGCAATTACCCTCAGAATTACATGAACAGGAGTATCCTTTCTGATAATCCAAAGCATACATGAACCTTTCAGAATATACTTCCCTAAGAAAATGAATCATGGAATATGAGAAAATCAATGAGGGGTGTAAAACTACATGCAGTAACTACACCTCAAAACTAGAGACTACTAAGTCACAGCCTACACCTCTTGCAACTAGTACTTGGCAAGATACAACATTTGGCTTCTATTGATTTTGGAAACGAACTTTGCTAACTAGCCGGTTTTAAAGTGACCAATAAGAGTTGTTGACTGTTTGGAAGAAGATGAAACTCAGTGCTAAATGCGCAAAGAAAGAATAAAGATGCAGTTGAAGGGAATTAAAAGGGCCCACACAAGGCAATATTTAAGGAACCAAGTTCACATTAATCTCTTTCTCAAGTGGGAAACTAGCTGTCATTAGATGTACAGTATCGGATACCTATTCAAGTGAGCTGAAATTATTAGCTATTATATCAAGAATTAGGTATTGCTAAATCTTCACCATAATTTGATTGTGATGGAGGGCCTTTGACATGATGACTCCTAAAGCATGCAAAAATATAACAAATTTCTTACAGTTGAATCAACAGCACAACAATTTCAACCACATTTGTAATTATAAGCAAAACATTCTATTCTGCAACTATTTCCTCCAAAAGCTTAACCCTAAAATATTACTAGTCAAATTTACATAGAAAGGCCCTATTCAAATAGATATCCAGCAAACAAGATAAAAACATTAGGTGACTATGACTACTAATACCACACACCAACATTCCAGACCCAACCTGCCAAATTTTATTGGTCACTCCATTACATTGTACAACTTTTCAACCTCCTATCAAATTGAAATTCAGTATTTTCGGGCAATTGACCTTTTCAGTACATACAACATTATTCTTAGGTAACTATGGATGAGGTTGATAAAAAGCATGTAAACCAAATACTAAACTGATAACTATAATTCGCACCCAGAAACATTGCAATTCCCTAATTTTCTCCATAGTTTCCTATTATAGCAAGTAAAAACCCTAAACCATCCGTATAAACATAAAAAATCACCACATAAATATTGCCATCATACCTTCACACGCAGATTTTTCGAGTCAGACACGTTGTTAACCTCGGAATTAAGTCCACCCGACCTCGCAGAATTCCTATCTACATAATCAATCACCAGACAATCAGAAACACAAGTACGAAACCTAATTTGTACGATTGAGACTCAATTGTGAATCATTTACATTGTAAAGTGACATGATAAATAAAAGAGAAACAGGATATTGATTAAGAGAATTTCAAAACCCTAGAATCATGGGGAGGTTGAGAGAAGGATTGTTGCGTTACCTGGAAGCGATGAGGCGCAACCCATGAGTAAGGGATTGAGAGAGAGAGAGAGAGAGAGAGAGAGAGAGAGCAATTAAATCAAAATTGAGAAGTCGTGAATGGGAAATGGCTTTTGCTTGGGTTCTTCTCTCTCTTGGTTGGGCTCCCCTCTCTCCCTCTCTCTCCCTCTCTCTCTCTTCAAGCAAACGACTGATGATGTGCTATTCCAATTCAACGCACTACCGAACCATGTGTTATACGTTGGGTTTCGAGGAATCTCGAACCGGATTCTCTCCCTCCCTCCCTCTCTCTCTCTCTCTCCCTCCTCCTAAAATTAATTTTTTATTTTTCCTTTCGTTTCCTTCGATTTTCTTTTGAAGTGAAGAAGAAGATTTTGAGATTTTTTTTTTTTGAAACCTCGTACTTGTAACCAAATAAACAAAGAAGTTAGTTCATTTAAAATAAATTGAATTGTAAAGTGAATTTATAAATAAAATTTTATATTTAAAACTAAAAATAAAATATCAAATTCAATTTAATTTTTTTGTTTGAAACAATAAAAAGTAAATGTTCCAATTTTTTCAACAAATTCATAATAAATGATTCAATTTTTTCATTGGTTGGCAGATATATATTTTTTTTTACAAATTCTATTTTTTATTAATTTAAAAATTTATACCTTTTTACATTGTTGAAATGGAATTCTATATATTTTTTTTCCTATTCCAAGAATAAAACTTGGAATTGGTCCCAAGTATAACCTAAGGGACTTCCTTGGAAGTTTTGCATTAACTTCTTTTTCCTTTTCAATCTTTTAGTTTGAATATGATTTTTTTTTATAATCAATAAATATTTTAAGTCATATTCTGATTAATTTGATCTGAAAATTATCGGATTTAATTTAGAAAAATTCTTTCAACGTAATCTTTTTTATTTTTAATTTTAAATTTGAGACTTAATTAAAAATTCTAATATTTTTACTCATTAAACCGACTGTTCATTGGTTAGTTTGAAGATGATTGATTAAACCTTACTGTGGAAATGAGTATTCCTTACATGGCATAGGTAAAAATTTTTTCATAATCTTTTGTTAATCTTTTGCAAGTTAGTCTCAAAGTATTCTCTCTTTGCTATTACATGAATGATCATAACATTTTATTTTCATAAAAAAAAAAAAAAAAAAAAAACTTAAAAGTAGAATTAAAAAAAAAAAATCCCACTTGTTATCATTTAAAGGCCAAATTACATCTCTTCTATAAACCATACTTTATTCCCTTAAAGGACTCTCATATAAGGATGGACGGGGTTACCAATATTTTCTATCTTTTTTTGGCATTGCCATAGAAACTCTTGTTATGAATTATTCACTTATATTTTATTTTGTTTTTTTGATAGTAACTCTTCAACCTTAAAGGTACGATGACACTTTGATCTTTTTGACTGGTCGAGGGTTAAGGAAATCTTAATATGAATCTAGTTAACTTCCTCTAGAAAGTATGTTTGAAATCTAATAATCACAATTTATTCTATTACCTGTATTGGGAGGCTATCCCATATTCTGTAGTATTAGGCCGTAAACCTCCTGATGAGCTTGAAAAAGAAAACCATAGTTATGATGTGGGCAAAAAGTGATATTTTCTACCATTTAGTAAAATAATAATTCGATTATTATTTATTGGAATGTGCCCGTATGACAGTTTAATATTTGAAATTTGAATGAGGGGTACCCGTGACCCACTTCCCCCTAATCTCTCTCAATATAATTTCTACGGAAGTTACATTTTCAAAATAGAAATTGACTATAGCAATGGAGAGTGCCATTCTATTTGAGAGAGAGAAAATAGAGAGAAGGTCATTTTTTTGGTGAGAGAAAAATTTATTTCTTTTTGAGAGAGAATTAATTGTTGTGAGAATAATTAATTGTGAGGGTTTTTCAATCATTTACGAATCACCGGGTTAAGGGTTAGATCATTGTGGTATTACAGTGATAGTTCAATTATTGAGACTATCATCCCGACTTCGAGAAATTCGTGTTCAGAGTTCGCGATTCCGATTGTTTTCTGTATTACCAATTGAGGTATATCGCAAACTCTCCTTTTACGATTTTAAACAATTTATTTATTGCTTCCGTTGCATGTATAAATCATGTTTTATTCTAACATTATTATATAAAGAAAATAATTATATAAATGAATATACGATATATAATGGTGTAAAAGAATTTATATAATAGATCCTATTTAGTGGAATAAAGATTTAATCGTTGTTGTGGCTATGCTTGCTGTTGTTGTGGCTATCTTGGTGCTATATTATAATCATTAACAACCTAGTTAGTGTCAAAGATTTGTTAATTTTTTCTTAGATCAGTTCTCTTTGAATCACCAGAATGTTGACCATCGCATGCTATAGGTTTAAAACTAATAATGATTCAGTAAGCAAGAGTCCTCCATACAATGAAGAGTTTGTTGGACAATGTGGATGAGCTTTGCCCCAGCTTATTCCAGTTTTGAACCTTCCCAGGTCATAATTGGATCCAACGTTTGTGGGCTTCAGCTGAGCCGAAGTCTTTAGCTACTTATCAATTTATACTTTGGGCCACAAGGTCACATTTTCAAATATGAAATATATATATATATATATATATATATATATATATATATATATACATATATATTTATATATATATATATTAGTATAAGTGAGTTACTTGCCACCATAAATATTTAGATTTTATCCAATTAATTCGATTGAGTACTATAGAACTCATTAAAAAATTGGCTCTCCCAATTCATGTTTTTTTATTTCTATGATTTGAACTCGAAACTTATGGTTAAGGGAATCTAACGCCTTTAAATATGAAACATGAAACATGAAACATGGAACATAAAGTATATAGCCTACCTCGCAACAGTATATGTTTAGGGCAATCTTCACTAGACTTTTGTTGGTGATGAAGTTTTGGATTGCTTTTGTGATGGGGTAAGATCTAAAAGTCTATTAGTGTGAGACATAAGCCCCAAGCCCAGCAAACTAATTGCGCTAAAATGTGCCGAAGCGCGTCATTTATATGAGACACGCCCCATCCTCTCGATGCTTACTGATCAGACTCTTTTCGATAGCTACTTGATCGGCTCTCAAATCTTCTCGGTACCCAATATTTGGTTAATTTGGAATAATATTCATCTTTCTGTGAGACATGGGAGTAGTATCTCGTAAGAAGGAAGAAAATCTTTGTATTCTCACCAATAAGGAAAGTAATCCTCTTGACAAATTGAAACTTCTCCCATTGGTAAGATTTCGAATCTCTTAAAATTTTGATAAGTATTCGAGAATCTCACGACACTTCCATAAAGAACTAGGGTTTTAATACCTCAAATGCATACAAAACTCAAACGCAAAAACTACATATACATCATTTAGTCAACAGGTTAGGTACACTCTCAGAACTTACATATAGCACACAAAGGTATAATAGAGCCATTTTTTAGCCCGTTTTTCTTTTTAAAAACCTCTCTTAGAGTTGAGCGTCAGAGTCTTCTTGTCAGAGCACGCTTCGACTGTTTTTTGCAGGTGTCACTAACCAAGATTGACTAACGGCTAGTTATTCCATTCGAGTCAACATAACTATCATCTGTGGAGTCAAACCCACATCTAACAGATTGGTATCGTTTGTGAGAACAGACTCATTTCCTGAGTTCCTATTATCATACATTTCTTCTTCCAATCATAGCATCAACCAAGAGAAATGAACCAATGATCAATTTCAATGACAATGATTTGATAGAAGTCGACACCGACCAAAACGACTCGCTAATCATCACCGCAGGAATAGGGTCCTACCTTGTTAAAAGGACCCTTACTGATCAAGGAGCTGATCAAGATCTCTTCTAGGAGGCCTTTCAGTGAATGTATTTCAACCCATCTCATCTTCAACCCTTTAATAGATCCATAAAAGGATTCATCGATAAGTGCATATATCCAAAAGGTATCATCTTGCTTGTCGTAACTTTAAGAAATCTCACTATGCTACTACCAAAACCACTTTCCATTTGGTGAAACTCTTGTCCCCCTATAACACCATCTTTCATCGTCCTAGTTTGGACGGTTTCAAATCACTACCAAGCACTAGATATATAAAGATCAAGTTCAGGACACCTCTAAGAGTCGCAACGCTTCATGGTGACATCGACCCATTGACTGTCCCATTGGAGGAGAGAAAGAAGTTCTCTTGGTAGAAACATTAGTGCTTAAAGATGATATAGAACATCAATCCAAGTCTTAGCCCGAAAATGAGGTAATCGAAGTGTCCATCACGGATGTACCTGGCCAAACAATCCAGGTTAGCGCCCACCTAACAATGCCTCCAAAATACAATCATGGATTATCTTCGACGACATTCCAAGGTTTTTGTATAGTCCCCGGAAGACATGCCAGGTATTCCCCTATGGTAATTGTCCATAAACTAACTATAGATATAAGTCAGAAGCCCGTCAAGTAGAAGAAAAGGATATTTGCACTGGAATGACAACATGCAATACAAGAGGAAGTCTAGAAGCTTCTAGCTGTAGGTTTGTTTGAGAAGTAAACTATCCGGAGTGATTAGCCAATGTGGTTATGGCAAAAAAGGATAACGAAAAATGGAGAATATGTATAAACTTCATCAACCTTAACAAGACATGCCCGAATGATAGCTATCCGCTCCTAACATCGACAAACTGGTAGATAATTCATCAGACCACCAACTCCTGAGTTTTATAGATGCCAACTCAGAGTATAACCAGATACGTATGGCCCCTGAGAACAAAGAAAAGATAAATTTTATCACGGAGTTTGGTACCTATTGTTATAAGGTCGCGTCGTTCGGCCTCAAAAACGTTAGAGTGACCTTTCAGCAGTTACTTAACAAGGTCTTTAGTGAACAGTTGGTAGCAATGTGGAGACCTATATTGACGACATACTTGTCAAAAGCACCAATGTTGAATACCCTATGTTGATTTGGAAGAAATATTCCAAATGTTGGAATATTACAATATGAGGCTGAACCCAACAAAATGCACCTTCAGAATCACTTCTAAAATGTTCTTAGACTTCTTAATTACCAACCAAGAGATCGAAACAAAACCAGAGAAGATACATGCCATATTGGACATGGCACCAATGAGGATAGTAAAGGAAATACAATGCCTCATAGGGAGAATCGCAGCCCTAAACTGGTTCATATCGAAAGTGGGGGAAATATATAAACCCTTCTATGATGCCTTAAAGAAATCTTGGGAGTTTGTATGGATAATGGAGTGTCAAATAGCATTTGAGCAGCTCAAGGAGTATCTCGCTTTGCACCCACTTCTTTCCTAACTTGTTCCTGGTGAGAAATTCTATCTTTACCTCTTTATTTCTGATTTAACACTCTATTTTATCCTTGTAAGGCAGGAATCTACTATGTAAAAGTTGGTGTACTATATCAACCGCATAGTTCAAGAGTCTGAAGTTAATTACCGACCTATCAAAAAGGTAGCCTTTGCTTTAGTTATAACCGCCATATGCATTTGGCCTTACTTCCAGGCCTACGCAATCGTGATATTGACCAATCAACCCTTAAAACAAATTGTACAAAAGAAAGACACCTCAAGTCGACTCATTAAGTGGAGCATCAAGATAGGTGAATTCAACATTGAGTACCAACCGAGACCTGCAATCAAAGGTCAAGCCCTTACCAACTTTATCCTTGAATGTACGCTTTTGACACCCATTGAACAAGCTCTTGCCAATGACCAAAAAGAATGCTCTTTGCTCGAATGGACCCTCTATATAGATGGGTCATCGAACTCCTCAGGAAACAAAACCAAACTCATTCTCGTGGGACCAGACAATTTCAAAGTCGAATACATCCTTTGTTTTAATTTCAAAGTGACTAATAATCAAGTTGAGTATGAAACTCTTCTGGCTAGATTGCAGATCGTAGTCTTGTTAGGGACCTAAAACATACAATTCTTCATCAATTGCCAGTTATACATCAAGCATATTAAAGGGGTTTACGAAACTAACGAAACAACGATGGCAAAGTATCTGAATAAGTTACGAGAGGCGGTAGACAAATTCGACAAAGTGGGCATACAGTAGATCCCCTAATCGGAAAATGCACGAGCTAACACTCTCTCAAAACTAGTCAGTTCCGACTCGATAGCATCTAGCCGAACGGTTTATATAGAGAGTCTGCCATATCCAAGCATCGATAAACCCGAGCAGGTCTTATCGGCGGACAGTTCACCAAGTTGGAAAGATCCTATAGAGGCCTATTTAAAGCATGAGCAACTACTGAGTTCGCCCTCTAAAGCCGCTAAGTTGAGGCGTAAGATCACTCACTACATGATTATCAATGGGGATCTCTATAAAAAATCCTATAGTCATCCGTATCTGAAATACCTGACACCCGAGGAAGGAAATTACGTGCTCAAAGAAATCCACAAAGAGATATGTAGTAGTTACCTAGGTGCTTGAAACCTAGCGAACAAGGCTCTCTATTGGCCCACCATGAAGACCAACGAGGATGGTTACATCAAAAGATATGACAAGTGTCAATACTTCTCATTGGTACCTCGCTAACCCTTTAACGAGCTCAACCCGATAGTGAGCTTGCGGCCATTCGCACAATGGGGAATGGACATCCTCAGACCATTCCCATCAATTACCAAACAGCGGAAGTTCTAGTTGTAGCCATTAACTATTTCACCAAATGGGTAAAAGCCAAACCGTTAGGTTAGATCACTACTGGCAAAATGCAGAATTTTGTGTGCACATCTATCATCATTAGATTCGAGAATATCATTTGAGATAGTTTGGACATGTGCGACAAAGATCAAAAAATACACCAATAAGGAGAACCGATAACTTAAATATATGAGATTTAGTAAAACGTAGAGATATGTCGTTGAAAATTTGAATACAAATAATCTGTAAATACATGATAGTTAAACGTTTAATTGAGGATATGGTTTTTTATAGAAATGAGTGGCGTAAAAAAATCCGCATCAATTAAATCAACATCTTTATTTTTTTTAATCTCTCTAATATTTGTCTCTCATGGCCCACCCCAAAATTTAGGATCAAGATCCAAATTGTTATTGTTATTGTATGCATCATCACCAGATTCGGCGTGTCCCACGATCTGATTACCAACAACTGCAAATAGTTTGACAACAAAAGTTTTTAAGACTTTTGCAGCAGATTGGAAATTCAACATCGTTTTACCTCTGTTGCATATCCTCAGACTAACGGTCTCATCGAGGTTACAAACCGAACAATCTTGCAAAGATTAAATGTTACATTGTATGAAATCAAAAGCCATTGGGTAGAGGAGCTCTACAACATCCTCTAGGCCTACAAAACAACACCCCGAAGGAAGATGGGAGAAACGCCATTTAGTCTAACTTACGATTGTAAAGCAGTGATACTAGTGGAAATCGGCATCCATTCACTTTGAGTAGATCAATATGAGCAAGAGCGGAATTAGTTAGAGACTTGCTCCCTGAGCTACGAGAAATTGCATCAGTTCATAAGGAAGCTTATCAACAGTAGATGGCATGATACCACAACAAGGGGTTTGGACTAGAATGTTTAAACCCGATGATCTAATGTTAAGAAAAGTAAAGGCCACCGGACACTCTCAACTAGGGGAAACTAGCACCCAATTGGGAAAAGCCTTATTGGATTTGCTCAGAGTTCGATCGGGGACATATCGTCTCAATAGTCTAGACCACTCGATTGTGCCTAAGATTTGGAACTCTGAAAACTTGGATATCTATTATCAATTATGATTGTCACTATCTTGTGAAAACTCACTCTGTTCCGTACCTAGCTGAACAGCCAGGTAAGACCTTTATGATCCTCTGCCTTACTACATTGACCTATCTATTGCCTCATCTACTTTTATATCTATACTGAACGTAGCGTGTCATTAATAAATGATACATTTCCTCGAGGGTAGACATGGCACATCCTATCATTTGAACTTTCTCAATTGAATATTCTACCAAATGTAGCGTGTCGTTAACGAGAGATGTATCTTCCCGATGGGTAGATACGATCCATTCTATTGTTTGATTTCTCTCAATTGAATATCTTATCAAACGTAGTATGTCATCAATAAGCGATGTATTTTCCCGACCGGTAAACACGGTCCATCCTATCATTTAAACTATCTATATTAAATATCATACCGTACATAATATGTCGTCAATAAGAGATACATCTCCCTGACGGGTAGACACGGTCCATCTTATCATTTGAACTCTCACGGTCGAATTTCCTATCGAACGTAATGTGTCGACAATAAAGGACGTAACTCTTCATCGGGTAGACATGGCCCGTGCTTTTGATCTTATAACAAGTTAACAAACATTAAGTGCACTAAAAAAAATGCTAGCTGAACGATTCAAATGTGTTGAGAAGTATTATTATGTTTCACATCATAGGTACAAAACAGATACTCAGCATAATTTTCAAGAAGAAAAGACGAGAAGTTTATTCATCAATATTATTACGAGACAAAGCAAATACAAACAAAACAAGAAGTACAAAGTTCCACACAGAGCAAAAGAAACATCATACAATTAGAAGAAAAATTACAAAAATTTTACAAGAGGAGTCTAAGAGGACTTTGAGAAGGGTAGGAGATGGTCAAAAAGAGATAGAAAATATACATCAAGTTTCATACATTCTCCATTGTTTGGCCTCCTCCAATCTCCCAACTACTCTTTTCGCCCGACCCGAAAAAGACTAAGGAAGAATCCTCAGTCACCCATTGCACGTAGGGCTTGGACGATGATTCTGATCTTGAGAAGAGAGCATCCACTACGAACAAAAAATTTCTCTTGTTCGAGCTAAGTCTTTCTATACCCAAAGCCAGCATCCTCGAGGAACTTTGACAAATTCCACCGTAACACCAGGATCCCAAATGTCATGATGGACCCTTGTATCAACATTCTCATTCTTGATGGAACCTTATATCAATAGAACTCATCTAACACACTGGCAAAACCCATGTTCATGATATGTCTAAGAAGCATCAACTCCCAATAGAAGGAACTCGTAAAGTCATTTTCAGAATAGTCGAAATCACTTCAGGAAGGTACTAAAATCTCCTCTTCTATTTATTATAACTGAGATGTGATCTTTATGACTATAAGCAACTGAAACGCCCCAGTGGAAGACATACATAATGAATAATGAATTCAAACTCTCGAACTTCTCACGTAGCATTTATTCAGGCATTATTTATTTGGTAGTTATCTCCACTAATGCCTCCATGACCTTTCAAATGGTGATCTTTAAACTTACTCTTTATATCGTTTTCTCTAAAACAACACAAGGAATATAAGGCAAATAATGGAGTATGGTCCAAAAGCCCATTAGTGTAAGACATAAGTCCAAGGCCTAGTGGACGAAATGCACTAAAACATATCGAAGCGCGTCATTTATACAGGGCATGCCCAACCTCTTAGTACACACCGACTAGACCCTTATCGGTAGCTGCCTGATCGGCACTCGAATCTCCCTGGTATCCAATATTCGATCAATTTGGAATAATATTCATCTTTCCGTGAGACATGAGAGTAGTATCTTGTAACAAGGTAGAAAATCTTTGAATCCTCACTAATAAGAAGAGTAATCCCCCTAACGAACTCAAACTTCCCCCACTGGAATGACTCTAAAGCTCTTAAAATTTCATTAACTACCAGAGAATCTCGAAACACCTCCATAAGAAAATTAGAGTTTTAACGCTTCAAATGCATACGAAACTCATACACGGAAACTATATATACATCATTAAGCCAACAAGTCAGGTACGCTCTCAAAACTTACACATAATAAATAAAGGCATAACAAAACTCTCTTTCAGTCTGTTTCTCTTTTCAAAAATCGCTTTTTGACTTGAATGTCAGAATCTCTCCGTCAAAGTATCCTCCAACAGCTTTTTGCAGTCTCACTAATCAAGATTGACCGATAGCTAATCATCTGGTTTGAGTTAATAGAGCCATCATCTATGGAGTCAAACCCACTTCCAACACTTTGAGAATGGTCTATGAGACATAAATTTGCTTCTTGTTGGAGTAATGACCAAAATTCAATATTCTTTGTTTCAGATCTATTATATGATAAAAGTCTCTAGAGTTTAGTTGATCTTCTTCAAGGTATTTGAGTTCTGAACTTCTCCTTTATGAGAGAATGGAGGTCGTGAGTATCGGAATTCTTTTGTTTGTGTCAATCCCTTTTGATAATGGATAGTATCTTCCATTATTATCTCTACATATTGTATCTCTTGATAACAGAGTAAAATTGGTTTTTTTTTTTATCTGTAAATATAAACATGTTGATCAAAACATACAAATTTTCGTCACTATTTTGTTGTATGATTTGTATACTTATTTTGCTGATTGTATTTATTTTCGATTCTAACACTACTTGTATTAAGAAAGATTTGAAATACCATAGTGTTACTTGTGCTAACTTGGTGAAGAGGGTAACTTGGATTTTCAAATCCTCAACAGACATATTTCAAAGATATAAAGCTTGTGGTGCACATGAAAAGGGTGTTAAGAACTAGTACAAAACATATAAACCTTGTTATTTCTTTATACTTCTTTGGCTTTTTTTTTTTTTTTTTTTTAACGATACAAGTGAATTACTTATTATTACTAGTATCTAAATTTCATTCGATTAATTCAGTCAAATATTATGGAGTTCAATAAGGGGATTGACTTTCTCAATTTCTATTTTTTCATTCTCATATTTCAAATTCAAAACTTATAATTAAGGAAATCAAGCATCGATCGTCACACTCACAGAAGATCGACACTTCTTTGTATTCTCACACACATGTACAAAGACAAATCCAATCTCTATCTCAATTTCCATTCCATCCCATCCAATCCAGCAAAACGCGTTGTGCTCGAATTGTACTTTGGAGTCTCCTACGATAATATGCCACACACACCTCTGACCTTAATCACTCATATCCACTTCAAGGAAAGGTTGAAATCATGGGCCTAATGTAATAGCAATGACAGGAACATTTTAGAAAAATGCCGAACGGAAGAATGAAGATTAAGGGCATGCAACTGAATGCATGTAGGGTATGTTTTGAGGAATGAGTGTACTTTCGAAGACTAACTGATTTGGATTGAACCAACACCCAAGGGAGACAATCCCACCTGAACGTATTAGAGATAAATGTGAATTGGGGTCCACGTCCACTCTACTCGTCTGTGCTTTGATTGCTTCCATGTCTTATCAAAACCCAATCTTAAAACTATTGATGTTTAGGCTTTCAAACTCAAATCAACACTGTGATAGGGAATCTGAAGAAGGGTCTTTGATGATATATGAATTGGATTTGAGATTATTTTATCTTTTCCCTGTTAAATAATCTGTTCGAATCTCATCATGGACGAGCCTGGAGATATGGTGTCGGACAAAGCTTTTCCTGGATAAGGCAAAATAGTGGTATCAGAGAGCTGGTTCAAAGCATTATAGAGTTATTTAAATAACAAATCTAAGCCTAACTCACCCAAAAAAAGAGAAAAAGAAAAAAACAAAAACAAAAACAAAAACAAAACAAATAAACAAACAAATCAAACCTCAATATCTTAAAAAAAGTAGTCTAATAATTACAAATTACATGATGAAAAAAAAATTAAAAGCAAATTGCATCTTCCTAATATCAATCATGTTAATTCACTTAAAAAAAAAAAGTTAAATTTTTTAAACTCTTTGAGCTTCTAACCAAACATCAATTATTCAAGATTTCTCATCTCTTAGGAAAAAAAAAAAGCATACCCTTTTAAGATTTCTTCTCCCTTTGTTTTGTACTAGAATTAATATTACATAGACATACCTATATATATTATCATATACAACGTCGGTGGAGTTTAGAATGAGAATTAAGTAATACTTACAACAAAATTATATATGTTCCTTTATACATGAGCTAAATATCAGTGTATATAATAGATCGAATAAAAATTTTTTATACCTTTTTTTTTTATTTTCACTTACTGGTATTTGAATTTTACTAGATTAAACCGGTTTGACATTGTGGGGTCTATTGAGGGGTCGACTCTATTAAATTATTTTTCTCCATTTTCAGGAGTCGAACTCGAGATCTCTAATTAAGGGAGTGAGTGCCCGACCACTTAACCTAAAGGATATACTACGTTATATGTTTGTAATTTTTTCTCCCAAAATTTTTTATACTACATTAATGATATGTCTGTGATTTACGTTAATTTTTCAAATTGCATATATTCAGTTTTTTAAAATAATCGGAATAAGTGGAATTTTGATTCTAATGGGGGACATCTCCAATCAGGTGCTACCCATGAGCTACCTCGATCCATCTTTGGAAACACATCTTGCCGATGCAGGTATCTACCCTGTCCAACACCCGCATCCCCCTATCCCACACACACACAACCACACCATCACTTAGCTTTTGGCCATTTCTTTCATGGCCTTTATATGTATTAGATTAGTGATTTTTATGTTGGGTAAAGGTATCGCCACTCATATGAACTATTAATTGGTGAAAAAATATTAAGTAAACATAAGCCTATTTTAAGTTTTAACCTTTTAGGTAATTTATTAGCAAAATCGTCGAAATTATTGTGTGGCAGAGTTGGATATTGGCTGGCTGCCTCCGAAAAAGGGTAAAACTCATCCTACCTTAATGGGGATTCTAGGAATCAATAAATAGTTCAAAAAGGAAAACTGCTTGAAAGAAATGAAGCTAAATTTGCTTGTGGCCATCACAAATAGGGTTTTGATAGACTTTAATGGGACAAGGATAAGGGTTCTGAGAAAGAGAGATGCCAGATGCTATGGTGGGTACGTAGCATTTAATACCAACACCAATGTTGGTTTTAGGGTCAGCCAAAGGTAGGGCAAGATGGTGACATTATTTTGAGTTGTATTTGAAGTTACTGATTAGACTAACCCGCTTTTGATGGGCCAATCATTCAGCCCCTACCTTTCGTTGCTTGTGTTGTCTTGTAAAAATTTGTGGTTTTCTTCTTGGTTTAAGTCCTTTCTGTTCCCTGCCAATGCCAACATTGCTTAACTCGTCCGAGAGACTGCTTAATAGTCATCATATTTTCTTCCAAATCGATGATGCTGATTCAAATCTTGATTGAAAAAAAAAATTGCTTAACTCTTGGTCAGTATGTATGCATTATAAAGGTTAATGGGGAAGGATGTAATAATAATTTCATATCAATGGACGCGGGTGTAGCTCAACAGTACCTATGACCTGCCCTACATCCCTTGCAGGGCAAAAAAATCTGACTGCAGCTGTGGGTATGGGGCATTTTTTGTTGCGCACCCGTCCATTGTGCTGGATGGAATCCTACGTTATATTTGTTTTATCTTTGAATAAAATGGAATATGCAATGGGTAACATTTTAATTCGTATAAAAATAACAATAAAACATGATATTGTAACAAAATAAAAAATAATTTTATTTTACTTTTATTAAAAAAGAATTTTATTCTAAAATCTTACATAAAATTGCCCACTCAAAACTTTTTCTCTATTTCCTAACTCATTTTTTTTATGTTTCTCAATCTATGAGGACAGATTTATATAGGAATAGATTCTTAATGCATATAGAAAATTTCAATTTTTAAGCATGTTTGTGTTTTAATTAGAAAAATAGAATAAAACTCTAACAGGTTAAGAGTCTCAAAACCCTAATGCTTGCATGTCATTATAATTTTCTGAAACTTCTCAAAATTGACAAATAACCATAACAATTTATGAAAATTATAAAACAATCACAAAAGATTTTTATAATTACAAAACTTCAGTTACTAATAGAGTGATTTTTATAATGCTATTTGTGGTATGTTGAGAAACATAAATGATCTACTTATTTTAAAAGTATTTATATTTAATTTAATTTATAATTATTAAATTATCATTTAAAAAATATAAAAAAAATAATAAAATGATGGGTGAAGTTGGTGCTCTTTCAAACCGGCAATCAAGTAGTCATTGTTTAATCTTATATTAGTAGATAATATGGAATATTAAATCTTTTAATTAAATTTAAAATTTAAAATTTAAAATTTAAAAATAAAATGATTATATTAAAAATATTATATTATAAATAAGATTTTTATAATTGAATTAAATGACTATGTAGGGCCTTGGTAGGTCGACACGTTATCTTCCAATTCAACAAACCACTTTCATTAATTCACAGAGTTTGGGTTAGGGTGAATTTCCATGGCGTGTTGGTCTCTCCTGAAAGAGTCAAACGAGTAGTTTTCTCACTTTTCCCACCTGTCAGAAAGGTAGAGAAGACTTGACTAGAGATTCAGACTTGGATCCAGGGAGGGAGAGAGAGAGAGGAGAGGGAAAAAGTGGGTTCACAGTCTCACATCTGTCGCTGCCTGCACCGATGTGACAACCCTTTCACAACCCGCACGTGTCGATCCCTCTTCAAAGATGGCCCCACACTTTTACGGGTTTGCCCATGGACAGACATACACTTTCATCAAATTAGCAAAAATACTGAAGGGTAATTTATGGATTCCAGATTTTTCCCCACCTTATCATTCCTTCTTGGAATATAATTCCACGTGCTCTGTCCTATCCTCCATCTCCGATGAAAGTTTGGGTCAATTCTTTTTATTGGACGAGAGAAATTTATTATTATTTTTTAGAAAAATACAAATTATTCTTGTTTATGGGATTTTGTATCGTCCCATGACCGTAAGTTTCTATATTTTATTATAACAATTTCAAACAGAAAAATAATTATTAAATAATAATTTAATAATGATTAATATTATCTAATTTTATTAATATTAATATCCATCAAATAATAAAAAAAAACTCTTTCTAAACAAATATTTTTGAAAACGCCTCGACCGAAGTTCTTAAATTTTGTCCAACAATAATAATTCAAATGACCTTAAAAGAAATATATCTTATTTTTACTCGTTTATTTTTTCTCCCTCAAACAACTAATTAAAACAAAATTACTCTTAAAATTCAAACTAACTTTCTTGAAGGAAGCTACCACTTGCGTCGACTTCTGATAGACTATGTATGTTTATATATATTTTTCTAATTTATCTATTATATTCTTTTTTAGTATAAATAATCTATATCCAGTATTTATGTTGGACCGAATTAAATTTAATTTAAATTAGGTTGGTCTTTTAAGTAATAAAATTCTTTTTATATCTATTTTTATTTTACATAAGGGTCAAATTTAAAATTTTATTTAAAAAATATCAATATTTAGTGATCAGCTAAACCTACTATATTATTACTATGCCCAAAAAATTTGTTAAACTTAATGTTAAAAATGGTTATTTATAGTAACAATATTGTGAATGTAATACATGGACAACTTCCCGCATACGGCATTAATTGTAATTTTAGATTTTTTTAATCATTAAATCAATTATCTTTATAATCGTCCTATTAAGTAATTTATCCGGTAAAAATCCCTTTTTTGTTTTTTTTTTAATTATATTACGATTTGAATCCAAAAATATTATATTAAAAGAGAGAATTGTGATCACTAAATTATTTTTTTAAGACTGAGGACAAAGTCCCCCTTTTGCTGCAAGCAGTTCTCAAAGTTAATTTCACCTATAGATTGCATTTGTTTGGGAATACAAAATGGAGGGTAGAAACACTTGATGAAAGGGGTGAGATGATAATTTTGAAAATATTTGAGGGCAAAGTTAAATGGAATTATCAATTTTTTTCCCGGTCTCAATTCTCCATTGTTCTCTTAAAAATCAGAAATCTGGTTCGTTTTTCTATCGAGATGAAGACAATTTTTTCTTTTCTTTTTTGTCAGAAATCAAATATAATATTTTCTATCTCATTCCTTTCATTTTGTACACTATTCTAAACCCTACTTTAATGCACCCACTACTGGATTCAGTTTCACTTGCATGAAGTCTCACAATCCCTTTTTTTCCGTTGATAAGAGAAAAAAAGGCATAATGATTACAAAACACAACTTGATGTTATCATAGAAACTCTCAAGGAATAAAGAGTTTTTGTTTAAATATTTTTATTGAGTTTTAATATTTAAATTTTTATGAATATGTATATTTTTATGATTTTTTTACTGACCCAAAACATGAGGTGACTGGTGGCAAGTAATTAAGTAATTTGTCTAATGACCCCCAGCATCATAAGGCATTTGCGTTTTGGATAACACAATTGATTTGTCAAAAAATCTACATTCATCAGGTATTTTGTTGTCTTTTCTTATGAAATTAGGTTTCTTACGAAATGTAAGGATCTTTTACGAACGCCCGCCCGCATGTACACGTAAATGTGAGAATTTGTACCATTAATAGGTAAAATTGACTAGATTTTATAATAAGTTTATAACGTTTGGAAAATATGCAAAAATGTAATTAAATGTAAAGGGTGAATTTGGTTTCTAGTGAGAGAAGAAAAGAATTGCATTTCTTCAGCTCTACTTGTTTAGAGAAAGATCAAGTTGAGTAACTTAACATAAAATTTGCCATTTTTCAAGAAAATGAATTCTTGGATTAATTTTTGTATAATTTTTATGACAAGAGTTTATCCTGTGCACAAAATACTTCTCAGCTTATTGCGGAGGTAGAGGAGAGTAGACATATATGTACGCAACATTCATTTTGTATTTTTATAAAGAGATCATTTCTACGTTTAAACTCATATTATAAAAAATAATATTAAAAAAATTTTAAGATAGTATTAAAACCTTCTTGAATTAAATCTTACCTTATTAGATTGAAGGTGAGCTGTCAATGAGTTATAATTCAACTCATATTATCGTTTTTTCTTTTTAAATTTTTGAGTTTAAATCTTTCTTATATATCAAAAAAATATTGAAGGGGAGCTCAAGCAGTTTCTAAGGTGTGGCTTAGCTTTCATTATTAAAGAGGAAAAAAATTGTCTTCAAATTTTCTTCTTCAAGTGTTTGTGTGTATTTATATTAATTTTCTTGTTGCTTGTAAATTATTTCTTGATAAAATTTTTATTTTCCCAAACACACAAATTTAAAGTGTTCAAGATAAAAAAAAAAAAGAAAAAAAAAGAATGACTTGGCTCTAGTTGGATATCTTTCGAAAACATGAAAACTTATAACTCTATTTCACTTGTTTTTATTTTATTTACAATATAATAGACTAGTATCTTATTATTTCATATTAAATTAAGATAAAATATGCCGTCTAAGTTTTTTTTTTAAAAAAATTACGTATAATTTTAAAAATTATTTTTTAATAAAAATTATATTTATTTTTTATAAATTTATAATCTTGAATATACATAATATTATATTTTTATTATCATAACTCACAGGAGGAGGGATCACACGCACCTATCGAGCTGGTCAAGGTCAGGGCCGGGAAAAAGACTGCGAGCGTGCGAGTTAGGGGTCCCCGAAGGGAGGAACTGGGAAAACGCCGCCCCGGGGGGGGGGGGAGGGTAGAAGGTGAGAGGCACACGAGGGACGGTGAATGAGCTGTTTCATACAGTGTTGACATACAACGTCACACTCTTTCACGGATTCTCCTTGTCGGCTTTTTTTTACCACCCCCACCGTACATATGATTTTTACTGTTTTACCCCTCATTTTTATCTCTCACAACTTCTTTTATTTCCATCTTTATTCTTTCTCTAATTTAGAAAATGTTTTTTTTTCTATTTTTATATATTTATTCAACTCAAATAAAAAATTCATATTTTTTATCAAAATAAAATTGTTTCTCTCACATCTCAAACATGCCCATCGCACAAAATAATTGCAAAGTACAATTTTTTTATTGATTAGATAATTACTATATTGTATTAATTTCAAAAGAGTTAAATTTAAATTTATAGTTCAATTGGAATCATACCCTTTTTTTTCTTTTTGAGATTTCGAGTTTAAATTTTTTAAAAAATACATATATATTTGTATCAATTAAAATCATCCGAGACATTACACCCATAGCCCATAAAATGTGTGGATTAGATAAGTATACAAAAATGGTGATTTTCTTTTAAATAAATCAAATTTAAAAAAAGGCCAGTTGAATTTAATTTTTCTAACAAGAAATAAACTTCGTTCTCATCGTAGCAATATTCTGGAAGCTTGTTTAAAAAATCTCATGTTGTCTCAACTTAGATATTTTTATTTATAATATTTTTTAATTAAAAAATTATGAAAAAATACAGCATTTTAAAAAGTGAGAGTCTTTTTTATATTAAAAACTCAAATTATTATTTTTATTGATAATTTTTATATTAAAAACTTCACGTAATATTATAATATCGATAAAAGAAGGTTCCCTTCTACTTCTATACATGTTAGCTCTACAATAAATAAGATTATAAAATAAGAATTCACAAAAATTTGATTTTTTTGTGACATTGTCAATATGTTGTTGAGGATATTCATAGAGTACACTGAAACAATAAAACTCTCTCTCTTGGAATGAATGAACTAAAATTTGATTATTTATTTTTCTTTTGGTGCCATGGAAATCTTTCCCACCAATCTATATATGAAAACCATATTTTAACTATTTCAATTCAACTCATGCTCAAGTCCATTTTCAAAGAGTGCTCTCATAATATAATTCTTTATATTTTCAATGTTTGAATTCGAATCTTATTTAAGAAAAATTTAGCACACTTTTGTTGGTCAACAAATTTTGATCGATTTCAACTGTGTCTAATCTAACAACAATCTTCTCTACACATGTTTATCAATGATTAATTGAATAAATGTCTACGCCTATAACTTTCACCTCTCCATTTATCGTAAAAAATTCCTAATTAATTACTATCATGAGGCACCAAAGAGAGACTAAATTGGGTCACAAACCTTCACTTATCTTTCTGCAATATTTCCTATTCTCAGCTTAGCCAGGAGGCAGCATGAGTGAAGTCATATTGGATTCGGGTGCACTTATATTTGGAGATGCAAATGGAATCTAAGCACTACTCTTTTTCAAAAGCCCATGGGTGAAGTCATTTTTTAAATTATTTCTTTATAAAAAAATGGGTAAACAAAATATGATTTTATTTTTGAATTTTGTAACCCAGAACCAATAATATTTAATAAAAGAAAATGCAAATAAAGCTTCATATTTATGAAAGTGATTTAATTTATAAATTTTCATTGATATATCATTACAATAACAACAAACTTGAATTCAACCCTAGTTTGTTTTTCTTTTTTTTTTTTTCCCGTATAAATCAATAATACCAGGTGATCATGTGACTAAATCCGACTTGAATTAGGTTAAATTTTTTAGGGTTAAAACTCTTCTGATACCTATTTTTATAAAATACAAAATTCAATTCCAAAATCTTATTTAAGAGTACCATTATTTAGCGTATGGAGAAAGTCATCAACGTTGTAGAAGACAATCTTTATGGAGTCCTAATTTGATTCAACGAACATGTGATGTTGATGCCATATGATTTGATTGTAATAATCAATACATTATCATGTGGGAGTATTTATAATTGGGCCTTTACTGTTCTTCTCTTATCCTTTTCCACATTGGCAATCATTAAATAAAAACTACTATGTAATGTAGGGCGAAGCAAAAAATTTATATTAAGGTGAAATATAATATGCATTTTAAGGTATAATTTTTAAAAGATAAATAATAATTGTAATTATAATTTTTAATATTATATTATGAATTTTTGTTTTAATAAAAAATTAAAGGGAAGTTGCTCAGCTACCCCTCCGTTCTCTCTTGTTTTTTTTAAAAAAAGGAATAAAAGAAAAAATTGTGAAACTTATGTCCAAAAATGCCAGTAAAAAGGAAGCATGACACACGATAATTCACAAAATCAAAATGCTATTTTCTGTTCTGTGTACTTGTTTAGATGCATGATTTCAGTAAAAAAATGGCTGATTTATCGATTATGGTTTATGTATATATTTATAGAGAGATACTCAAAATTCAGGGATTTCAGCCCTTAAAAAAGGAGAAAAAAATTTATAGACCTCTTTAGAGAGGGTCTTTCATATATATATATATATATATATAATCACAAATATTGGTTTATTTAATTATAAGTACTAATTAAATAAGATAAACAAAATATTAATTGATCAATGTCTAATTTGTCATTATTGCTACTCTTAAATAAGACATCGAGCTCGAGTACACGCGTTGGAAGAGATTTACCCTAGTTAAGTGCCCTACTAGGTTCAAACCGGAATACCGGATTTAACCTGAATTAACAGTCCTTTCTGGACAACATTGAACTTTACATTTCATCTACTAAATTGACTACAGTTTTCCTAATGTAGAAATAATTGATGAACAATGTCAGATTGTACACATTTACTAGGTCCATAAATTCACATCCCATCAACATGAATTTTCCTATCAAATACAAGAACCACATCTATTTAATTTAATCACATTCATTCCGGGAAAGGGGGGGCGGGGAACCAACCTTTACCCATTGAAAGATCATTAATGAATCCCAAATTTTGCAACCCAATGATGAGTCAAGTGTCAACACCTACCACAAAACCCTAAATTTTGGACAATAACAGCGAATGGCACAAAACCCATTTCAAGAATTGCACAAAAACAAGGGAAAAACAATTTGCAAGCACATAATGTGAATATCTGAAAAGGAAAAAGAAAATATAAAGAGGAATAAGCTTAATTATGAAGAAACTCATTCAGGGCTTATAGACTAAACCTTCTTCTTTCCTTTTCTCTCCTAGTAATAATAATAATAAAAAAAAAGATAACCATGAAGAGAGAGAGAGAGGTGTCTTTGATTTGTGTACTAGTGTATGTACACTCATACATATATCTAAATAGATCAAAAACCAAAAGAAAGGAAGGAAAAAAAAAAAAGAAAGAAAAATAGATTTGCAAAGTCAAGAGTCTCCACAGTCTTGCCAACAAATGAGCATAATTATACATCGCCTGAAAATGTAGAATCTAGCTCTTTGTTCCTTCACCAATCTACTGCACTTCCTCCCAAAGGATCTGCACGGGTCTCGCACCTGCCTGTCACATAAATTTACTTCTCCTTCCTTCATTTGCTTACTCTCTTCTTCTTCTTCTTCTTCTCCTTCTTCAAATTCTCTCCTTTCTGGTTGCTGCAGCTGTAGTGAGCCTGTAAGTGGGGGGGGGGGGAGAGAGAGAGAGAGAGAGAGAGAGAGAGAGAGAGAGAGAGAGGTTATTATCTTGTTGGCTACGGGCTTGTGGGGGATCCTGCATTTTATATATACAGGGACATTAAGTGGGCAGTCTAATTTTATTACTTGCCATTCCAAATTGAAATGACAATTTTACCCTTCAAAAAAATCAATAATAATAATAATAATAATAATAATAATAAAGAACGAAAAGAGATCCTAAAAACTTTTTTATTGATAATAATAATAAAATTTGATTTTTATCCAACTTAGGGTTTTATGGTTGGGGAAAAGTCACGTAGTCATATGTAGGTCTAATTATTTTTAGTGTAAAAATTATGCTAAAATATAATTTTTATTAATAGATAAACCATATATTATCACGTGATAATCTCCTTTAAATAATAATAATACAATTTCAACAAAATTTTCAATTTTATGATTATTTCCTTTTTTTTTTTTTCCTTTTCCAAGTATATACCCATGCAACAATCAACTCATTGTACCATTTTTGAAGCAAAGGGTTATTTTGTAATTTGAAGGAATTGTTTGTCCTGATGTGGAATGTTGGCGCTGCAAGCCTGAATGCTCCAATTCCAAGCTTTGGGTTGTACAACTGGTTGATATTCTCTTCCTTCTTCAGATTATATTAATTTTGATATGGAATTTAGAGAACAGAGATTATTATTATTATTATTATTATTTAATTATCAAAAATTGATATTTTATTTAATATTTTAAGTGTGAATTTTTGGAAGTTCTATGTCATATGTGATCACGTGATTATCACACGGCCAAACGCCCGTTGTGCATGAGCGTGATTTATCAGTAGACTTGTTTGTCGGTATTTTTTTTTTATTTGCAGATTTGCTCCTTTTTTTTTTCACGTAAAGATTTGAACTCCTATCACAAATTAATTTGAATAGAGGATGAATTTTGATACAGTGGTTAAATTATTTTTTGATAATTTTAAGATCATGAGTTTAAGACGTGAAAATAGTTTATTTATAAAAATATAAAAAAAAAATTGTATATATATATAAATTTTTCTCCTATCCCACATTAAATTAAAAAATACTTTATGTACTGAGTGAGTCATTTTTTTTTAAAAAAAAAAGGACATGGAGACAATTTGAATATTAATTCAATGAAAGAGAGAAAAACAGAACAAAAACTACAATGGGGATAAATAAAAATGTTGCTAGAATGAGTAAAATCTCCGATCTAAAACTTCACCCCCTAGTTTACTAATAGTGTGTTTGGATGGAAAATGGAGAAAAATGAAGAGATTTTAAAAAATCTATTCACATTTAATAAAATAATTAATTGGAGGGGAGAGAAAGAGAGGGTTTTTATGAAACCCTTTAAACTTAATTTTTCAATTCTACCAAATCGATGGGTTTTGGAGAGAAGAGATTTCTTTTTAAAATAATAAATACCAAATTTATTTTTATACTCTCTATTTTAAAACTTTAATAAAAAATAAAGGATAAAATAATAAATTTGTGTATTTTTTTATTATATTCCCTCCATTTTCTTTATTTAACTAAATATAATTTTTTTTATTTTATTATCATTTTTCTTCTTTTCTCATCACATATTTTATTGTCAAACATGATTTTAATTTTATCTTCTTTTTTCTTCCTTTCCTATCCTTTTCTTTACCTCATTTTTTCATGTCTTTGCCAAACACATCGTAAAAGTTTACCGTTCTCTATTCTCGTTGCGTGTGGTGTATTATAAAGCTTAAAAATTGATAATTCTCTTCAATTCCAAACAAACATTATTCGAATTGTACAAATAATTTTACTGTCTAAAAAAGAAAAAAGAAAAAAGAGAAAAGAAATATCATCTCTTCTTAATCAGGTAAAGCCCATGTGTAATGTATATGTCCCATCGAGGAGGCTAAAAGAGAGTCGTGTTTGCATTCTTTTTCTTTTTCTCAAAAGATATTTAAGAGAGTCATAATCTCTTTGCGAATCTATAAATCTCTTCTGAGATTTAATTTTTAAATTTTTTAATATTACCTCAATAATTTTAACCAATTAAATTACTAACATAGACAAAGAACTGTGTCTTAAAAATTCTCTCTTTTTGAGATTAATATAAAATTTTAGGCCTAAAAGGGTTTTTTTTGTAAAATTACTCCATATCTCTCTCTCTCCCCTAATTTTTTTTTTAAAAAATTTTTATAACAAACATGATAGAAAGAATTAGAGGGCCCTTTTCTTTGAAAAGATTTCAAATCCCAAAGAGGGCTTCTTGAAGTTTGCTACACTAGCACACAAGCACGAACCTCTTTTTGCATATACCAAAATGAAAGGAGAAATCAGAATCATTGGGATTCTCACTCCAATTTTGGCAAATACGACCAGGTTAATTCCAATTAATGATTGATTAATTACAAACCCACGTGGGATTAATAATTTTTTTTATTATATCAAAATTTAAAATTAAATTATTAAATTAAAAAAAAAAGAATTATAAACATTAAATTATTTTCTCGGATGATTAATCACTTGTTTTGCAATACAAGCACCAGAGTTGGGAAAGATTTTAGCATCACCGACCATGACCAGCAAGGTGGGTCAGCTGAACAGCACATTGTGAACTGTGGTTTACACATTTTTTCTTTGGAATGCTTCCATATTATATGCACATTTTGAGTCTGGATCAAATGCATCTGTTCTTCAAATACTTAGGTGGTCACTTCAAAGGTTTCAAACCTCGAAGATTAAATTTTGGGTTTGTCTTTGGAAAACATCATACTCCCAAGAGGACTCACCTTGGTGGTTTCTTTTTTGAGAAGCGTGTATAAATGAATTCGATATCAAAATCTCAAATTTTAATTTTGGAAATAGAAAAACAGATATTGAAAGAGCCAACTCTTAAAATGAATTCTATAGTACTCGGATCAAATTAGTCAGACGAATCAAATATTGATTGGTTTAACACAAAAAAAAAAAAGAATTTGATATATTGTTCGAGTCTCTCGTGTACAAACCGACTCAACATTCAATTCAATGATTTATTATTTATAATTGTTTATTTTGAGTATAATATTGAAACTCACTCATGCATTTTATGTACAGTATGGCACATCAAATAGTATGACCTTTTTTTTGGCACAGTAGAATGGACTATAGTTAAGCTTTAAGCTTGGTTTCAGTAATTTTTTATCTTTATTTTTATTTCAATTTTGATAGGCAGGGAAAAAAAAATGGGAGGGAAATACCAGTATTACACTTCGTTGAACTTGCTTAAGGTTATCTCACATTCTCGTTGTTCGGAAAAATCTTAATTCTAATATTAAAAATATAAATATCATTTAGATGCAAATAATTTTAAAAGTGAGCAAAATATGAATTATTTATATATTTAACACAAAAATAAAGATTTTACCTCAAGCTAGATATATCAAATAAATATTTCATTATAACTCTTCTAAACTAGTTGGTCCTGGATACTACTGGTAACAGTTAAACAAGTCTCGGATTCAAATTTTATGAATGGAGAAGAGATTTATCTTTTAAAAGCCTACTCTAATTCAATCAAATTTAATCAGATTTGATATGATTATCGGTAGTTTATGAAAAAAAAAAGGTGGTGCAAAAATTTATAGGGCTGGAGGGTGGTCCGCACATCTAGCCGGCCATGTTAGCATTTTGCGCAGTAGATTCCGAGGGCCTAGGCCTTTTACGCCCATTCCTTTTTTAAAATTAGTCCTATAATATATATTTCACACTTTAAGGCCCAATTTTGTGACCTACAAACATTGAGCGAAGGGTCCGAGATTTAGGTCCCAAGAGGTCTTCCACTGTGATTATTTTACATTATCAAAATATAATATCCTTTCCATTGCATCCAACCTGCGATGGTGTGTGTATTTCAATTATTTGATAGGCATAACTAACGAATGTACTCTTAGTATATTTTATTAATATATATTTGAATAGTAGTAGTTAAAAATTTTAATGTAATTATCACAATATAATATCATATCTATTGAGATAAAACTATTAAAGATAACAAGATTTATGAAAAACAATAAATTCTTTTTTTTGGGTTACATGAGATTCGAACTTGAATTATGGGGTTGAAAGAGTAGATTATGATTACTAAGATATTCTGTTGCGACTAAAGACAACAAACTCTTACTCTAAATGTTCAAGGTTAAAATTGGGTCTTTAGGGGGTTTTGATTTTTCTATTTTTATGATAGTTCTTATTTATATGTAGTTAATATATATATATGTATGTATGTATGTATGTATGTATGTATGTATGGTGTAAAGCAAGAAATCATGTAAGGGGGACAAAGCACAAGATTCAGACATCTATTATGGTTAAACGAAGTGCTCACAGTAACATCGTACTAAAAATATATTAGTGTAGTATTTGCACAAGTATTGAGATGATACTGTAATGGTTTGCGAGAATGAGAATTTTACATTAATTGCAGAGAGAGAGAGAGAGAGAGAGAGAGAGAGCGTTTTATTTTTTTGGAATTATAAAAAAATTATAACTATTAAACTGTTTTCTTAAAAATCGATATCAATGGAGATCACTTTTTGTCCGACAACCAGTCTCAAACATCAGCCTTTTTAAGCCAATCTTAATGCCATAATTTTTACATAGTAGCACCCAAAATTCGAGTTCTAAAGTTTGATAATATTACCATTTTTCTCAACTATGCTTTAGTGAACTTGTTTGCTTCGAAGTCTGGTTGATCTCCTATAATATGATATCTCCGGTGAATGAATCCATAATTAAAGATAGGTGGAAACAGTTTCTCTAGTTTCACCAAAAGTTTAAGCCACGCTTGAAATCCCATTTTAGGTGACATGGACTTCCCTGTTGTAATTTTAGAGTAAGATTAATTACGGAAACTGCTCCCCTAAATTTCTATACGAGTGGGCGACATGTCTGACAGTGGTTGCTTACTGTTAGGGACGAAGTCAGAATTTTAATATGGGGACTAAATCTTTTCTTTAACGCCTAATGGTTATTATTCAATTATCATACGGTATTTAGAGTTGTGTTTCGATTAAATTGAATCGACCTTCTGTCGGGTTCAGAATAGGAGGAGGTCTCCCACTGCGATTATTTTACATTGTCAAAATGTAATATCCTTTCCATTGCACCCGACCTGCGATGGTGTGTGTATTTCAATTATTTGATAGGCATAACTAATGAATGTGCTCATAGTATATTTTATTAATATATATTTGAATAGTAGTAGTTAAAAATTTTAATGTGATTATCACAATATAATATCATATCTATTGAGATAAAACTATTAAAAATAACAAGATTTATGAAAAACAACACTTTTTTTTTTTTTTTTTGGGTTACATGATATTCGAACTTGAATTATGAGGTTGAAAGAGTAAATTGTGATTACTAAGATATTCTGTTGCGACGAAAGACAACAAACTTTTACTCTAAATGTTCATGGTTAAAATTGGGTCTTTAGGTGGTTTAGATTTTTCTATTTTTATGATAGTTCTTATTTATATGTAGTTAATATATGTATGTATGTATGTATGTATGTATGTATGTATGTATGTATGTATGGTGTAAAGCAAGAAATCATGTAAGGGGGACAAAGCACAAGATTCAGACATCTATGTTTTGAGGTGGTGACCCGGGGGGGGGGGTGGTGTTTATAAAGAAAATATGGTTAAACGAAGTGCTCACAGTAACATCGTACTAAAAATATATTAGTGTAGTATTTGCACAAGTATTGAGATGATACTGTAATGGTTTGCGAGAATGAGTATTTTACATTAATTGCAGAGAGAGAGAGAGCAATAGCTCTATTTTTTGGGGATCATCGTATTATAAACTAAAAATTATAACTATTAATTTTTAGTTTTCCCTTGTGGACTTTTGAAAAAACTGACCCTTCTAGCTGGACCTTGGACTATGTCCCATCATTTACCCCCGACTCATGACCTTCTTGATAAAGAAGCACCATGAGTAATGATTGTTGAAAAAGGTATGAAACTTTTTAATGTGCCTTCTGTCATTTCGGTTTTCACGAATTGTCTTTTTTACACTTTATAAAGGTTTACATCCATCAGAGGGTATTATACCCCAACATCCTTGCTGTTTTTTCAACTTTTCTTTGAAGAACCTCTCATTGCAGGCAAAATGTAGAAAGTCTCTTCCTCGTCGCGCAGTATAGACAGCATTCAGAGTACCATGACTGATGAGGATTTGATAGAAATCCAAAGGGAGATGTAGCTCATAAGCAACTTTAAGTTCGTGTTGCCCGGTGAAGGGGATAGAGTGAGTTATGCCACCGAGGGTTGTGTTCCGATGTACAAGCAATGTGTGAAGTATGACTTGAGGATCCCGTACACAGGCCCACTGGCGGAGGTTCTGTGGTATTGGAACATCTATCATTCGCTGCTCATCCCAAGTGCCTAGCGTTTTGTGATCGTCTTGATTTCCCTGTTAGGGTTTTTCTGTATTCGTTTTGATTTGGAGATTTTATGAGCCCTTTTTTCTTTAAGGCGATGTAGCTCTAAAGGGTTTACCCACGACTGGTATAAGCTTCAAACCCGCCGGGAGTCTCGTCAAAGATTCTTTTATAGTAAATCTTAAGATAAACACTGGATGCAGAAATTTTTCTATGTAAACTTTCTGAACAAGGATCTCCTTTCGGTGCTTCTGGATGCCAACCAATTACCTTTTTTGAACATGAAGATCCCGGATCTTCTCCGTCACTTTCGTTTTTTTTGCAAGCTGTGGCCCGCTATTGTGAGGCTTGTCGTAGGAGATTATTGATAGATCGTTTGATTGAAGATGAAATGTTATTGTTGTCCAACTTGCTGATGGATGAAACGGGGCAGATCACCAAGCCTCTCTTACTGGAGTAATAGGGAATGCCATCAGTTGATTCTATGCCGGTTGTATACACTCATCTTCTCGATAAAATCTCTACCGAGTGGGAAATGCGGCCAAATACGAAGAGGAGGACAAGTGATATTCCCCTTGAGTCTCAACAGAAAAAGTTATGGACTCGATCACCCAGCCCACCTGTGGGAGAGGAAGAGCCGACAGGAACTAGAGAGCATGAGCTTCCCCTAGTGCATTCCGAAACGGAAGAGGGTTCACCGCAGTCATCTAGTGACTCTTGATGCGCCTTTTAAAGTTGGGAAGAGAAATGAGTCGGACGAGGGTCTCTTTGAGGGGATTGGAAGTGCTCCAGTTCAAGATTTGCGGTGACAAGAAGAGGCCCTAGTGATGCATGCTT
This sequence comes from Dillenia turbinata, assembly GCA_037126225.1. Taxonomy (NCBI): domain Eukaryota; kingdom Viridiplantae; phylum Streptophyta; class Magnoliopsida; order Dilleniales; family Dilleniaceae; genus Dillenia; species Dillenia turbinata. Next base: position 22,633,586 of record JBAMMX010000013.1, read on the forward strand.
CTACTCCCACTTCGGGAGAAGTATTGGAACGGTCTCCTCAGGAGTCCCAATATCTTCTGTAAGATATAGCGGTCGAGTACTGCATCCCACCGCCAATTCCGGTTGAAACTCTTACCAGAGAGGAAGAGGATTTTGAAGAAGGATCGGTGGCGATCAGCGTGGGGAGTCATCAATTTAACTTCATCAATTCTCAAGCGGCACTGCAGCTGGCCGAACGGCTTGAGTTTTTCCACAACTTACCATTCGAACGATGTCTCCAGATTGCTTTGACAATGCCATCCACTCTCTCTGTCTTACGGTAAGTATTTTCTCTGTTCAGACTATGTTTGGTCCTTGTTGGCTCATGGTTTTGACAAGTACACTTCTTCTCAGACCTCGGCCCTAACTGAGCTTCAAAGGAAATGAAGGAAGGAGCATGATGAACAGTTTGCCTACATGAGCAATCAAGTGCTAGCACTAAAAGATGCTCTGGTGAACCAGGAGAAAAACATCGGAGAGGAAAAAGATAAACAGATCAGGCGTTTTCAGACGGACCTTACTTTGGCCCAAGCTTGTTGCGAAAAATTGGAAGCGGAGGCACGCATTCAAGAAGCACGATTAACAGCTGCCGAAATATTAGCTCGTCTTCGAGAGGAATCCCTTCAAAGTGCCGAATGAGAGATGGCCGATCTCAAGGTGTCTACTACCAAAGATTCTGCCAACCTCCAGCTTTCTCAGTGCAAGTTGCTTGAACGTCTGAAGTGCGCCGAAGAGATCCTTTGACATGTCGGTCAATATGAGGCTTTGCCTCCCCTTGAGGGGTTAGCAGACTTGAATTCTGCTCTGGTTATTTCCAGCATTCCTTTTGCTCCCTTGTAATTTTGTGTCATCTGATATAAAGAAAATTTTCGCCCCATAGTGATTTTCTGTGAAAAACCTTTGAATGCTTTATCCCGTTAATCTGATGAAGTCGGGGGACTCACCCCGTTGACGATGTGCTCGATCGATTGGGCTGGGGTATCCGAGATCTGACGTTCGATTGGAAACTTCCTGAGTTAGAGTTGTGTCCACCTGTTTGGGGATTTTCATCTCATTCGTTCGGTAGATCTGGGTGATTAAGGCCCGTCAGTCGATTAGGAATGTTAGGGCCGTGTCCGCCCGTTCGAAAAGTTTTATCCCAATTTAACGACACATTTGTTCGGTAGGATCTAGGCGACTGAGACTTGCCGGTCGGTTTAGAAACCTTAGGAGTTAGGGTTGTGTCCACCCGTTCAAGGAGTTTCATCCCAACTTAACGACATATTCGTTCGGTAGGACCTGGGTGATTGAGACTCGTTGGTTGATTAAGAATGTTAGGGTCGTGTCCACCCATTCGGGAAATTTCATTCCAACTTAACGACACATTCGATCGGTAGGATCAAGGCAACTGAGACCCGCCGGTTGGTTTAGAAACCTTAGGAGTTAGGGTCATGTCTACCCGTTTGAGGAATTTCATCCCAACTTAACGATACATTCGTTCGGTAGGATCTGGGCGACTGAGATCCGTCGGTCGATTAGGAATGTTAGAGCCGTTTCCGTCTGTTCAGGGAGTTTCATCCCAACCTAATGACATATTCATTCGGTAGGATCTAGGCGACTGAGACCCGCCGATCAGTTTAGAAATCTTAAGAGTTAGGGTCGTGTCCGGCTGTTCAGAAAGTTTCATCCCAACTTAACGACGCATTTGTTCAGTGGAATCTAGGCGACTGAGACCCGTCTGTCGATTAGGAATGTTAGGGCTATGTCTGCCCATTCGGAGAGTTTCATTCCAACTGAATGACATATTCGTTTAGTAGGATTTGGGCGACTGAGACCCGCCAGTCAGTTTAAAAACTTTAGGGGTTAGGACTGTATCCGCTCGTTCGGTGAGTTTCATCTCAACTTAACAATACATTCGTTCGGTAGGATTTGGGCAACTGATGGCCGTCTATCGATTAGGAATGTTAGGGCCATATCCACCCGTTCGAGGAGTTTCATTCCAACTTAACGACACATTCGTTCAGTAGGATCTAGACGACTGAGGCCCACCGATCGATTTTGAAATCTTAGGAGTTAGGGCCGTATCCGCCCGTTCGGGGAGTTTTATCCCAACTTAATGACACATTCGTTTGGTAGGATTTGGGCGACTGAGATCCACCGGTCGGTTTAGAAACCTTAAGAGTTAGGGTCGTATCTGCCCGTTCGGAGAGTTTTATTTCAACTTAACGATATATTCGTTCGGTAAGATCTGGGTGAGTGAGGCCCGTTGGTCGATTAGGAATGTTAGGACCGTGTCCGCCCATTCGGGGAGTTTCATCCCAACTTAACGACACATTTGTTCAGTAGGATCTGGACGACTGAGACCCACCGGTCGGTTTAGAAATCTTAGGAGTTAGGGCCATATTCGCCCGTTCAGAGAGTTTTATCCCAACTTAACGACATATTTGTTTGGTAAGATTTGGGCGACTGAGATCCGTCGGTCGGTTTAGAAATTTTGAGAATTAGGAAGGGTGCTTTCTCCGCAGGCCATTAAGAATCCCGTACCATGGGCTATCAATAAGTAACAGGAGAACGCCGAAGTCTTTATCAAGGGAAAAGCGCGGGGAACTCTGGGTCATAGGCCGGGTAGATGCTAGTGGGAACATAAGGTTCATGCCAACTGTCTTCACCGTGGACTTAGAGGATCACCCTTCCTAGTTCATCATGCGGCGGTCTAGGATCCGACCTATCAGGCAACTTATCCTCCCGTGGTGCATTGCGCCTACCGGAGGAAGGTAGGTTCATTCCCTTCATACTGATGAACTTTTGTAGTTTACGACTGCGGACTAAGAATTCCAACTCGTCCTTAAGCCTTTTGCACTCGACGGTTGTATGGCCATAGTCTTGATGGAAATGAAAATACTTAGACTTATCTTTCTTAGGATCTTCTTCCGTGGGACGAGGGGCTCATCTGAAGTATGATTTGTTTTTTATCTGATATAAAACCCGGCTTGGGATTTTGTTCAGCGAAATGTAGACGCTGAACCTTCGCGAGGGCGGGGCTCCGGTTTGCTTCTCTTCGGAGAGGGCTGACGAGGCAATTGGCTGCGTCTTTTCTAATAGGGCGGTTCCCTCATCGGTCGAATGCCTCTGCATCTTCTGCCGCAATATATTTCTCTGCTCGGGAGTAAAATTCTTAGATGGTTGTTAGGGGCTTTTTCGTGATAGAGACTTTTATGTCGGAAGAACACAAACCCATTAGGAGAGTAGCTAGTGCGATGTTGTGGTCCAAAACAGGGACCTTCAGCATTTCTGATTTAAATCTTTCCATGAAGTCTCTCAGAGATTCTTCCCCCCGTTGCTGCAATGATAGTAGGGAAGGAGATTTCTGCTTGACTCCCCGACTGATTACAAAATGAGCCTCAAACTATTGTCGGAGCTGTGCGAACCTTTTTATACTGAGCGGCAGAAGAGAGTTAAACCATGCCAGACATTACCCTTGAGAGTGGTGGGAAAGTACTTGCACATCGCTGTATCTGAGAGGTCTCTGGAGACCATAACTGTTATGAAGGGTGCGACATGGTAGTGAGGGTCATTTGTTCCATCATATCACTCCATAGGAGGTAAAAGGACATCTCTCGGCATTGGTTTTGAAGAGATCTTCGAATTGAATGGTGATTCGCCTAGAGGGTATAGGGGATCTTCCCTATCTCTCGCACCTGCTCTTTTAAGCTCGGCAGTCACGACTTGTTCGATTTGTCTTTTTAGATTCTCGGGGTCATATTAGAAGACCACAGATGGTTCAGGAGACTTTCGTTTTGGTGGTCGTTCATATTCGGACTCTGTCGAGGACGAGTGGTCATCTGGCCCGAGGGCTTGGCTGAGCCCCTCCAATTGTTTACTTATTCTTTGGAGTCTTGACTCCAATCTCTCCATTTGGGGTTGGTTCGCCTGCTCTGGCACTTACACTGAGGTCGTGACCGGTTGCTCCTGAGCCGGGGGTTATAGGATTTGCTCCGGACAGGACGGTCAGGGAGAAAACACGTGATCATGAATTGGATGATTAGGTGCTGGAGGAGTGATAGGTTCGGCGGGCATAGAGATGTACCATTCAATAGTGGGGGCGACTCTCGAGAACGTTCTAGTTCTCGGAGGCATAGTTGTTTGCTCTAATTTGTTTCCCACAGACGGTGCCAATCTGTTGGTGGTGAGTTATGACTCCATAGATATCGGCTTTTTGTCGACCCGAGCAGTTGCCGTCAAAAGGATATAAGACCTGCAAAAAACCATCAGAGGGTGTTTTGACGGAGAGACTCCGACGCTCAAGTCAGAAATAACGGTTTTCAAATGAAAAAAACAGACTGAGAGCTCAAGGGAGTGATTCCCTGTGATTAGAGTGCTTAATGTGTGAGGTTATGAGAGCGTACCTGATTCGGAGGATTTTGAGATGTTTTATACCTATGAAAATTGTGCGTCGCTGAAGTGTTTTAACTCTACTTTTCTTATCGAATCAATCCGAAAATTTCAGGGATTTAATATTTCAAATTGATTGTAATCTTTATCTTTTGAGAAATTTTCGTATTCTTTCTTGAGGCTACTTGAGCTATCGACTACCGATCGGTCGTTCGACCGATGAAGAGTTTTCTGAATTCATTCGATTGATGGGCTGACGATCGAATACCCGATCGGGGCGATTACCTTTACTTAATGAATTATGTTCGGTTAGCCGATTACGTTTACATAGCGAGGCAACTAAGACCCTATCGTTTAAAAGATTTGGGTGACTAAGGTTCTGTCGTTTGGAAGATTTGGATGACTAAGACTTTTCGGTGGATGGTCATACTCAGACGTCAATCGGTAGTTGTCTCTTGTGGGGTTTTGAAAAACCTGACCCTTTAGGATAAGTTTTGGACTATGTTCCATCAATTCTTATTGCAGTAGATGTGCCTTATGTATTTTTTGATATCAGCTTGTGTGTAAAATATTTATACTAAATTTTATACTATTAAATCAATAAATATAAGATGATTAAGATTACTCACAACTATCATTTAAAAAATCTACGTGACTTTCTCCTTAATTTTTCTCTCTTTTATCCCTTCTTCTTTCCTCTTCCTCGACAATGGCATGACATAACTGTGCTATCATGCCGATTCACCGTGATGGAAATTAGAAATTAGTAATTTTTGATATAAATAATTAATATACATAAAATATAAAATGATATCAAAGCAGAATCATGCGCTTATTTTAAATCATGATAGACTCTTTCACTTTATTAAAAATTTCACATGATTGAACAAATTATCGAACATGTAAAAGAGAGTAAAGAAATAATAGTTATATAAAATATAAAAATAAATAAATAAATAATACAACAACGGCCCCAGAGGCCAATTCACCATATTTTTGGCCACTAGAGCACCATTGCAGTCACCACTACCTGTACCACCATCTTCACATGCTGCTCCGGATAGATTCCGCTCTTCGTCTCATTCCCCTTCCTCTTCTCTTCTCTTCTCTCTCTCTCTCTCTCTCTCTCTCCCCATGAAAACATAAACCCATTTTGGGTTTCCAATTCCCAAAACCAGAACCCATTTTTCACATGAAAACAAAAACACGAAGACTTTCAAATTTGCAAGCTTGACATCCATTCTGAAGAGAATTACATAATGTTTTGATTTAGAAAAAACCACAAAACCTGAACCCAGTTCACATGTTTTTGCTTTTATCTAAAAAATATGAGATTTTGGTGATGCCTGATTAAACCTATCGGCATCTTCCAAACTTCAGATTATTATCTTTTCCAGTTTACATGGTTGAACCATGACCAGAAAAAAGAAAATGAAACTTCCTAAAATTCAAATTATGTTTATTTAAGTAGTTACCATATGGAATTCTAGATAAATGCATGAAAGAAATACTTTTAGTAATGGCTCTTCTAAAACCAATACCAAGAACAAGCAGTTTAAGTCATCAGCGTAATTCGAAGCCATAAAACACTTTCAGCATTAATTTCTAATAATAGATGTCACCATAAGGATCGGGATAGGTAATGTTCAGGGGATAAGAAACACCCTTGTCGTTAACATCTATGTAGAATGTTTGTGTAATAAAATATGGGTCCCAACCATCTTTCATGATTGTGACATTGACTTTACCATACTCACAAAAGCAAGTTGCAGAATGCCAACCTCTGTTGTCCGCAGTTATGGGTATCAGACGCGCACCAGATCGTCCGGGCGAAACATGTAGATAGGGGTCATTAGGGTAATCACAATGCACCAACAATGTTTCACCCGAAGTAAGATGGTTGCTCACAACCAACGATACATTAGCTTGTGCAGTTATATCAAACTCTGCAGATGCATGCCATGAACGAGGTTCCCAAAACCCACATAGAAGTAACTCCGCGAAGGCCAAGCTTAGTGGACTAAGGTTGAACATTGCTTTAATCGTTTGTTGCGTTAGTATTTTGTTCATGCGCTAATGCATCTTTTATACCCTTTCAAATTTTATGTAACCAAAAAGAAAATTTTAAAGTTTTTAACGTTTCTATCACATTAAATCTGATGTCCTGCTTATGTTTTATGTGCGATCAAATGACTAAATAGGCCAACGTATAACACTTATTTAATAAATTAAGATAAATTATTAACCGGTGTATTAATTAGTCCTAGGGCTCATCTACTATTATCTTTGTAAAGTTTAATATGATTTGTTGTAAAAAACAATAACCTACCATTAATTCAAATATTACAATGCCGCAATCTTAAGCCACTATGTCTTTAAGTTAATTTTTGCAAAACAAAGAATTTCGATGAACTAGAATTATTTCTTTTAGCTTGAAAAATATAAGATTGGTTTATTCCCATGTGCTTATACTATTTTTAATTTTTTTAGATAAACCATCGATATCTGATAACAATGTTAAACTCGACTAAATCTGATTCGAGTCAGTTTGGATCCTTAAGATGTAAACCTCTTCCAATGCATATTTTCTCCGTACACAATACTTGAATCCGAGATCTTATTTATTGAAAATCAGTGTTTCGCCACCAAACGTGCATATATTATAAAATCATTGAAAATAACATAATAAAATCTTGAGATGTTTTGAGCAAATTACAAATATAACAACCATTACTATCCTATATTATTATATTAATAAAAAGTAATGATATTATCATGAAATCACTCGTGTAGATATATATAATAATGACAAGAATTAAATACAAGTATAAAAAACATAAAATTTAACACAAAACTAAAGATTTTACCCAAGCTAGATATATCTTTTTTTTGGTACAAGAGATGCAATCAAGCGTGATCGAATCGGGAAAGAAAGAATGAAAGTATGGAGATTCTACTGCTTGAGCTGGAAGTAGGGAGATTCTAACACAAAAATAAACATTTCATTCTAACTCTTCTAAACAGTTGGTAACACTGGTACCATTTAAACATGTCTCGGATTCAAATTTTATGAATAGAGAAAATAGATGTCGGGAGAGATTTGTCTCTTAAGGATCCACTCTGAGTCGAATCAAATTCAATTAAATCTAACATAATTATCAGTAGTTTATTAAAAAAAAAAAAATTGATGCAAAAATTTATAGAGATGGAGGGTGGTCCGCAAATCTAGCCGATCATGTAAGCATTTTGCGCAGTGGATTCCCTGGGCCTAGGCCTTTTACGCCCTTTCCTTTTATCAAATTAGACCTATAGTATACATTTCACAATCTAAGGCCCAATTTTGTGACCTACAAATATTGAGGAATTCGAACGGTCCGAGACTTCCTTAGGGTGGCATGCCGCCAACCGTCGTGGCTACTTGGACCTCAATTGGTCCAACTTTTGGCATCAAAATCCTATTCTCTTTTGATGTTTAATGTGTGTATTTCAATTATTCAATATGCATAACTAAAGTAGCAGTAGTAGTGATAGAGTTTCTTTACTTTCATTCTCACTTCTTCAATTGTCACATTTGATTGTATCTCTTTATACTAAAAAAACATATGCATAACTATTGAATCTACTTCTGGCAGTAATTAAAAATTTTAATGTTATTATCATAATATCATATCCGTTGAGATTGAACTATTAAAGATAGTGAGATTTATGAAAGACAACAAAGTCTTTTTTTTGGTTACATGAGATTCAAATCCGGATCATGAGGTTTGGGAAGAAGCCACTACGCTATTCCATTGGAAACAAAAGACAACAAACTCTTACTCAACATGTTCAAGGTAAAAATTGGGTCTTTAGGGGGCTTTGATTTTTCTATTTTTATTATAGTTCCTATTTATATGTTGTTAAGATGGGGTAAAGCAAGAAATCATTTAAGGGGGGACAAAGTACAAGATGCATACATCTATGTTTGGAGGTAGTCACTCCTTTTTTTTTTTGGGGGTATACAGAAAATATGGTTAAACGGGTACTAAAATATATTAGTGTAGTATTTGCACAAGTATTGAGATGACACCGCAATGGTTTACGAGAGTGAGTATTTTACATTAATTGCCGAGAGAGAGAGAGAGAGAGAGAGAGAGAGAGAGAGCAACAGTTCTTGGAGGTCACTTTTTGTCCGACAACCAGTCTCAAATATCAGCCTTTTCGAGCCAATCTTAATGCCACAATTTTTACCTAGTAGCATCCAAAATTCCCGTTCTAAAGTTAGCTAATATTACCACTTTTCTCAACCATGCTTTAGTGAACTTGTTTGCTTCGAAGTCTAGTTGATCTCTATCTTTAGGGACAGTTCAAGTCGTAGAATCTCTTTATTTTCATTTTTTTCTCTGATTCAAATTCACTTGATTGTATTTACTTGTACTAAAAAAAGAAAGATCTGATTGATCTTTTATAATATGATATCTCCGTTGAATGAATTCATAAAGATAGGTGGAAACAGACCATAAGTTTAAGCCAGGCTTGAAATCCCATTTTAGGTGGCATGGACTTCCATGTTGTAATTTGAGAGTAAGATTAATTATGGAAACTGCTCCCTAAATTTCTATACGAGTGGGTGACATGTATGACATTGGTTGCTTACCTTAGGGACAAAGTCAGAATTTTAATATGGGAACAAAATCTTTTTTATACAATTAATTAATTATAACTCAATTGACACTGATCCCTTTTCTCTCATAGCTCTCAAGTTCGGGTCTTTATGTACAATAAAAAAAACCAATACACTATAGGAAAAATAGTAATAAATAAGTTAAATATAAAGGTCGAAATCTATTCTCAAAAAGAAAAACTTGATATCCAAATCTCATAATAGCAAACATCCCTACATTTAAGGAGGGGAGGAAGGGATTTTGGAGTATTGGGACATTTATCTTGTTTTACGGGCTAATTTCAGAAATATGATGATGGCTGGGGACTCACGAAATAAATATTCAAACAAATCAATTCAAAATATAGGGGCCCAGTCCCCGATTTTGTCCCTGCTTTTTCCCCAATTTGACTTTTCTTTATTTCAATCAGGTCCCTTATATATTTCACCTTTAGCTGTTTAACCTATCATTTGGCTTTATGAAGATTAACATAATATGTGGACGATACACATAGGATTAGATCAGCGTGCATTAAAAAATTAGTGTAATTGAATGTTGGGGGCAATTAAGTTCAAATTAATCTGTAGTATTGATCGTGTTAAAAATGGACTAATTAATTCACGCAAAAATGTAAGAATAGATAAGTTTTATCGATACAAATGGAGCTGAGTCCTTTCATCCTGGCCTATATCATGCTTTAAGAGTTGGAGCTTCTGGGATTAGTCGTATGTTTTTGTGGCGTTGCTCATGTTAGTTAACTAAGCCATTCTATAAGACTATTCTATTCTACAAAAGGGACCAAAATGTTAAAGATTTGTATTTAATTGTATGATTTAAGTCTATATAATAAGCATATTTATGCATCCTTGTAGAGATACCTGGATGATAAATACATTTTACTCAAATATCTTTCTCGAGATCAAGTATGTAAATTTTTATAGACGTATTGATTTTCACGAGTTTTGTGAAATATTTTACGTCAACTCTGCGGTGCTTGTAAGAGCAAAGTGTCGTGATTTAACGGTATTCTTTGCGCGGAACACTTAAAACTTAGGAACCGATTCAAATCACAATAGATTCACCAAAAGTAAAGTGATTGCTCACTAGTTTGAAACTTCAATTGTCATACTAGGTTCCCAAATTGCACACATAGGATACCATTTGTATAGGTAAAGCCTAGTCCACCGAGGTTGAACATGGCTTGTTACCGGCTATTGTTTGTCAATAATGGTTTTTATTTCAATAGGTGTGCCTGATGTATTTTTTGATATCAGCTTGAGTGTAAAATATTTATACTAAATTTTATACTATTAAATCAGTAAATATCAGATGATTAAGATTACTCACAACTATCATTTAAAATACGATGTGACTTTCTCCTTGATCTCTCTCTTTTATCACTTCTTCTTTCCTCTTCCTCGACAATGGCAAGACACAACTGTGCTATCATGCCGATTCACCATAATGGAAATTAGAAATTAGTAATTTTTGATATAAATAATTAATATACTTCACTCCACTGTATTAGATTTTTAGAAGAGATGATATTTATATAAAATATAAAATGATATCAAAGCAGAATCATGTGATGACCCACTATCCAAGCGTCGCACCCCTTAGAAAAAGGAACAGACATGCAAATGCGGAAACAACAAACACGATTAAAATGTGAGAACCGGACTCGCGACAGTCGCACTCCCTGTGTGTGATAACACGAAAGAAAATTTAAATTAAAAGAAAACATTTTTCTTGATCTTTCAAATGAAAATTTGATAGAGTCTTCCCCTATTTAGTGACTGTTGGCCACCTGAGATTAATACAAGAATCTGACTAAATCAATATAGCACTTTTATCATCAGACAAGTTGACATCAATGACCCACCTGGTCGCCCAGCAAACACACCATAGTATATGTGACTTTATATCCACAAAATTGTGTATAAAAGGGTCTCATGTGTCAAAATTATACATCTGCAGATGAAGTATAAGCCAACTACTAAAAAGAAATTAATAGTTACATGCCTCAAACAAAATACAGGAGTCAAGATGAGTATGGATCTAAATCCCTCAACTCAAGTGTCTCTACCCTAGACTTCTCTCTCATCTCCTAGTTCATCTGAAAACAAGGATGTCGGGGTCAGTTTAAGCTGAGCAAGTACGTAAGGAACCAATGACATACATGGCAAGCAAGTAAGTATCAAAATATCAACATCATCATACAGCAATATAGAATTAGCAAACATACAAGAGATACATATAATCACCAGCATCCTCAAGAAAACAATGTGATTATCAGAGGTACTATTCTTTCTCATATTCAGTATTCCAAATAACTCAATAATTAAAGAAAAGAATAGAATTTCAAATCAAACTAGTGTATGAGAGTCCGAAAAAGCAAGCCAAAATTTTGATATTTCTAAATAAAATCTAGATCTTTTTGGATTAGATGCCTCAAATACTTCACCTGTTTCTAATTCTACCATTGTAGGGAGAAGAAATACATCCATAATTCCACAATCTTCACCCTTAGGTTTTGCATAAGTTTTGGAACTCTATTTATCACTCATATTCCTCAAGTTTTGCCCGCAGGCTTCGCACAAGCTTTCAGAGAAATTTTTATGTCATCACTTTCTTTTTATGTTTCTTTATGATTCTCATAAAGTAATCACTACCATTTATTACAAGAATTATACAAGATTCATAACCAAGTATCACAAACAAGTAGTTCGTATAGTTAGTCAATTCATAACATACCATTGGGCTATTTCAATGAATTTCATGCACAAACAAGTCTTAATAAAGTTATCATGTCTTGAGTTGCAATACCTGGATTGAGATGAATCCAATTGGCACACAAACTTAAGACTTAGGGCTACAACTATCATATTCATAGCTAAATTCAATTCCAATTATACAAAGAGAACCAATTCAAACAATGTTGCAGTTCACAATTTATAATACTTCTTGTGCAATCATAGAAAAAGTAACATAACTTCTTCTGCACATATCCGAATGAGGTGATTCTAGTAGCAATTTAAAGATAAGAGATAGAGCTATAATTTTTATGTTTAGATCTCAACCTAATTCATCCTAGAAGGTATTTAAAATCGCAGCAAAGATTAGCACAAAAATAGGGCAGAAAATAGGAAGTTTCTCTGCAGAAACATGCAACTTTGAAAATTTGTCAAAAATCCATTTCTTAATGAAATCATGTGAATTATATGTCATTTTAAGCTACAGAAGTCTAGTTTCTTCAGGAGAAAAGCTCACTTGACTTAGAGCTGTGCAGAAAAAGCTATAAATTAAAAACCGAAAATTGATCAGCCTATCCAGCATATAGAATTTTTAGGTTTTTATCCAAGAACGAAATTCTTTTTTCCCTAATTCATTTTATCTGTATTCCAGCAACATAATTCTATCCAAAAACATGTTCTAAAGGATTATTAAGTATCAATTTAATAAATACATATAAGGTACTTGTTTTTGAAAGTTTGAAATTCACTTCTCTCTAACTCCTTCAACCTTCTTGCCTTCTAAGTACTTTTCAGTTTGTTCTATAGGAGTTCTACACTTCTCTTTGCTTCCCAAAGGCTAGGGTTAACATATATATAGATGGAGATGACTTATTGCAAGCTGAAGTTGTTGTTTTAATGGAGTTTAGGGCTAGTTTTTGGAGGAAGAAGGTGATGGCCGAAATCAGAATTTTGGGAAAGTGAAAGCGCCTTAAATGTGATGAAAATGCATTGAAAATATGCTCTCACCCGGGTTTAAATCCGGGTGTGAGAGAATGAACTTGAAAGCCTTAACCATTATATCACCATTACATTTGTGTTATTAGTTTATTTTTTTCTATTTCTATACTTTATTTGTAATTCTCAATATTAAAAATACAGTACACTTATTTAATAAAAATATAAAATTTTATTTAATAAAAACATAAAATTATATTTAAAAAACAAAAAATAATATCTAATAAAAATACAAAATTATATTTAATTAAAATACAAATTATATTTAATAAAAAATAAAATTTACATTTAATAAAAACAAAAATTTATATTTAATAAAAATACAAAATTATATTTAATAAAATAAAATTATATTTAATAAAAATAAAAATTACATTTAATAAAAACACAAAATTATATTTAATAAAAATACAAAATTATATTTAATAAAAACAAAAAAATTATATTTAATAAAAATACAAAATTATATTTAAGAAAAAAAATTATATTTAATAAAAATACAAAATTATATTTAATAAAAATACAAAATTATATTTAATAAAAACAAAAAATTATATTTAACAAAAAAATAAAATTATATTTAACAAAAAAATAAAATTATATTTAATAAAAATAAAAATTATATTTAATAAAAATATAAAATTATATTTAATAAAAAAAATTAGATTTAATAAAAATACAAAATTATATTTAATAAAAAGATAATATTATATTTAATCAAAACATAAAATTATTTTTAATAAAAAAATTATTTTTAATAAAAAGACACAATTATATTTAATAAAAATATAAAATTATATTTAATAAAAAATAAAATTATATTTAATAAAAATAAAAATTATATTTAATAAAAATAAAAAATTAAATTTTAATAAAAAAATTATATTTAATAAAAATACAAAATTATATTTAATAAAAACAAAAATTATATTTAACAAAAAATAAAATTATATTTAATAAAAATAAAATTATATTTAATAAAAATACAAATTATATTTAATAAAAATACAAATTATATTTAATAAAAACAATGAAAAATATATTTAACAAAAATAATTTTTTTTTTTTAACTTTTAGCGACGGAATAGCCACGAAAAATTAGCGACGGAAATTTTGCGTTGTTAAATTCGTCGCAAATTTGTCCAAAAAAGTTTTAGCGACGGATTTAGGGACGTAAAATTTCCGTCGCTAAATCTATCGCTGATTTTTTTATCGGTAATCCGTCGCAAATCCGTCGCTAATAACGATGGATTTTTATTCGTCGGTAATTTTCGTCGCTGAAGGCCATTTTTCTAGTAGTGATAGAACTAATTTTTTACTCTCCCTCACATTCTTCTACTCTCTACCAACAATAATTTCCTCTTTCTTGTAGGCTCACAATCTCATAATCTTTTAATACGCTCTCCAACTACGACTTACAATATCATTTAAGATTAGACAAGATTTCAAAATTGAAATATCAAAATATTCAAGATTTAGTGATTAATAATTGCAATCTCCGTCAAAACGATAACAATTTATTTTTTGTATTTTACTTTTTTTGTCTATTTAAATTATTGTCATTAAATTTAAACTTAATTTAAAAAAATGGTTAGAACATGCTGTTAAAAATCTTTCCAACATTCTTCTCTCTTCCATTTTCTTTTTTCCAAACGGACATTCCCGAACACATAGATATTGATATTAGTGTAAAAGAAAATGAATCTAATAATACATAATCTACCACCACACGTACTAAAAAAATTGATTTCAATATATGATATTATTTTGCTAGAAATTATAAAGAGTAAAAGGGCAATATGTAAAATTTATCAATAAAAATATAAATTTATGAAGGATTGGAGAGTTGGGACATTTAAGAGATACATAATAAGAGATTATCAGGATAAATTACCTCAAATTAGACAAATACAAATTGTCACTAAAGGAAATGTCACAAATACATTTAAATATAATGCAGATGTCAAAAAATAGAACAAACAAAATAGATAGCATGTAAAAAGTTACCACTTAGTATAGTAAAATGTGAAGTATTTGAGAAATATATACAAAAATATTTTTAATCGGGTTATAAAAGAAGTATTAAAAAAAGTAGTGAGAGATCATTATAATACTTTCAAATAATAAAAGATGTTTTAATTGTAAATTTTATGACCATTAATTATAAATTTTTAATAACTCTGGATATTTGGAAGGCACTTAAAAATAAATATTTTGTTGTTGTAACATATCATTAGAATAATGATTCAAAAATTTTAGAAAAAAGAATTTTAACTTTTCAACATTATGAATGCCCATATTCCGATACTCATATAGTTAGAGTAATTATGGATATTTGTCATGAATATGGTATTAACAATAGAATTTTTATTTTATTTTTAAATAATGTATCAGCTAATACTAGTCTTTTTAATATTTTAAAAAATATTTTAAAAATAATATTAGATTGAACATTTTTTCATAATAGGCATACATGTCATATTTTAAATATATGTGTTAAAGATAGTTTAAAAGTCGCGGAACTAACCTTATAATCTATTCGTGATTTAATTTTTCAAATTAGAAATATTCAGCAAAAATACAAGAAATAAGATATTTATGTAATTTATATAATATAAAATTTAAATGATTTAAATAAGAATGTAACACTAGGTAGAACTCAAATTATAATATGTTTTAATGTGTAATTTTTTTTAGAAATGTTTTAATTGAATTTGCTATTTCTAATTATAAATATGATTTTATTGATAATATCGTTTTTTATTTTACAAATACACTAATTCAATTATTAAAATTATATATATATATGTATATATAAATTCGTTTTCTGGGATTTACTATCTAACAACTTATTTGATATTATCTAGTTTTTGTAAAATTTGTTTCATATTTAATCAATTTGAAAATATACATAGGTTTGGTAAAATTATTCAACTAATGAGAATAAAATTTTTAAAATATTATGAAAATTTTCTATTTTGTATTTGGTAGTTAGTATTTTAGATTCACGTATAAAATTTGAAGGTGATGAAACTCTAATGATTGTTTTGTTAATAGTTTTTCAACGAAAATATATATTAATGTGTCATATTTAAAACAAAAAAAAATACCTATCACTTCACAAAACATATTTGCAGCATACAAAAGAAATATAATAATATAGATACTAGTGATGTAGGTAGTAATAGTAATAGTAATTCAACAATTCTTTTATCTTCATTTTCATTTAATCTTTTATATATTAAGAAAAAGAAAAAAAGAAAAACTTTCTCGTTTTCGTTACTAAATGGATTGATTTTATACCAACAAACGCATAAATTAGAAGGTTATACCGATAACGATCGTTTTGATATATTAAGTTAATAGAAAAATAATGCAACTTACTACCTAATTTTGATAAAAATGGTCAAAAATATGCTAACTCCTCTATTGTTCACAGTACTATCGAAAAGTGTTTTAAATACAAATAGTCGAGTTTTAACAAAGAATTATATAAAATTGGCGAACAACACTTTGAAAGCAATGAGTTGCATTAAAAATAGGAAAGATGTAGAAAAAAATGAGACAAGACATGAAAAATAGCTCAGAGACGAAAGATGGAGAAGAGAAAGAATAAATTTTTATTGTATAAGAAAATTATATAAATATGTAATAAAAAATCATTCTTGTAAAACAAATCAAAAGAATATAACCATATTAAATTAATGGATTTGAAAATTCAAGTGAATAGCTTGATAGTTGACATACATTGAATTCGGTAGAACTACTCTAAAAATTTTTTGTCTCCCTTATTTTACTTTTGAATTTTAGGGTGAAAAAAAAAAAGTTGAACTGTCTCATACCTGGTTCACCAGGTCGAGTTGATTCCAAGGAAATTTTTTTTGAACAAGTCTAGCAAGGCCCATGAAGGTCTCGAAACCGTATTCCAACCAGTCTAAAACCGACCCAAACCAAATCGGTCCCAACTCTACTTTTAAGTAAGAACATTGGCTCTCTCTCTCTAAAGGATTTCCCAACATTTTAAATATCGGGAAATCTATCCCTCACTCGCTCTGTCTCTCTTTCTGTATTGTTCTCTCCTTGATTTGCTTTGCTGGGGAAAGAAATGTCAAAAAAAAAAAAAAATGAAAGTTTCCGTGATGTTTCTAAGGAAACATCGGAAAAAGTTCTCGCTACCACCATTTTTTTGTGACAACTACTTTTCCTGACCTCTTGGCTCTAAAACGTTGTGGAAATTTGATTTTACTGATGGTTTTATCTATAAACGTCAACACAAGAAAAGTATTGGCGACATATGATTTAAATGTCAAAAAAAGATCATCGAAAAAAATCTTATTTTTTGTAGTGTATAATTAATTACCATATGGAATTCTAGATAAATGCATGAAAGAAATACTTTAGTAATGGCTCTTCTAAAACCAATACAAAGAAGTACCAGTTTAAGCCACAGCGTAATCTGATGCCATAAAACACTTTCAGCATTAACTTTTAGTAACAAATGTCACAAGGAGGATCGGGTGATGGACTGCAGTAGCTAACGGTCTTAGCATAAGAAACACCATTGTCGCTAACATCCATGTATAAGGTTTTAATGCAATATGGGTTCTTGATTGTGACATTGACTTTACCATACTCACAAAAGCAAGTTGCAGGATGCCAAGCGCCTGCGTTGACGTCAGTTACGGGTATTAGACGTGTACCAGATCCTCCGGGCGAAACATGTAGATAGGAGTCATTCGGCGGGTAATCACAATGCACCGCCAATGTCTCACCCGAAGTAAGATTGTTGCTCACAACCAACGTTATGTTAGCTTCTTCAGTTACATCAATCACTGCAGATGCATGCCATGAACGAGGTTCCCAAAACCCACATAGGAGTAACACCGCGAAGGCAAAGAAGCCTACTCGACTAATGTTGAACATTGCTTTAATCCTTTGTTGGGTTAGTATTTTGTTCATGTGCTAATGCATATTTTATATGTTCAAATGTAGAGTTTTTAACGTTTCTATTACATTAAATCTGATGTCCTGCTTATGTTTTTTTTGTGCAATCAAATGACTAATTAGGCTAACCTATAACACTTATTTAATAAATTAAGATAAATTATTAACCGGTGCGTTAATTAGTCCTGGGACTTATCTATTATCTTTGTAAAGTTTAATATGATTTATCGTAAAAAACAATAACCTACCATTAATTCAAATACTATAACGTTCAAATCTTATGCCAATATTTCTTCGTAAGTTAATTTTTACCAAACAAAGAGTTTCGATGAACTAGAATTATTTCTTTTACTTTGAAAAACATATAATTCCTTTATTCCCATGTGCATATTTTATAAAATAATTGATTTTTTTTTTAACTATCAATATCCGATAACTATGCTGAATCTGATTAAATTCAACTCGAGACAGATTGAGCAAAACTCTTCTAATGTCCATTTTTTTCTATACACAAGAATCAATATGATACCTTATTTAATGGGGCGTTGGTATAAAATCATTGAAAGTAATGTAATAAAATCTTGACGTTTACAAGTATAACTGCCATTACTATCTTGTATTATTATTATATTAATAAAAACTAATGATACTACCATGAAATCGCTTTTGTGGATATATAATAATGACTATAATTAAATACAAATATAAAAAACCATAAAATTAAAAAAATTTTGATTATTCAGATCAACCCGATCCGAACCTAATTTTTTTGGATGATTTGGTGTAATATCACAAACTTGTAGGAGGGCCACATCTGGGTTGGTTTTGGTTCAAAATAGCACTTTTCTTTTGTATATGGAAATGTAACCAAATAGAATTGAATCAGAGAAAAGAAAACAAAAATTGAGAAATTCTATCGTTTGAGATTTTCGTTCAAGTTAGCACTTGTCACCTCTAAACACCAAAGATCACTCTATTTGCACGGTTTCACACTATTCAACCAACAATTACAAATTTTTATTTTTATTTTATTATAATCTATTATTATTATTATTATTATTATTATTAATTTTTCACTAGCTAAGATGATTTGGAAAGAGGCCTAACTAGGAAGAAAGTCAATTATAAAAGAGACTCTTCTCGTGGGATCCTCAGCTCAATATTGTACATACGTATGTGTGAATGTATGAATGTATGAGTAATACATAGAAACTATCGTATTTTTTGTATTTATATATATATATATTTGAAAAGTAGTGTGTTCTAGTGAATACAAATTTTAATTCATGTAAATAGGTGATCCTAGTTTAGGCCAGCTATCAAACTCATTGGAATAATCGATGCAGGTGCACTGACCTGGTTGGAATTGGATTGGAATCATCCCACAAAGATTGTGAGAATCAATACAGCTAAAACTATTTAAATGGATAGAAAGGGTAATAACTAATAAGCTGTCTTTGAACAAATCAGGGGTGGGGAGAGAGAGAGAGAGAGAGATTGTGGTGCTATATTTATGCAGCCCCACTTAACCAGGCCGATCAAATCAATAACCTTGCTCAATGCCAAAGATGAAGTCTTATGTTTATGTATTCATCTTCATTGAACTACAATTGATTGAGAGATATAGGGTCATTTAGCTACTTTTCGTATTGCTATGCAACAATCAAAACATAATTCATAATCCAGATATAGCCATTTGCATAAATTTGATGCTTTAAAAACATTCTAAATAGAAACCTTACTGCGAGGTGGACGTAATTCTCTCAACCCTCTGTATATGGAGGGGGTGGAAGACTTGCATCTTAGTTCCACACTACCCCAAAATCCCAACACAAATATAGTACCACACCTAAATCACTTACATATGCATATGATGTATGTTTATAATTGTGGGCTAGAACGAAATGATCATGGTCTAGTTTCGCGCTTGCTTGGGGAGCACATTGTGGAACCAAGAGTTTGATAATTGGCATATCGGCTAGGAGCTGAAGAAAAATGAAGCCCTTTAGGCATGCACGCATTTATCTCTTCTGTATGGCCACCATGACGATTTCGACCATGGTTCTGTCTGGGCTTGAAAGTCGTGTAGTCGTGATCAGAGTTCGGATTAGGTCTAGTCGCAGTTACAACCTTAGTTGGGTTACTCGTGGTGACCAAAGGAGACAAAATGAGGAAAAGATGTAGAAGGACAATGCAGAAGGGAGATTTAGGCATTTGTGCTAAGTGGAAGATATGCGTGTAATGTTTTTGATTTTTTCTTAGTTTGAGTTGTGGGTTTTAAGGAAAGGTGTCTTATATTGAGAGACTTGGATATTGTTGACAAGTAAAATGGCCTTAAATGGGCTCGTGAGTAACAACTAGAAATCTCAACTAAAGACCAGCTCATTGCTCACCAGGCTCTTACAAACTCCTACTATTCAAGTAGTTGTGCAGTGAGGTGGGGAGGGGTGTAGTCTTAACCTTTACCTTTTGACAATGCAGGTGAGATGGGGCTCGTGCACTTCATGAATGCCTCTTCTAGGTTTTTTTTTTCAAAGTCATTTCAAATGTTGATACCAATAAATGCTAGATGACTGGGGACATCTCACATAGATTTGACTAAATTATAAGCTTCCTTCTTATTAAATAGTGAAAATTATTTTATGGATACAGTCTCATTTTAAATTAATTTAAATAAATATATTTATGTTAAATTCAATAAATTTACGAAAATCTTTTCTAACAAAATTGAAACTGAAATATCCTAATAAATTATTTTTTATTTTGTTAGGAGTAATTAAACTTGTGTTTAAAAAAGAAACTAAGGACAAAAAAATAAAAAAAAGAGAGCAACTGTAGGAAGTCAACTCATTCAAGTCAACAACACACGTCATTTTCTTGTTAACACATGTAAGCATACGGCTTGACCACGTCACCATATGGTCGCTCACCTGTATAGACAACAACCTATCAGATGACACTTCACTCGTAACACGTCATCTATCCATCCTCACCTGTCTAGATTTCCATTTTTGCCACGTGCTGAGTAGTAATTGGGAATCTATGCTTTTCAGATTTGCCGACGTGGACTTAGATCTTCAATACAGCTACTCGGATTCTGAGGTAGCTCGGCATATTTAATCTGAGGCCGGGTTGGCAAGAATTTGGAATAAAGTGATGCTCTTATTTATTTTTTTTTTAAAAAGATATAAAAGATTTGAATTTGAAATTTTGTGTGAAATGAGATATAAATTAATGATAAATCTCAGGTTTGTGCTAGAAAATTAACTCAATTAAGGTCAAGCAGTAGACAAATTTTTAAATTGTCATTATTATTTTTGATGTTATATAGTGGGTTGTTTTTAGAAATTTGATTTACGTCGTAAATTATTTCTTTTTATATTATTTTGAGTAAATACTCAATAAGGCAGCCTTCAACCATTTTAACTTTCAAGGGATTAAGTGAAATTTTAGTGTCAAAGCTTGAAGAAATTACTATATGTATTTATTTTCTAGTTTTTTTTTTTTTTTTTGTGCCCTAGGTACAGAACCACCACCTGGTATCCAAGTTTTCATCCCGATTAATCTGAACCGATCCGTGTTCAAGTCTCTTTTTATGAGATCTCTCAATATGATTTTTTCTGTTTTCATGACAATGACGAGGTTAAACCCCGATCATTAAGAAGATAGCTCAATAGGAAGGTAGTGCTTCTTTTTTTTGTTACATAAAATTTGAATCCCAGATCATGGGATTAAAAGAAAGTAATTGTGACCACTAAATTGTTCTTTTAGAATAAAGACAGTGTCTTTTTAAAATAGGGAAAAAGAGTTGTTGGAGTTCACCATGATCACTAATTATCAAATGTGAGCCCATTTATGTCCTCACTAGGACTAATACATTTTCGAAACCTTTGTGATACGTGTATTTTTGTGGCCCTTATGTAATCAAAAAAGAAAACGTGAGCCCATTTATACCACTAGATTCAGAGTATGGTGCAATTACTAGTTTTTGCCCACTGTTTTGGGGTGCGGAAGCAAAAAGAAACTATCACGAAAATCAAATGAATCGAAAACTAGAAAAAAAAATTGAATATTATGTTTAATATTTTAAAAAAATTATTTAATTTAAAAAATATTTTGTCTAATTTAAAAAATTTTGAATTTTTGATATTGGCCAAATGTGATACGGGTTCGTGGCCCATGGACATGTACTCGGGCCGATTGGCAGAATACAAAGCCCATAAACCATATGCTTTTCTTTGTAGGCCACAATGTGGATTGGTTTGGTTCTGTTGCTGTATGGTCCCATATAGAAAACAAACAGATTTAGATGAACAGAGTCTTTTTTTTTTTTTTTTTTTTTTTTTTTTTTTTTTTTTAACTTGATGATGGATATTTGGGGAACCCAATTAATTCGATTCGAGTATTATCGAGTCCAATTTAAAGATGAACTCTTAACATCTATTTTTTCACTCCAAAACTTGAACTTGAGATTTTGGTTAAACAAGTTTAGTAACGTATCACTAAACCCATAGGTTGTTGATGATAAACACCATCAATTTCATTGATTTTTAAATTCAATATCTGTTTTTCATTTCTAAAATTTAAACTCTAGATTTTGAGTGATCAAGTTTAGTATCGTGCCACTAAACCCATAGTCCGTTGGTGATAAACATGCACATAAAAATTTTCATGAGAAAATCATTTAATATTTTTTTGATAATTTAATCTTTTGTTGGGAAACCAATGCTTAGAAGGATCAAAATAGAGAAGGATTAATAGGGTTTACATGGATTTGAGACCCACAAAGGATATTAAAGACACACCTATTAAAGAATTATCTTATAATTCTGGTATTAGATAAAAACTCTTAAACACAAAAACTTTTCAACGTTAATGTTTTTTTATTTTTAAAACATTTTAACATTCTAAATTAATTAATATTTATATAAAAATTGTTATTATTTATATCTACATATTTTCATATTTAATGAATTATTTGCTTATTTAATTATAATTTTTAATTTTATATTATTTTTTTATGATTAGTAATTATATATCTAATTATTTTAAATTATTATTATTATTATACAATTTGGCTATTCTATTATTTTCATAAAATAATTAATATTTATCTAAAAATCCTTATATTTATACATCTTTTCATCTTTTCGTTTTCTTTAATCTTACAAAGTGTCATTTTTGTATAATTTTGTATTCATTTTTATTTTTCTATTTTCGTTTTTGCAAAATCTAGGATAAAAATATACATATTTACACCTTTACATGTAATTCTTCACACATCACGGAGTCGGATGCCGGGGAGGGGAGAGAGCAATTAGTTGCTAAAAAATTTCATTATTTTAGTGTATTTCCCTTTTAGCACACTCTTTTTTTTTCTCGGTATAAAGAAAATGCAATCAAATCGAATCAAATTGGGGGGAAAGAAGTATGAAAGTAGAGATATTCTACCACTTGAACTGTTCTTAAGGGACCCTTTTAGCTCACTCCATGACATAATTAGTTGTCTAACCTGATATGATAGAGTCTCAAAAAAGTTCTTAATCTTATGTTATATATTATACAAATGAAAATTTTTTAATAAAAAATAAAAACTTCTTTAAGTAGAAATCGAATCTTTCGGGGAAAAAAAGAAAATTTAACTTATTTTATGTGAGCAGTTTTTCTTATTAAATGTCATACCTAATATCAACTCAGCTAAACTCGATTTTATCCGAAACGGGTATTTGATCAATCAAGTCTGATCAATTTTTAGCTAATCATGCAATGTGATTTCAAGTGATTGAAAATTAATATAGGGAAAAAAATAAAAATCTTATGGGTCAATAAACTTTCTTTTTCCTTCTCCAAGAAAATGAAAAATGAAAGAAAATCGAGCTTAGTTCATTAATGTTGGATATGGGACCAACGAATAGTCTATCAGTGAGTAAGTATATTGAATCTCTTAATTAACTCTCAGCTTCTAAACTTAATAATAAAAAAGATTATATTGGAAGAATTCCATTCTAAATTGGAGCCGACAACGCTCAAATTGAATTATTCAGAATATAAATCCGGACACCAATTTGTCTAACACCAAAAAATTAATGTTCGACATGGGTGTTCTCTAAGCTTCTATTTTACCGTGCATCCATTTTTATTTATCCAACACAAAGAATAACAAATCATAATTGATCCATGTCCTACGTGACAAATTCCTACTCCAAACTCCAAAAAGAAAAGGTTTTTGATCCGATCTGATCCGATTTCACACACACATAATTGTGGTTAACATAAAATTAAGCACGCATTGTAACAAAAAAAAAAAAAATGAAGCACGCATATTAAGGGTTGAAATTACCCATGTTTTAATGCAAACAATATTAAACAAAGGATTATCTCTCTTAATCTATTGGATTTGTTCTCAGGTTCCAAAGATGCTTAGCCTAGTTAATTGCTTAAACCAAGTGTTAAACAAGTCTAATTATGACTTAGGCTCTTTAGTTAGGTCCCTTAATTTTAAACCATATATCGCAATACTTTTTATCAAGAATCGAATCTCTAATCAGTACTACCTTGTCTATCATCTTTATTGTCCCAAATCCATAGTCAATTTCGCATAAGTAGTTGGCGTGAACGGATGATTATCGATTAGTCAGTAATCACGTGAATAAACTTAAATCTATTGGTTGTTTAAACTTTTTTTTTAATTTTTTATTAATATTTACACTTTCAATCTATCCTTACACTATTATTTCTTATATTTTATTGTGCAAATATTTTAGAATAAATATAAACTATACAAATCAAATGAAAAATAATGAGTCCAAAATTGGGGGAAAAAAAAGACAATTGTAAAATTTTAGATTTTGGAACATAATTTGAAGGAAACATAGCTAGATGACCAACGAGTACATTGTTAGAATCTTCTTTGTTCTTATAGGGACACCTGAATAGTAAAAAACTCTTAGTTAAATATCTTTTCTAAGGGCTCTTATTCAAATCTTCATAAATATATATATTTTTGTGATTTTCGCGTCCTATATCTAAAGAGGGGAAATGCGAAGCCTCAGTCTTTGGACTTTGGAAGGAATACAGGTTTTGGACTCGTTTGGCCCAATTTGTAGTGACTAGCGGAGGGCTTCTTGAAATATTTAAAGAGTAGTTTTGGAGGGATGCGGACCTGTTAATTTCGGCTTTTGATATTACTCAAGTTTTCCAAGAATGATCCCAACATAAGCATCAGACTTCCCTCAACATTTGCTTGGCAGCATATACATCTGCTTCAAAACATATCCCTAAGTTTATGCTCTCTCTCTCTCTCTCTCCAAGGTGACAGGGTGGCAACAGTACATTCCGACGAGGGAACAAAAGAATGAGACACCGTGCACATGAGAATCGACCTAGAGCTTATAACATGAGACTAGGATTAATTAATAGTGTTTTGTTGTTAATCAGCCCATGGTTTTATGGCAAAACAACCTTAACCAATTCAAAACACTTACAACATGGAATCCTTATGGAAATTTGTCTTCAATTTTGAAAAGGCTTCGGATTAATTAACCGAGTACAATGTGATTAGTTTTAAATCAAGATGCTTTAATCAATATATTCCATTTGCTAAGACTAGTTTATCATGTCATGACGACCATCAAACCGACCTTTTGCCATATTATCTTAGTTTATCATGTCATGACGACCATCAAACCGACCTTTCGCCATATTGTCTGGTCGCGACAAACAAATAAATTCATATTACCGCCGTTGGTTAGATCAAATCCGACATTTAGTGGATAATCACGTGAAATAATCATAACCATATGAGTCAGCTGTATTCATGATTAAAATTTTCACTCGCTTGTTTTTACTGTTATATTTGTTAAAAAGGTAAAAGAAAATAGAGAGAAACAAATTATTATAAATATAAATAAAGAAGGCCATTGATCTCTTACCCTAATGTGCAACCCTTTTGTGGATATCAATCACTAAGCCCTAAGAATCAAAACAAAAAGGGCATCAAACCTACAAATAGACATAGCTTAGGAGTTAAAATGAGGCCTTTCTAAGGATACTATTTGGACCACTCAACTTGCGACAAGTGATACAAAAGCTTCATTATTGTCTCATTGGTAAATACCTATGGCTTTTATGAAGATAACCAAACCTACCCTGCCCTATAGATAGATTGAAAACATCAATATTGCCCAACCAAGAGACTAGATTCCCTCGCCCTCCGGACTCGTGACATGTAATAGGATGGTTAATAGTGGGTTTGGCAAAAAGAAAGAGTTGGGTACCCATAAACTATCAGTGAAAATATAAATACAGAGTTGATTTAATGAAATGCGATGTTAATCTTTTAATTAAATTTTAGATTTAAAACTTAAAAATAAAAAAGATTATATTAGGAGAGTCATCCCCTGATAGGTCTTGCAAACGTTTGAACTAGATTACTCGAAAAATAGCTCCGGATACGGAACTCAAAAAAAATGTCAGTGAAAATGACTCTTTTTTTATTTTTTTTTTTAACTTTTTGTGTGGTAGAGAAGCTTCATGATGGCATCTGCATCAAATTTATGTAATCATTTTCATATTTAGACAAGATAAAAAAATGTCATGTCAATTTTAGATATGTTGTGCTTGCAAAAATGTTAAAAATCTAATTTTGAATCCATTTAAAAAACTTACCATTAAATTCAACTGAAATGGAATAAAATTTTCCAATGTAAAAATTATTCATATAATGAAACTATAATCCTTCTCAAAGAGAAATTTAACAATGTTTTTGAAAAAATATATTTCCTGTAAAAAATTTCAATTTATTTTTAAAATATTATGAATAAAAATAAAATAGAAGAAAATTAGGATTTGTGACACGAGGTGGGGCTCTACGTTCGACTTGGCTTAAAAATGGAAGTTTTGAAATCTAATCCACGATATCATTCAAAAGTTCCTTTCAAATCTTATAAACTTTAATAAAAACAATTAATAATCTTATGGAATCATCACCAAGTCTATGGCTACTTGACATCTTTGTGAGATTTTGATGATAGATTCACCTGGAAAATAATAGTTATAGTTGAAATTAAAAATATTATATCGAATTGATACGTTCAACTTGGCTTAGAAAAATGAAGTTTTGAAATCTAATCCGCGTAATCATTCAAAAGTTCCTTCAAATCTTATAAACTTTTGCAAAATAAATTAATAATCTCATGGAATCATCACCAAGTTTGTGGCCACTTGACATTTTTTTGAGATTTTGATGATAGATTCACCCGGTAAAATAATAGTTATAGTTGAAATTAAAAATGTTATAACAAATTGATATCTTTATGGTGTGGTCGAAAATGAGCAACAAACTAGATTGTTAACTAAGTTAAGGTTAGGTTGAGGCCTGAATTGCTCAAGTTGAGAAAAATAATGGTAAGAAGAACGAATTTGAAAAGAAACAATATTAAAGTTATCAGTTAACTTACTACGTTCTGAAAATAAAAAAGGAAAAAAAAAACTATTTGTTAAGTTAAATATATTATTTGAATATTTTAACCTTTTCAAATGAGTAGTCCACATAGACAAAAATTGTACTTAGTAATTTATATTAGTATGTTTTGATCGATTTTTAATTAGATTATTAAGATATTTTGACCGATTTAAATTCATATTTAAGTAAAAATTTATTCATACATAATGATATAAACTGTTATGTTTAAAAAAGTTTATTTACTCCTTGACTTGCGTCGCTTCTCCATCTTTTGACAACCAAGGAGAAAGAAAAAAAAAAGGACCAAGAAAAAGAGGGAGCTACGAGGAAGCGAAGTCAATGTTTCTCTTAGTAGGAAATAAAAGAAGTTGAAGAAAAGAAACACTTCTTGAAATGAAATTTTTGCCATCGGTCTTTATTACTCTTCTCTAAAACACTGCTTGGGATTAAGGATGAGATTGAGTAAATTTTTAGACTCCAAGTCTTTGATTTATCATAATTTTTCTTGTTGATATCCTTAGTGAATCCGATCTGATCATGGAACAGATTTACTTATAACCTTCGTCGCTTTCATGTTCAAGTACAAGAACTAAAGTAAAAGATACAAAATTATAATTATCCTTTTCATATCTAACCCTAAATTTAATCATTCAATCTAATCAAACCTTGTATATGATTCTCTCTTAGCATCTTGCAAACAAAACAAAAATTTAAGGAAGTTCATTGGTACACACATGAACTTAAATTGCAAGACAAACAAATATAGTAAATTAAAGTTGAGAAAAGCATCTGGATCTTATGAATTAGAAAAAGAAAGTGTAGTTGATTATGCAAGACAAAGGCAAAGATGACAAAAGTAGTACTAGGTTGTAGGCCATTAATGGGGGCATGCAGACCCCTCTCTCGACCATTATTTAAGTTTGAGATGAAATAAAGATATACAAAATGTTAGTGTTAGTTGGCAACACAACCGCCCACATTCTTTCATGACCATGAAGATGCTCTTCCATTCAAGAAAAGGACTTGTTAAAAAATGAATACTGATCACTCATGAGGGTTTAACTCTACAAAGTTCATTTGAATTCAAAATGAGAAAGAGAGAGAGAGAGAGAGAGAGAGAGAGAGAGAGAGAGGGAGGGAAGGAGTAGTTTTTCTCTGAAAAAATTAATTCTCAACTTTTCTATCCCTTTGAATTTGAAATAGCGGCTTTTGGAAAAAATAATAATAAAAAAAAAGCATAAATGTGAAAGAAAAAAGATATATCATTCCCGTATTGAAAAATTGAGAGCTAAGAAGAAAGATATTAGCTGATCATTTTACAAGAATTACACCACTTTTAAAGGCATTTGAATCATGAAAATTGAATCTATTCTATTTGTAATAATTTTTTTTTCATACCAAAAAATCAAAAAGAAAAATTAGTGATTTAATTTTAAAAATTTTAAAGGTATGATTGTATTTTATGTATGAAAATACGTAAAACTGTGTTTAAATTTTCTCAAGACTTCTATTGTGCGGCGAATTTGGACAAGGCATGAGATATTATTCAGAAGGAAACCTTGATGAGTACAAATTCACAACACAAAATATGCATTTCTTGTATTATTTTGAAAAATATAAATGTTAGTGCTACAAATTTGTGCTACGTTCTAAAAGGGGAGGCAAGATGTGATTGCTTTCAATCTAGTTTTGGTGAATAGGAGGAAAGCTATCGGCATTATCATAAGTCTCAAAGTTCTCCTAAAAAAGAGAAGAGAAAGAGAAATAATATTACGGTTAATTTGATTGTATACTCGCAATCACGAATAATCAGATACCAGATCTCGATTACATTTGAACAAAATCTCTTTATCATTTAGGTGTCTAAAGAATCTGAAGATGTAATTATGAATCAAATGATAGCTGTGAAGCATTATTACTTAAAACACAAACAGATATAGTCTGACTATTACTTATGTCTAATAATTTGTTTTAAGGTTCCCAATTTAAAAAAAGACAAATTATATGAAATTGGAAAACAAAATTCCCGCAAACCACTAAAAATTGTCTACCACATTGTTGTAATTACATATGCCAATTCACATGGTTGTAATCATTGGGATTAAATCATTGGCTGAATTTCAAACATTTGTATAATCTTTTGTATCTAATCTCAATCTGTCCATCTGAATTCACTAGTTGTCATCTCAAAAGCTTTCAATGATATGAATGAAAC
This sequence comes from Dillenia turbinata, assembly GCA_037126225.1. Classification (NCBI taxonomy): domain Eukaryota; kingdom Viridiplantae; phylum Streptophyta; class Magnoliopsida; order Dilleniales; family Dilleniaceae; genus Dillenia; species Dillenia turbinata. Next base: position 22,662,989 of record JBAMMX010000013.1, read on the forward strand.
TTGAGCTAATTCCTTAAAAAAAATTGTCCTTTCTCAATTTGAATATACACACCCCAAAATTGCACGACTAGGTTTTTTTTTGAAACAGCTATATATGAAATTGCAAATTTTATCCTTCCCTTTGAACAGCTTAAATTTCTAACTATTCAATTTTTTTTTTTTTTTAAATAATGATCTCATCTTTCAAAAGTCAGATCCTTCCTTATAAATATATATAATTGTTTATTTATCTAATTATTAGGATTCACATTTTATGTTTTTATCAAGAGTAATTTTAAATTATTAGAACTCTTATAAATTATTCACTTCTTTTTTCATAAATCTCTTTGTCTTCGTCCCCAAGGGAACAGTCTAGTAGTCACAACCTGCTCCTCTAATCTGAAAATCTCATATTCAAATATCTGTGTAACCAAAAAAAAAAAAAAAAATCTCTTTGTCTTCCTATTGGATTAGCGGTCATCTGTCATCATTCTATAATACTATTTTATCCCATGAATTTATATTTTGCTTACTTAAACTTATGTATTTATAAATTCATATATATATTTTTCATCGTGGTTTTGCTATTTTCAATAACTATTAGAATTGTACCATGAGCCCTTTCTATATGGCAGGAAAAGTCGAAGAAAAACAATAAAGAAGAGAACTAAAGGGGAAAAATAATAATTAAAAAAAAAAAACTGAAAATTTCTATTGAAAGTTTTGGACCTTGTCCTCCGGGGCTTTTCTTTTCTTACATTTTCCCCCCAAAAACAACAGGATAGTGGAATCAGCCCTATCCATTTCGACAACCATTATCTGTGAAGACCTTATTTAGGTGGCTCTTTTAGTATAATTTTTTCTATTCTTAAGTTTTAAATCCTAATCTTGATTAAAGAGTTTAATATTTTATCTCACTAAATTGACTGTCCATTGATACTTGCTCTCGACTTTGGTTTTACTTCGTTTAACACGTATTACTATACAAGAGTTTGATGACTTTGCAAAAGGATCGACATGAGAACTGTAAATTTGATGATTTCACTCTTATGTTACTAGGTTTGCACACAACATAAACATATATGCACACACTTGTATTATATTTTTTAATACGAGGTCAAAAGACATAAAATTGTATAATTACAATGTCTTCAAAGGGACAATCTATTGATCACAATCCTTTCTCATTTAATCATGAAATTTAGGATTCAAATCGTTGTGTAAAAAAAATATATAATTACAGTCATCTCTTCTGATATAATTATTAAATAAATTAAAAGTATTATTAATATTTAACTTTGATCTTTCTAGGAAAACCACCGGGGACACCTTGTTTGTGCATGAAACGTTATGTTTTGACTATTAAATATTTGAGACTTTTGGCATCATTTGTCGTCCATTACTTTTAATATTAAGTAGATACAATAAAATAATAAAAATTTATCCTTGTCGAGACATTCGACTAGTAAAATGTTCTTGCTAAGTGTCTTTTTTAAGCTATAGTGTTTGAACCTCCTGAGTGCATATGTTTTTATAAGTTTTTATAATTTTTGTGATCTTTATGTGACAAAAAATTTGATATTACCATTTAGAACCCATGTTTAATAAAAGTACGAATAATATTAATATATCTATAAAATTTTATATGAAAAAGTTATATAATCTCAATTGAAATTAATCCAAACCTTCAAAGGTGAGTCTCCAGATAAAACTCCAAGCACTTGCATATCTTCAACATGCCAACTTTGTGGTTTGGTGGATGATTGGTTTTGACTATGTTATTAGGGTAATTATTGTGACGGCGATAATGACAATTATCATTGGATTATGACTAAAATTAATGATGAGGATGATGTAATGATAGGGATATTAGTGGGTGATGCTGATCCATACATGACTATATGCTTGCTAAAATGTCTGCCATATGGTTTTTTTTTTTAAATCTAAAAAGTATTTAAATTAGGCAATAATAAGTGATTTTTTCTTTGGATTTTAGAATATTTTCATATTATTTTAAAAATTTTTTACAGATAAAAGAATTTATCCGATATATAAAATGTTTCACGATATATAAAGTGTCCCTCAATTTAGTATGGGGATAGAGGAATGGTAGATAAATATGTACACAGTCTTTTCTTTACATTTTACAAAGAGACTGTTTTTACATCTTAAACTCGTAATCTGAAGATAACTAAAGGAACAATTCTATTATTGTGTGAAGATTCATTCTCTTTTTACAAATAAACTAATTAATATTTATAATATATAACTCTCAGTGGTAATAATACATAAACCTTGTGATGTCTAGGGAGATATTGCAATTACTTAAAACCATATGTCATTTGAATATTTAGTTATTAAGAAGGTACGTGTAAGAATTTTTGTAAATGATATTAGAAAAATTTTGAATATGAATTTAATATCATATTAGAGAAAGAAAGAAATATAAAGATATGAATTCTGATGCCTCATTGTTTTGATTAAGTATTATAATATATTGAATTTATATCAAAAATCTAGTATTATAAATATAGAAATAAATATTATAAATATAGAAATAGAATAAATTAAATATTTTTAAAGTCAAATAAATAATTAATTTGATTTTGATATTCTAAATATTCTTAAAATTTATACTATTTTCTAACATTTCTTTAAATTCAATGTGTTATAATGAAAACTATTTGATTTTAAAAGGGATGATAAGTATATTGACTTAGCTGAAAACGTGTTTTTGTAATTTTGAAGAGTAGTTTTTTTTTTTTTTTTTTAACAAAAAAAGAAAACAAACCAGAGATCTTTTGAAGGTATATCCGGATGCGTGTTGAAAAGCAAATTTTTCCGGATCAGATCAGAGGTTTTCTGAAAGCATTTACAGGGGCATATTGAAGAGCAACTTTTTTCAAAATAGATCAAGGGTCTTCTAGAGACGAATGCATAGTAGTTATCTTGGCAGCACATGTTTCGACCATGTCATCTTGATTTTGTTAGAAAATATTTAATGAACATATGTGCACATCTGATTGAATCAATTGGATTTTTTTTTCAATTGAAATTTTCTTAGGGAAACTTCAAAAGATTATATGTTGAATAATATTTTTGTTATGTTTATAAAATAAGTTCCAAAAATACCTATTTAATAATCATTGAGAATGTTGATTCAGCATTTCCTACTTTTGTTCCTTTTTTTTTTTAACTCTTTTAAATTCTAAGTGACAATGAACCAAAGGCGTATCAACATTTTTATATATTTGTTGTTGGCCCAAATTGAGGATTAAAGTTTCATTGTCTTTGTTTCCATTAACCTAAATATCCATGCGGAAGAGGAAATCGCATGGCAAATACCAGAGCAAATGAGAAAGCTTTCCTAAAAATTCACCTTTTTCCGAACAATTATTTGGGATTTGTATTTCTCGTCGTTCGGTGTTTTTAAAACCGGATTGGAATAATCAGTTCAACCAGTTTAATTAAAAATCATTCTATAATTCGGTTTGATTTTCATCATTAAATCGAATAAAATTAAATTTAATCAAAACTATTTAAAATCGATAAAAGTGGTGAACCGTTCAAATCGATTCAAAAAAATATAAATTTTATTTTATTTTAAAATATATAATATATAAATTATATATATATATAACATGATGTGAAATCATATGATTCGTAAAACGGTCTAATCAATCTGATCAATAAATCGATAACTGATAAATTGATTAAATTATTTATTAGTTCGATTTAAAAAACATTACTCGGCTGTGATCAAAGCAAGACTTTTGATGTTGCGTTTAGTTTGAATCACAAGTGATGATAAGGTTAAAATAATACAAAATGAGTATATGATGGAAAATTTAAAAGTATATAACCACAAAATTTTAAAAAATATATGTATCAAATTTTTCTCCCCCTAAGATTGGAGGTATAGAAATTTTTTATTTTTAAAAATAAAGATAAAATTTTATTTTGATTTGTAAAAATTAAACAAGATATTTTCTATTCTGTAAGTGGATATATTAAAGGGATTTTTTATTTGTGTTCATTTAGTGTCACAAATGTACCATTTTGAGATGATTTTTCTTTTTCTTCTTTTTTGGTGGGGGATTCTGCCTAAAATCATTAGTACGGACCTGTCATTTCATAATTGCTTAGATTTTGGCCCCACTAAAATCTTCTAGATATGCTTTGATGGAGGATGACAATTACATGAGAGAGAGAGAGAGAGAGGGGAGATGGGGGTGGGGATTAATTTGAATCATTCAAGCCCAAGTGATCCCACAAGAAATGAAGTCAAAAAATTATTTACCATCTTTCAATCATTGATTTGATGCCTGAAAAAAAAAAATACTTCCATAAAATTCTAAATTTTCATAATAATCATATGCAGGTCCTGAGCTAAGCAAACCTCTTCCTTGTATTTCCATCCATCTTCTCTCTGCATACCTATTTTTTCTTTCCCAACTTGTGTCACAATTACCAAACTCCGCCTAAATTTGGTTGGAGCCCCCAAGCTATCAGGAGCATTGACAACAAATAGAAACCCGCTCTGATAATTTAATAATCATAATTCTGTTATTTAAATATGATGATTTCATATTCAAATATCGATATATAAAAAAAAACCCAGGGCTAAGTGTCCGTTTGGTCAGACTTATTTTTGACTTTTTTTCTTCTTATAAGAAGAAGCAAAAATTAAAAATTTTTAAAATAAAATTAAAAGTTGTTTAGTAATTTTTTTTTTAAAATAACTTATTTCATAATATTTTAGTTAAAAGTAAAACATAAAAAATTAAAAATTAAAGAAAGAAAGATGATATGAGGGTAAATGAATTTATGATATGAATATATTTAAAATTTTATATATTTCAAGTAGGGATATAAACAAAATAAAAAAAATAAAAAGTTGCATTTTAGAAAAAAGGACCCAGGAACTTTTTATTATTTATAAAAAATAAGTTACTTTTAAAGAAAAGAGAAGGCTTCTCCTTATAAAGAGAAAAAAAACAAAAAAAAAAATCCTGTCCAACGAACATCGAAGATAGGCCACAACATCTAGATGGCATTTTTATCACTTCATGCTCTTTGGCCTCTCGAAACGGAACTACAGGTAATTGCATTTTGTAATCTGCAGTTACAAAATATTCAGAGCTTACTTAAGGCCGGTGATATCAGAAGACTGTCTCTTATGAGATTTCAAAATTTGAATCACAACCACTCCTCTAAACCATACTCTCCTTTCTCGATAATAAAAAAAAAAAAAAAAAAAATTACGAAGAATTTTAGGGACGTTTGGTTTGTACACAAGACTCAAAATCATAGAATCTGATATGGATTTCACAAAACTTATATTTTTACTTGAATTTCACGTATTCTTTCATTCACAAATCTCCATTCTTATTTCATTAATCCAAACAATTTATATGTATTTCAATCCGATTTTTTATTCTTGTTCTTTTTAACCAAACATTACCTTAATCTATTATTGGTGATGTGGTTAAAGTTGCAATCACCACTTTTTTTTTTCCTAATTTTGATAAGATTTCTCATACGTATATTTAAGAAAAACCTAAATTTAATATGTTCTATCAGCGAAGATCGTGACAAAATTTTACCTTTAGCTAACTATTTGCATTTGCCATATTTAGAATTATTTACTTAAATTGTTTGAGTATTACCACCCTTTTCTCCTTGAACTAATCCTCTTGCACCCCACCCCCCCAAATAAAAAAAAAAAAAAAAAAAAAAAAAAAGAACAACCAGATGGGGCATTGTATGCATCCAGCTGTGGTATGGCTAGGGTACGAATCGCAACTTCTACCTTCCGAATGAGAGTAAAGTGGAAAACGAGTGAACTTACCAAACAAAAATAGTACTTCGTAAGCTGCTCACTGGTTACTTCTTTTAGTGCAGTCCTCCTTTTTCATTATGCAATGTCATTTTTCATCATTTAATTATCAACTGTTTAAAATATAATTAATGAAATACATGAGATGTAATCAAATGAAATTAAATAATAAAAATAGAGAGACTCTACGCTTGATCTATCCCTAAGGACAAGCACATTCATATTTGTACCATAGTTAATCAAGTTCTTCCTCATAGTGAAGATGTAATCAACTATTTAAAATATAATTAATGAGCACATTCAGTGAAAATATAATCAAGTGTGATCGAATTGGGAAGAAATGATAGAAGTGAGAAAACTTTACGCTCGATCTATCCCTAAGGACAGGCACATTCATATTTGTACCATAGTTAGTCAAGTTCTTCCTCATAGTGAAGATGACATTCAACCAACCCAAAAATAAATAGGATGAATGTTCGTTTCTTCCATTAATGACTGTTGATCCCGACCCACAAAATAGGGAAGGGTAACAATTGTGTGGATTTCTTGGCAAACATGGAAGCTAACTTCAAGCTCGATGTAGCTAGTCCTTAATGGTCCTCCCATGGGCATTTTGATGCTTCTCAAGGGAGACATTCTTTGAGTCGCTTATTCTCTTAATTGAGTTCTTACTGGAATAATCTTCCAAAGTCTTTGAATTTCCCATCTCCTCTTTCTTTTCTTTTTTTTTTTTTTCTTTTTTTCTTTTTTTTTTTGCCAGGCAAAGAAGGGGAAGTATTGTGATTTTGTTTTTCATTGCTCTTTTCTTTATTTTTCTTTAATTTTTTTACCAAAAAAGAAGAAAAAATAAATATACTTTACAATTTCAAAGATATTATACTCGTTTTGAAACAAACAAAGTTGATATGCATCGGAGGAACAAAAATTCCAGGATCAATTTTCGATCGTTGTTTCAGTAATATTTGTGTTGTGTTTTGTTGAACAAAAAGGCTATGCACAAAAGCAAAATCAAAATTTACTACATTAAATCATCAATCAAATTTAATGAGACAACTAATAAATGCAATAAATAATCTAAAATTTGACTTATTTAATTGAAGAAACCATTGGATTTCACCATAGCTCGGATGCCATATTAAGAAATTTAGGATAAACTAGACAAATAGAGAAGCAAAAGAAATAAGTAAAAAATTTGGTTTATATTACTCTTAAGAAATAACTTTCATAATATCTTTGTTTTTTGTTTGTTGATAAGATCTTATCAACTCATTTCTTCTTGGTTGGGCCAATAAGATTATATATATAACAAAAAGCAAAATATAAATAATTTAATTTAATTTATCTAAAACTATTTCTTATGGTACAAAATAGGGGTGTTATGACATTCAAGTCGAGTCAGGTAGTGTCGATACTCGAGCTCGACTCAAGCGTTAGTTAGGAGAACTCAAGCTCGTCGAGCTTGTATTTCTCGAGCTCGAAATCGAAATGTCATCGGATGGTATCATCAGGTAATGTTATCGGGTAGTATCTTTTAATTAATTGATTTCGAGTAATATATTCAAAAGAATATATCTATAAACGTAATTTTACATATAAAAATTATTTTAAAAAATATAATTAATTGATTTTGGGTAGTTCATCGAGCCTTCAAGCTCGACACAGTCAAGTTTGAACTCAAGCTCAATAACAAACTATCCGAACTTGAGTCGAGATTTGATCAGGTAATGTCACGGGTAACTATAGTACTACTCGAGTTTCATAACACCCATAGTAGGAAACTTAGGCCTAAATCTTAGAAAATATCAAGTTTCAAATTTCATTGATTATTATTATTATTCTTGTTCATTTCCTTAGACTTGAAAGATTGATAATAGAAAAACAGGCGCTGAGAGAGTTAACATGTATATAGTTCCCTATAGTACTTGAATTAAATTAGTCGAGTAACCGAATACTAGATTGGTTAAAAAAAAAAGACTTGAAAGATTGGTAGAATATATGGATATAATCGAATTCGAATTGAATTAGTCGAGTAACCGAATACTAGATTGGTTAAAAAAAAAAAAAGACTTGAAAGATTGGTAGAATATATGGATATAATCGAATTCGAATTGAATTAGTCAAGTAACCGAATACCAAATTGGTTAAAAAAAAAAAGACTTGGAAGATTGGTAGAATTTATGGATATAATCTTACAAAATATCCAAAAGCAGGTTTAATAGAAAAAGATCCACTTTGTTGAATTTGTATTATTGAGCCTATTGAATACTTTCCTGCACTTATAATAAATAGGGACAACAATTAAGTAAAGTTAATATCATATTTATGTTATTAGAAGCTATTAATAGCCTGCCAAGTTCTTTAATTAAACTCATCATTTATTTATTTATTCATACTTTGAGTTTTTGTACTTAAAATCAATCAATAAATAAAAAATCAAAATCAAGAGAAGAAAAAACAAAAAACAAAACTATATATTGATAAAATTATCATGAATCATCGTTAAAAAATATATATATATATTTCCTAATGTTGGGAAAAAAGTGTTGGAGACTTTTTCGACGTTTAGACTTAGCTTTTCCGATGTATTCGAACGTCGGGAAAGACTATGTTTTTTGTAGTGCATTTTCCTTGTTGCAAAATTGATTTTCTTTTTTTCTATAAGAGAATATTGATATATGTTAATATATTTTTGTAAACATTTTTGACAAAATTAAACAAGGGTAAGTAGTAAAATCAATTGTCAAATTAATTTGGTAAATTAAAACTTTATTGTAATAAAGTAAATCTAATATAGATTTAAATATAAAATTATAAATCGGCTTAATATTTGAGTTTCAAATTACATTCCTAAACATTACCAAATATTGGAAATCATTTTCAAAACAGATTCATTCTAGACAGCCCAAACAATATGAATGGAATGATTTTTTTGATACTTATTTTCAAAAAAAAAATTAAATAAGAACATAAATTATAATAATTTCAACTTTTACTGTTAATTCGAACGACAAATTAATATTAATAAAGTTGAATGACACATATCAATTAGTTGAATGTTAAAAATTTTAAAAATGATATTAGAAATCAAAATCAAGAATTTATAAATATAAAGTTTATGTTGTTATTATTATTATTATAATTATTATTTTCTTTTATTCTTATTCTTTAGGAAAAAAGAAAAAGCCCCACAAGTCGCTCTAAGCCCAACCGGCTCACCACATGCGGAGCCCCACGTTGAAGATTTTTTTATGCCCAAAATGCACCAAATTTCTGTGTACTCAGTCCTCAAAAAATAATTCCTCTCCACGTTATGCCATGTATATAAGAACACACGCACACACCCTCTTTCTCATCCATCTACTCTTCACTCTCTCTATCTCTCTCTCCCTCCCCCCCCACCCACCCTCTCTCTCCATCCCTCCCTCCCTCTCTCTCTCACTCTCTCTCTGCAGTTTCGATTCAAAACATCTTTTTCCGGATCTCGGCCGCCGTGAGGTTAGTTTTAGAGAAACCCTCGTGTTGCCTAACTCTCTGTTGGGCGTCGGTTCTCGTCTCATGATTTCATATAGAGAAAAATCTTACTTTCCTCTCTCCCTCTATGTCTCTTCTTTTGTAAGTTTTTATTATAATCTCTCTCTATCTCTCTCTCGTATGCAAGATTTGGTTTTGCTTTCTTTGAGATCTTAGAAATTAATAGGAATCAGACTCTATGACCTTTTCCTTTGTAAACTTTTGATCTTCTTGTTAATTATTTTGGTTAATCTTTCATGGATCGGTTTTGTGCTTTGTGGGCTTGGTTTCGCGAACCTTATCATATATTCTTCTTCTACTTCTTAGGGTTCCTTCTATATCATTTTGTCTTTGAGCCATTCATAACCAGCCACGTTATCACAATTCTTGTGAACTTGAATTTCAAGTCGTACATATATGATTTTTCTTTTTTTGGCTTTTTTTTTAGGAAAAAAAAGAAGTTAATCTCTTTCCCTTTCCTTTCTTTCCACTGTTCCTGCCTTAAATTTTATGTAAAATTTTTGCAGTCTCTCTCTCTCTCTCTCCCCCCCTCTCTCCCTTCTGGCAACATCTTACACATAGAGTGAGTGCATGGATTGAAGAAGATCAAACAGTCGTTGTTTGCCGGCGTAGCATCATCAAGATTCACACATGCAAAACAAACCCGTTTGTGGTGTGAATGAAAGTGAGAATCTTGATGATGCTGCATCGGCAATTCGATGGCTTATTAACAGCAAAGTGAAAGGAAGACTGCAGGAGCTTATGCATTTCCATCTGCTTCAAAATCCTATGTATTATGTTGATAATTTTCCATATTAAAAAGAATATTCGGTTGGAATAAACTAATTATCATTTTTTCTTCATTTTTTTTTTCCTTTTTTTGGGGTTGTAGGAATGAGTGATCTTAGTTCTCTTCCAATTCACAGAAAGTGGAGGATGTGGAGGACATTACAAGTATACAACAAAAGGTGCAAATAGGTGAGGAGGTAACTCTATGCTTTTCTTCAATTATATATTTTTTATTTCTTATTTATTGGTTTATTTATTATATGGGTCGGATGAGTTAATGGTGTTTTGTTTGTTAATTAGTATGTAATTGAAAGAATTTTTAATGGGTTTCTATATTTATGTGAACCAAAACTGGTTGGTGAAGTTTAGGGAAGGGATCATGTCCAACCAAAAGACAAATTCATTAGGTAAGAAATTCATCTATGAGGAGATTCATGTTTTGGAGGTCGAAGTTATCTCTCTAGGACTTACTTGGTATGAGATTCATAACTTGTTGGGGATGATGATGTCAACTTTTTGTCATTGGCCAATAATCTTATGCATGTTTTTGTGAAGCACCACCTGGCCATTTTTATGCTCACTCTCTCTCTCTCTCTCTCACCCCTCATAGCTAGTACACACTTTAAGTGTTGCATATCTAATAATAGTCTATGAAACTGATATCTAGGTCTTTAATTGTTTCTTATTGTGCATTTCGATCCATTTCTTTTCTCAAAAGTAGTTCCAAGTCTGTTTTTGGAATTTCTCAAGTTAATTTTCAATGTATTGGGAGCTAGTTTGATTGGTTAGTGAAGAAAACAAGAAGAAAGAGAATGATTTTCGAACAACTAGGCAGAACAGAGAATATATACTCATTAAATTGTTGGGATGTTCTCTGCCACAACTATTCTCAAGTTTAGACATACCTTAGGCAAGAGTTGGTAGACATTCAATACATTTCTATTAGGGTTTTCTTTCAATGGTTTTGTACATGTTTTAGGCCTCTTTTGTCAATTTTTTTTTTCCAATTCTTAAAAGGTCTGAGACTTTTAAACTTCTTTGCAGTGTGCATGCGCGTGGTGATTGCTAATTTTGGACAAAGGTTTTGATTTTGCAAAACTCTCTCTCTCTCTCTCTCTCTCTCTCTCTCTCTACACTCACACATGCGCGTAAGAAAACAAAAGAAAGAACAAAACATAATATTTTAGTTGGCATTGGTCTATTGAAGGTAAGGAATTTTTTAAGATGGAAGTAACTCAGCCATGTTGGACCTCTTGAAGTTAGTTTCTCTCTATGTATATATTGCATTGGTCTATATGTATACACCCTTTTAATCTGCTTCTCTTCTCCTTAGGTCTTTGTGGGAAGATGGTATTTGCTTTTGAATTCAGTAAATAGTGAAGGATTATGAACTGAATTATAGTTACATTGAAAGTGTATCCTTCATATTTGCATGGTTTGATAGAGAATGTTTCTTATTGATTTGAAGGTCATATGATTCAAATCATTTGGAATAACCTCTCACTTGAATTCTGTGTACATCTGATCCTCCTCCTCTTTTGCATGTGGACCAGAGCCACATGCATTGGTGTGCCTCTTTAATGTTAGTTTTAACTAGTAATCACATGGATTTGCATGTTAATCTATACTCCCTCTTGTGAGTAATGGAAAATACTGTATTTATATGATTATTTTGGTCATAACCTTCCTTCACAAACTCTTTCCATGGTTGAAGGACCTATTGGTCACATATACATGCATGTTAAGAATCATTCAGTATCAACCTGTCATGAAATCTCTTATGATTCTTGTAATTACAATTTAGGATTCCTCTCTCTTTGTAAAATAAAGTTCACAATCTTGATGAGGGTAATGAAGATATATTGGTTGTGAGTTCTACACACACGCTCCCCTTACAAATAATCCAAGGCTAGTCATATACACTGGAGGTCAGAGACAAAAACTGGTAGTGTCATCTCTGACTATAGAAGGGAACTGTGAAAGGGCCACTGAGTACGACTGAAAAGAAGAAGATAAAACGTGTAGACAAATGATTGTTGCAGATGCATCTTGGATTTCAGAAAACAAAGTGTGCTGGTTGGCATATAGATTCATGCTTGGATTTTGTTTAGAGTTGTTGTATATAATATATACCCAATGACTGGTTGGCATTTATATGCTTTTCATTAAATATGATTGTTTTATTTATTGTTTGGAAATTTATTACTTGGTTAAATAATTACAACTAGTTACCAGTTAGCTATCAGGAATTTCCATTCATTAGGACTTATTATGATCCTGATTTTGCAGGAGGGGCTGAGGGCTGACCAAATGCAGTCCGTTATCTACTAAATATCCTTAGGTTAAGATAAGAGGCACACTCTTGCCAACTTATTTGCCCTCCATCGTTGAACTTTTACCGGTAAATCATATCTTTTTATTGGTGCATAGGAGAAATTCAAATTCAAGATCTCTAATAAGGAGAAGAAGATTGTGTTATTTGAGCTATAGTTCATTGATAGTAAACTACATCTCTCCCTCCCTCCCTCCCTCCCTCTCTCCCTCCCTCTCTGTCTCTCTATCCCCTCTCTCTCGAACATGAGTGGTGCACTAAATCTGTGACCCGAACGATTTTCACAAATTCCATACTTCCCCTTATCAGTGGCAAGAAATCTTGTCATATCAAGAAGAGAACTAAACAAGTACCTGCAATATATCCATCAAGATAAATAGAACCGATCATTTATTCGTGTCAAAACCTTAAAACTTGTAAAATAAGTTATTTATTTAATAACATGGCATGGCAAACCTAACATTGTTACATGTACATATGTTAATTCGAAGTAAAATTTCATATTAGACAAGAATAACTTCATTTTACATGAACTACCATGTCATGTCATGAATGGCGTAGGAAAATGCAAAATTTCATGGCCACTGATGGTGTTGATTTTGGTGTGGGGATGATAAGGTGGCCTACAACCTTTGGTCCCTGCACTGCAGGTACATATACTCGCAGTCATAGGACCAAAATGCTAATTAGGCAGTAGAGGCGTGTCGGGGTAAATCATGAACTTATATGAAGAAGTAAAATATAATATATATTTTGAGTTATAATTTTAAAAGAGACGGGATTATAATTTTTAATCTGACAAACAAATATTTAAAGTAATAATTTTGTAAAATTATATAAATAATTTTCTTTTTAAATTCCACGAGTTGCCGCCCTCCCCCTCTCCCTGGTGGCTAATGGTGTAACCAGTTGTAGGTCATCACTTGTTGATGGATAAAGCCATTTTATGGGCAAGACTTCATACTAAATTGTGTCCTTAACCATAAAAGCTCTTGTGAAACTTTGTGGGGCGCTATGAAATTGCAGGTGTTTGATCTTAAATCATTCGGACACCCTCAGATTCTTGTGTGTGGAGGACTTTTCTTTTTTAATGGGAGGGTACAATTTCCTTTTCCTTTTGCTACAGCGCTAGGTCATTTTTATAAATGGGGGGACCCCAAAAGTGAAATTGGAAAAGGAACCAAAGAGAACTCCTCGTAAGTCATATCATTAAATTTTCCTGATCAAGAAATTGAAATCACAATGCAAGGGTAAATTTGGCTGTGCAAGAGGACATATACTGTACATGAAAAATTAGAGGAGACTTCAAATGTAGCTCAGATGGATTGATGAGTATAAATACCAATGTACCTTGATGGAAGCAGAAGACAAGGAACTAAAGGGACTAAAGGAGACTACAAATGTAGCTGAGTTGGGCTGATGAGTATAAATATCTATATGCCTTGATGGAAGCAGAAGACAAGGAACTAAAGGGACTAGCCAGCACAGTAATTTAAGCTAAGGTACTTGCAATTCTTGGCATTGGTTGGATGAGTTTAGCTATGTAGTCACTTTCAAAGTGGGCAAGTATCTACTCAAGTGATTGTTATATTTGAAAGGTGATGAGTAGCGGCGAAACCAGAAATATTATATGGTGTGGAAAATAGTAATAAAAATTATAATTTAAAAAAAAAAAATCATTTGCTTGACCGTTTAGGTATTAAATAATTTGTCGGTGAATGAACTTAATAGTCACACAAATAAAGGAAAAATCTATTTAGTATAGGAATATGAATGGCCACTGAATTAAAAATAATTCATAAATATGAGTATGAATGGGGTGATAAAAATATAAATAAAGGGTCATTTTCATTTTAAAATGTGACCATTGAAAAATGGCCCGATAACTTCATATTTAATGATTTAATATGTCTTTTATACTCCTTTGGGTCTATGTATACCCATGGGATCATTTTGGAATGACAAGACAAGTAAGTTTGAGCTTATTTAATCTCTGCAAACACCCAATATATATCGTCCTTGTCATATTTTTCTGTCCCTTATATTGTGGTATCAGAGCCATATCAACCAATAACCTCTTACAACCCACTTTTCCTCATCTTACCAAAAATCTAGAGTATACAAATGAATGCACTCATTGGAAAGGTAGGTATGAAGAGCTCCAAGAAGGTACAACTCTCTTTAATCAACAAAAAGAGGTTTTAAAAGAAACTCATAAGAAAGATAAAAAGGCTTTGTTCTTCATCTATCAATCCATTGAAGAATCCGACTTTGAGAAAGTTGCAAGGGCAACCTCCTCTAAGCAAGACTAGGATATACTCCAAAATACTCGCAAAGGAATTGAAAAGGTGAAGAAAATTCATCTTTAAACCTTTTGCAGAGAGTTTGAAACTTTATAAATAAAAGAGTCCGAGTGTGTTTCAGACCACTTCACAAGAGTCTTGACCATAGTCAATCAATTAAAAAGAAATAGTGAGCAAATTGATGACAGTAGAGTAGTAAAAAACATTCTATGCTCTCTAGATATCAAATTTGACTATATTGTGGTGGCAATTGAGGAGTCCAAAGATTTGGAGACAATGACGATTGATAAATTTATGGGTTCCTTACAAGCCCATGAACAAAGGTTCATAAAGAAAAATGAAGAATCCTTGGTGTAAGTTCTTCAAGCCAAGGTTTCACTCAAAGAAGTAAAAAGAAGTTCAAATGGTGATCGAGGACAAGGTTGAGATCGAGGTAGAGGATGAGGTTGTGGATATGGTCATGGACAAGAAAGTTCCTTTAGAGAGAAGTAGAGAAGTCAAAATCCAAAAGGACAAGGAGAATCATCAAGAAGCCAAAGGTATAACAAATCAAAAGTTCATTGCTATAATTGTAAAATACTTGGTCATTATTCTTCCGAATGTTGGTTTAATAGTACTAATCAAGTACAAGATAGAGCCAATTATGCAAAAAGCCAAGAAGAAGAGGGAGATTCAATTCTCTTGTTAGCATGTAAGGAAGAAGATGATGGGAAGAAAATTTGGACACTAGAGCAAGCAATGATATGTGTGGCCACAAAGACATGTTCGTGGAACTGGATGAATTGGTAAAAGGGGAAGTTTCATTTGGTGACACCTCCAAATTATTTGTGAAGAGTAAAGGTAATATTGTTGTCCGATTAAAAGATAGTAGCCAATGGTTCAATTC
This sequence comes from Dillenia turbinata, assembly GCA_037126225.1. Lineage (NCBI taxonomy): Eukaryota > Viridiplantae > Streptophyta > Magnoliopsida > Dilleniales > Dilleniaceae > Dillenia > Dillenia turbinata. The sequence continues at coordinate 22,678,627 of JBAMMX010000013.1, forward strand.
TAATGTGCAATATATTTCGAGTATGACAAGTAATATATTAAGTTTAGGCCAATTTTTGGAAAAATGTTTTAATATTCAAATGAAAGATGGAAATCTTTATTTAAGAGATGAGAATGGTATTCTACTTGCCCATGTCAAAATGAGTAACAATGGGATATTTATGTTGAATATCAATCATGTTAGTGTGAAATGTCTAAAAACTTTTGTGGAAGATATTTCATGGCAATGACATTTAAGATTTGGACACCTTCATTTTGGTAGTCTTAACCTAATTTCCAGAAAAAAGATGGTAAATGGGTTACCTTACACCAATTGTTCTAATCAATTTTGTGAGGAATGTGTTCTTAGCAAACAATCAAGGGAGAGCATCCCCAAGGAGACAACATTTTACACAAGCAAACCACTTGATCTAATCCATACCAACATATGCGAACCAATCTCACCAACGTCTCTTGGAGGTAATCGATACTTTCTAACATTTATTGATGATTATAACAGAAAATGTTGGGTATATTTCTGACACTTTAAAAAAATTCAAAATAATGGTGGAGAATCATAGTGGCTATCACATAAAGGAGTTTTGATCCGACCAAGGAAGCGAATATACATCAAAAGCTTTTGAAAGCTATTATAAGCAACATGGTATTCGGCGATTCTTGACTGCTTCATACTCTTTATAACAAAATGACATGGCGAAAAGAAAGAATCAGACCAATCTAGACATGGTTTGTAACATGCTCCAAGGGAAGAATTTGCCCAAAGACTTTTGGGTCGAAACAGTGGATTGTGCAATATATTTACTCAGATATCCAGCAAGAAGACTGAAGTATGGAGCGGAAGGAAGCCAAATATTTCTCACTTGAGAGTGTTTGGTTGTCTTACTTTTGCACACATTCCAAAACCAAAAAAGAACGAAACTAGATGACAAGAGTGGTAAATATATTTTCATCAGCTATGATGCAAGGTCAAAGTCTTATAAACTTTTTAACCCAAACACCAAAATGATGCATGTAAACCAGGATGTGAAATTCAATAAAGAAGGATCTTGGAATTGGCACGCAATAAAATGAGTACAAATCCATGAAGAATAAGAAGAAAAAGAGCAAGGAAGAGTAACATTGAAGATACCACACCACCGTCATCTCCATCATCATCATCACAAACAACATCACCAATAGCATCATCATCATCATCAGCATTGTCATCATCCTCTTTAACAATTAGCCCTGTACAAAAGACAATGAGCACACAAGAACTCTATGAGATAACAAATAAAATTAATTTCATTTATCTTCTTGCTAATCAAGAAATAATTTCTTTTGAAGAAGCAAGAGAAGATCAAAGATTGAGGATGCTATGGATGAGGAGATCAAAGTCATAGAAAAGAATGATACATGGAAGATTATTGAACTTCCCAAAGGCCATACACCCATCGAAGTGAAATGGATTTTAAAATCAAGAAGAATGCCCATGGTACGGTCGAGAAATATAAAGCAAGATTGGTAGCAAAGGGGTACAAGCAATAAGTTGGAATTGACTTTGATGAGATATTTGTTGCAGTTGCCAATATTGAAACTATTAGATTACTTATTTCTATTTTAGCACAATTTCAATGGTATGTCTATCAAATGGATATCAAATTTACTTTTCTAAATGGTTTTCTTGAAAAATAAGTGTATGTGAAACAATCTATAGGTTATGTGAAGAAGGACGATGAAGAAAGTCTCAAAATTAAAGAAGACGCTCTATAGGTTGAAACAAACACCAAGAGTATGGAATAAACGCATTGATAATTATTTCAAGACTTATGGTTTTGTACAATATCCTTATGAACATGCTTTATACATGAAAAAGAAAAATAGAGATATCTTGTTTGTTACTTTATATGTAGATGATCTCATTTTCCTTGGTAGCAATCCTCACATGTTTATGGACTTCAAGTTAGCCATGACTCAGGAGTTCAAAATGACTGACATAAGACTAATGAGCTACTTCCTTGGTTTGGAAGTCAAGCAGACAAAGGAAGGAATCTTTGTGTCACAAGAAACTTATGCACCGAATGTTCTCAAAAAATTTAAGATGGAAGATTGTAACCCGGTAAGCACCCCTGTTGATTGTGGAGCAAAGCTATCAAAGCATGATAAGGAAAAATTGTGGATATTTCTCTCTACAAAAGCTTAGTTGGAAGTTTAAGATGTCTAACATATACAAGGCCTGACATCCTCTATGGAGTTGCATTGATGAGTCGGTATATGGAAGAGCCCAAAGCAACACATTGGAAGGCAACGAAAAGAATTCTTTACTACATTTGAGATACTATATCTCATGAGCTAATGTATTCTCTTTATAAAAAATTTTAACTTTGTGATTTCTCAGACAGTAATTAGGGAGGAGATTTGGATAAAAGAAAAAGTATAACTGGATTTGTCTTTTACATGGGTGAGATGACATTCACTTGGTATTCAAAAAAATAACAAATTGTTACTCTCTCTACTTATGAAGCTGAATATGTTGGTGCATCATTTTGTGTATAACATGCTATTTGACTAAAGAGTCTTCTTAAGGCGCTACATTTTCTTCAAATCAAAACAATAAAAATTAGAGTTAATAGCATATCAGCAATTGCGTTGGCCAAGAACCCTAGTTAATCATGAAAGGAGCAAGCATATTGATATCCAATATCACTTCATCTGAGAGCATGTGAAAAAGAAATATGTGAAGCTACTTTATGTTATATCACAAGATTAAATTACTGATATCTTTACCAAACCCCTTGCAGCCAACTTTTTTTATAGTCAAAGGGAGTGTAGGTAAATGAACTTAATAGTCACACAAATAATGGAAGAATCTATTTAATGTAGAAATATAAATGGTCGCTCAGTTAAAAATAATTCATAAATATAAGCATGAATATGATAATAAAGTTGTAAATAAAGGGTCATTTCGATTTTACAATGTGACCGTTGAGAAATGACACAATAACTTCATATTTAGTAATATAATATGTCTTTTAGACTCTTTTGGGGTCTATATTAACCCATAGATCATTTTGAAATGACAAGACAAGCAAATTTGAATTTATTTAATCTCTCCAAACACCCAATATTCTCCTTGTCATATTTTTTTATCCCTTTCATAATTTACTTAACTTTTCACGTCTGTGTTTATCGATTATGATGATTGATACAAGTGAAAATAAATATGTTAACGTATAGATATTCAATAGAGAATATATTCTAGAAGTTTGCCATAAGTTTTATCAAAACTGGAAACCATAATATATTGTGTTTTGTTAGTTGTGAAGGAGAAAAATTATTATTTGATATATTGTGTTAAATCTAACAATGATCATTAAAATTTACAAGAATTGAAAAATTAATTTCTAGAATTCATTTGTTCTTTCTTTTCTTAGTAAAGGGGTAAAGTGGCCACATGTCTATCCCTTTATACAAATTCTGTAAAAGAATTATCCTATAATTTTAATAAAAGTGATATATATGCCAAAAAATTATATAAATAACACATTAATCCACACACATAACTTTTAAAAACCGAGGCAGAGAAATTGCCTCCTCCCTATCTGTTAGTAAATATGCCCACGTAGGAATATTTTACCATAAATGTTAAAAAAAATTAATTTTAAAATTTGAATCATGGGATAATGGCTCCCAAAAAAAAAACACTCATCATCTCTTCTCACGTGACAAGGATTCAATTGGTGATTTGAATAAAAACATGTTTTTTTTTTAACTACGTACATGATTGAGACTGGATTAAGTGCAATTGAGAATTGCCTAGTGAGAGAGAGATAAAAACACATTTCTCTAGAGTAAGAAATTAATCGAGGGACTGAAGAAATTTTCTCCGATCATTTTAATCAGCAAACTTTAGGTTGAAGTATCATGGATTTGTGGTGGTGGTTCATTTTTTGATCACCATCCCGACCGAGAGTTTCAATCGAGCGATCCGTATGAGAGAGTCCTTGGTTCACGGATTTTCTGAAAACCTACACATCGAGATATTTATCTAAAAATTTTAATTATTTAATTTTCACACTTCCGCATATGCATGCAAAGAATAAATCTAACATTAGTATCAGAATCAGATTAGATTTATTAAAATATTTTTCAGAATTTTTAGGTATAAAATGTGTAGAGTATAAAGTTTTAAGTTTGGATCATTGATTAGTTTCGTGAATCTAATTATACCACGACGTTACCCATGACTCTTAAATCACAAATATAATTTTTTTGTAATTTTCTGAGTATGTTAGGGTCATCAAAACTATGGTCGAAGTTCCGACTATGAACAGTGACCCCGAGACCTTAGAATTTAGATCTGTCGAGTTTAAAGACGAATTGATCTATAAAAATGCTCTAGAAACATTTACCATGTCCTAATCTACAACTTTGATATATTTATTATGTGATTTGGTTGCAAGAAAGTGAGTTTCTCCGTGAGCCGCTAAGGGTCGCAATGGAGGACTCTTAAATCGCCCAGATTGGGGCTTCGTTCTTCCCAAAATCAAGTCAATGATAGATGGGAAAGTTTAAATTACAATTTCTGGTTGCAATTGCGGTGAAAAACAAGCTAGAAAAGCATTTTTCGACAGTCAGGTTACAGAGACCCAATTGTAGACTCGTCGGGCGAAGAAGACCCAACTTGGGTCTAGGGGCGCATGCGCGTCATGCTTGCAAAGGCGCATGATCTTCATGGTGCTGAGGAGCATGAAGACCCGAGGGTGATCCGGGTCAGTTCTGACTCAAATCCGCGTCCCGACCCAAGACGTAAGTTGCACGCATGCAGGCACGTGGCTCATACGTTGTTATCTGGCGTGTGTGCCAGTACACAGGCGACGCGTGTAGGCACGTGGGGCACCGCCACCGGTACGTGACAGTGCGTGGGACCTCTGGCAGTGCATTAAGTCTTTCTGGATTTATTTTTTCACATTTTCTGAGGGTCTCGCATCATTATTTGTGACTTTTTATAAGCTTTTGTATGCCAAATTCAAGTTCAGATGGTAAGATACGATCCCGGTTTGTAGTGTATGGTGTTCGTTCACTCATACGCTTGCTTTGGGGTCTATACTCAAGTCATTTATGACTTTTTGATTCGTAGAGTGTACAAAATATGAGAATAAGTATCGATAAATAACTAATATCTCTATGACTATTTCGAAAACCATCATTCTTGATCTTAGCAAGGGAGATAAACTGAATAGTGATAATAATGACGTATCGAAGGATTCAGTTTATCCCATCTATCAAACGTGAAAAAAGAAGGATGGCCACGCTAGGGCAATTATGATAAATAACATGCACGACGACATGATCCTAATTTGTAAGTAGTATTATACGATTATGTCAGTTTGGCTCTCCCTAAAAGAGCATTATGATACTCTTTCAGCTCCTAAGGTGAAGATACTGACTTCAAGTTTATTACTTATAAGAAAAGAGTTGATCATATGATGAAACAACAATTGATTTAAATATCGAGTATGATCATCCGGTTAAAAAACACAGATGAGCACATTTTGAATGAGTCTCAGGTACATGGTGTGACCTAGTTTTTACCTGATTTATGGGAGACCATGATAACTTATCTCACGCACAACGAGAGTATTCATACTTTCGCTGATGTGAACAAGTACTGTGTGCTTGAGGAGGAGCGCTTGGAGATGAGTAGACCACATTCAAATCATGCTTATGCAGCAAGTAGAGTAAGGGCTCTCGAGGCGCCAAATGCAAATAAAAAAAGCATGAGAAGAAGACCTGAGGTCAAGCAAGAGGAAGCCATCCGAGAAATTCGACAGCAGAGTACAAAAGTACAGGAAGAAGGAGTCGGATAAGATCAAGGTGAAGTGTTACGTATATGACAGAATTGGTCATTTCGCTTGTGAGTGTGATAAGCGGAAGTTATGTCATTCTTCTTTACATGGTATGAGATATGTCTCCTTTATTGTGATACTAACTGATTCCTCTCTTTTGTGGATTATAAATTCAAGAACCACCAACCATGTTGTTCGAGATAAAAGCGCGTATGTGAAATTCCGCCGATTGAGTTTTCAAGTTAGGAGGATTCATGTGGGAAATGGAGCATTCGTCATCGCTAGAAAAATTGGCACTTGCAAGCTGGAGTTACGAAGTGGTTAGACTCTATATTTGTATGACAATCTTTATGCTCTGGATATTCAACGAAACTTGATTTCTATATTTTGTTTAGAGCACCTAGGATATACTTTATCTTTTGGAAAATTATCAGTTTCTATTTATTATTTATTATGATAGTTCTTTGATTTGTTCTGATTTTGTTCATAATGGACCATATGCACTAGATATTTTGTATAACGGTCATTCTTGTTCTTTTTCTATTGTCTTTATATCTGATTGTATTGATGAAGATGTAAATATATGGTAAAGTAAACTTAGACACATTGGGTAAGAGCGGATGAATCGGTTAGCAGTGAGTAATATGTTGGGCCAACTAATCAGAGTCAATTGCCCGTATACGAGTTTTACAAAGCTACAAGAAAATCATTTGGCAAGACAGTGAGAGCTGAGACTCCGTAGTTGATCCACTCGAAAATCTGTGGTCTTATGAATGTGAGAGTTCGAAATGAAACTATGTATTTTATTACGTTCATAGACAATTACACACATTTTGATTACATCTATTTGATTTTGCACAAATCTAAGCCATTGGAATGCTTCAGGAGGTTTATTGCAAGATTAAAAATCAGTTAGACATAAGAGCGAAAACTCTTAAAACCGATTGATGACACAAGTACTTATCTAAACAATTCAAAGAGTTCTGTTTCGATAAGGATATTACGAGACGACTAAATATACTACTTCTCAGTAGAATGGAGTAGCCGAGAGAAGGAATAGAAATTTATTGGAGATGATGATGTCTATGGTAGCTCAAGCCAATTTTCCCATCTCTTCTTATGTGACAAGGATTCAATTGGTGATTCGAACAAAAATGTGTTTTTTTTTAACTACATTCATGGTTGAGACTGAATTAAGTGCAATTGAGAATTGCCTAGTGAGAGAGAGATAAAAACACATTTCTCTATAGTGAGAAATTGATCGAGGGATTGAGAAAATTTTGAGCATTTTGATCACCGGATTTTGAGTTGAAGCGTCGTAGATTTGTGGGGGTGGTTCGTTTTGTGATCACCATCCCAACCAAGAGTTTCGATCAAGCAATCTGTACGAGAGAGTTCGTGATTCACAGATATTTTAAAAATCTACACGTCAAGGTATTTATCCAAAAATTCTAATTATTTAGTTTCCATGTTTCCGTATATGCATTTAGAGAATAAATCTAACACTATTTTTTGGCTATGCCCCCATTAGGGTGCCCTTAAACGGACCACATTGTGCATCTCCAACATCAATCTCCACAGAGCCTATTCACAGTAGGGTTATTATGCTAGTTGCACTCTCTCTCCTTTTCACTTAGTTAAAAGAATACAACAATACAACTCACAGGATTCATGTTTATCGTGTGGTTATAGAAGGGTTATGCATACGAGCTTTTATGGTTGAACAAAAAGACTGTTTTCTCTGATTTAAATTTATTAATTTTAGGGTCACAATGGAATTAATGTTGTATTTCAAAAAGGTTAGAAACCGACGATCTGAATTCTAATATGATATATTAAATATCAATGGAAGTGATATTAGACTTAATATTTTCTTTAATTTTTTTTTTTTTATTTTTGTGTAGAAATTTTCTTTCTATTATGTACACCAAGGCTTGCTTTGAGAGAGAGAGAGAGAGAGAGAGAGAGAGAGTGAGAGAGAGAGAGAGAGAGACATATGATTGACTCATATAATTTTTAGTCTTTGGAATGGTTGTGTCTTGCTGGAGAAGGAAAACAAGAAGAAAAAGATGTAGCAGAGAAAATTGGACATGAATTATGCACTGGTCTAAGCTTTTAACCTAGAGTTGTATCTGTTACCTAGACTCTCTCTCTCTCTCTCGCATAAGATCCATTACCTGCAAGACACAAATCGAAAATTTTTGTTTTGAAGCATATTATATAGCATCAATAGAGTATTGTATTATCATTTTATGTACAAAGCTACATAATAATTCCTTTAAAAAGTTTAATGCCATTAACTGATAAATTATGTTATAACATATATATGCAGTCATTAGTTAAGGCACTGTTCACCTAATCTAACAAGGGTTCTAATCCCTGTAATTGTTCATCATTTACATAAGCCACTACATCGGCCGTTCCTCCTCCACCCTTTTCAGAAGCAGCTTGCTGGCTTAACTGTGGAAAGCTCAGAGTTTGCACCATTTTATAAATCAACCAAAAATTAGTGATGATGCTTAGCAACAACAAGACATGGATCATTTTAACTCCGGATGTATTACAGTTTAATCTAGTACCAGCTCTTGCTCGGGCAGTGGCGGGGCCACATAGAAAGGAGAATGAGCAATTATCCTCACTAGATCAAAATAATTCTGTTAATTTTTACATGTCAAATAAATATTGTCTCATTTAATCTAAAATATTGCACCTACTAAAATTGATCACTGTGCTTGTGAAAATATTTTACCCTCACTGCCCTTAGGTCCCAGATCCGCCACTATGCTCGTATGTCTACCCAAAAATCTAGTGCTCCAATCTTATTTTTGCAATTTTTGTGACATCTATGAAATAAATCAATCAATCTAGTACCATCTTATTGCTGCTCACATTAAACCCTAGACAACAAAATCTACCTTTTATTTAAACCAAAGAAAAGGAACAACCACACTCAAAACTCAAATAGCCCCATCTCAATAAAGCTTGTAAATTGCTTGAAATCTTCTCTCCAACTTAACCCTTCATGGAGAGGATGATTAATCTTGTCACTCTATAATAAAAGACAGACTTATTTCTATGACCCGATTTGTTAGATGACTTCCATTAATCACACACACACACATCATTTTCATTTCATATATATATATATATATTGTATGCATGTATGTATGCATGCACACTCAATATATATATCTGGCCATTTGTACCAAAAATTTTAAGCCCAAAGGGCCTTTTGCTATCCTCGGGTTGGGGGGAGGAATTGTACCAAAAAATTGACAAAAATATGGTCCCCGATATATTTATATGATGGGACTCGAGCATAGGAGGGTCCAAGGTCAGTAGCTGTCACTTATTAGGAGATCATTCTTGGAGATGTTTGATATCGATGACGGGTTCCATTGAAAATATTGTACGGAGTTAACCAGATGTGGTCAAAATTGAATCATCATACTCTACCCTTGTTATGGGACCGCGATTTTTAATGGCAGACAACTTGCAGCACCACAACATGGATCCAAAAAGGGTTTGAAAAAGAAGAAATCTTAAGAGAAGAGAGAGAGGGAGGGAGAGAGAGAGAGAGAGACAAAAGAAAATTTTGTGACTCCGAGAGAACTTGATGACTAATTTCCCACGCAATTCGGGTTCTAATGCCAGCCCCATTAGGGTTGGGTCCAACCCGAGCAAAACTTATTACTCGCTCAAATTTGAAATATTCAGATCAGGTTAATTCAGATTTTTTTTATTATATCGGGTTATGTTTGGGTCGGTAATTAAAAAAATCCAAATTAACTCAACTCACCCGAATCAACCTGAATATATTTATAAATATGTTATAATCACGAGGATAAAAGTAGAATCAGAGAATTTTTTAAAAAAATTTTAAATTTTTTCCTTTTTTTTAATACTATAAGAATAAGACTCTTGGGAAAAAAAATTCTTTGACTTCTATATAGCCAAAAAAAAAATCTCCATATTATATTTACTAAAAAACAATATTTAGATATTATTTTAAATTTTTTGATAAAATAAAAGAATTTTCGGATTCGGGTACCCACTCAAATTTAAGTAATTTTCTCGGGTTCGGATTTTGGTCAAAAAAAATATATAACCCGAGTATCTCGAGTTGGCTCAAAATAGTATATTCGGATTCGGGTACTCAACCCGGACACAGCCCTAAGCCCCATAGTTGCGATTGTAACGGGGTTCTAATATATATATATATATATGTATGTATGTATATATTATAAATCATTGGTTTTTCGTGATTACGTTGGCTCAATTAAATCTAATTTAAAACGACTTGGGATCTTAAATAGTAAATTTCTCTTGACGTCTATTTTTTTCAAATACAGTATTTAAATCTAAAACTTCTTTTAAAATTCAAATCCAAGATCATATTTAAGAAATATCAGTATTCAGTTACCGAATTTATTAGCCATTAGTTTATGATTCTAATATTATATTAAAAAAAAGATGATTTATATATATTAAAAATTAACCGGTAAGATAGAATGTGTTGATATTTATATATCATGTCTTGAATTTTGAGATAATTGATATAAGATCTAATATTCTGAATATTAAAAAAAAAAGTAAAAATTAAGCTCTTTAGATACAACATTGTAAAAATCTAAATTTTATTTTTCATTATTTATCGATTTTAAGAAGGGAACTAGGGAAGCATCATTAGTTTTGTGAGTTTTATTCTTTTTCTCCTCTTATGTTTTCTCTTTAATTTTATTTTCTAGTTGAAGGTTAGTTGAAACTTTGATTCATGATATTGTGAGATCTAAATGTGTTTATTCATTCATCAATCATAGATATTTATTTAATTTCTGTACTTCATGGATCATGATTTTCTAGGGTTTATTGAATAGATGGCCAATGTTTAATAGACCTAGATTAATCTACAACTAATTAAAACGACAAATCCGTAATTGTTTGTTAGTTTTAATGAAGTGGTAATTGGCATTCATGTCATGGGAATGACATTCGTGTCATGGGATTAAATAATCTAATTTAAATGAATCCGATGTGTGTTTGTTAATTAGAATTGGGTCTATCTAAAATTTAATGTTAAGACTTTCAATCCTAAGAAATTCTCTAGGGTTAATTTTCGATTAGGGAAATAATTAACGAGTTTCTCTTAATTATCGACAAAGTAAGGAGAGATTGGTCGTTGGGCGATTGTCGGCGACTATAACCAATTAATTTATGCATTGTTGAATTATCCTTGAATCAATGATCAATCGATTGAATCAAAGTGGAAACGAACCCTTCAACTAGGTCAATTTATCTTGATTCTTATTCATTCAATTTCACCCAATTTTATTTTTGTCAACTTGCGAATTCGATTTTAATTCTTCGTTTATTTAGATTTAGAAGTTAATTTAGTCAATTCAAAACCCCCCAAATTTTATTTTGATTTTTATTTTCCTTAAAAGAAATAAATCCACCGTTCCCTGTGGATTCGACCCTGCTTACCCTAGACTCGTCTTTCGTAAAGTAGGTAATTTATTTTTGGTTGTTTGACACACACCAAATTTTGGCGCCGTTGCCGGGGAACGGTATTAAGTGATTTATTTCTTTTAAGTTTTGTTTTCTTTTTATTTTTGAAGACTAACCTTTGCAATGAACTTATTGAGATTTGACGGTGACATAGAAGAGAAGGATTTGATGAAAATATGGCTGATCAAAAAACTTTGAGGGAGTTGTTATTTCCTGATGCACATAATTTTTACAGTGATTTTCCTAATATTGAGACTCCTCAACAATTTGGAATATGGCAAGATGTTCCAAAGAGAGACAATGAGGTAAGTGATTTTTCCCTTCGTCAAGAATTGAGAGAACTAATTTCTCTTATGCGTAATTTTATTGTAGGAGAAACACTGCCGATACAAACTTGTGGAATTTGTTCAGAGATTGATCATCCAACCGATAAGTGTCATATTCTTTATGGTGACCCATATTCAAACATCTATAATCAAGGATGGTATAATGAACCATATTTCAATTATGGAAATTGGCAACAAGGATTTCAACGACAACCACAAGTTCAATCTCAATTTCAGTCTCAACAAACTTTTTCGAACCAAGGTACATCTCTAGAAGAGATTGTTAAAAGTTTGGCTAACAGTACTTTGGGATTTCAACAGGAGACAAGAACCAGCATTCGGAATTTGGAAAATCAAGTGTCAGAATTGATGACAATCATGAGTCGATCGGAAAATTCATCAAAAGAAATAGAAGACAATTCATCAAAAGCCGAAGAAGATATGGAAATTGAGCAAATAGAGAAATCATCAACAATGAATGAATCCATCGATGAGGTAAATAACGAGTCCAATACTTTCAAAACAAAAATTTTGATTTTACCACCTTTTCCTGGTAGGTTGGCACAACCGAAAGAGGATGAAGAAAAAGAGATTTTGGAAACTTCTCCAAAAGAAGGAACCAACATTCCTCTCCTAGAAGTAATAAAGCAAGTGCCAAGACCATTCATGAAAAGAGTTAAGACAAAAATTGATACGGATTTGGGTACTCTAACTCTTGAGTTTGATGGTAAAGTTGATACTTTTAATATTGTTGATGTTATGAAGTATTCAAATGATTTTAAATCTATTTTTCATGATAGCATGGTGGAATTTATTGTTCATGATAATTTTGTGCAAGATGAATTGGATTTTGTTTTTAAGGAAAAAGTGACAAACAAGGTTGCACAATTAGACAAATTTCTTGAAAACAAACTCCCTCATTGGAAACAATCATTGGTAGGCCATAAAATCCTTTACTTCAATTTAAAGTTGAAGTTCACACCAGGTATGTTAAAATCTAAATGGATCGGACCCGTCTTTGAACGAGGTTGAAACGAGGAGGTAATGTCGAGCCAAAGACATTAAACAAAGGCGCTTGTTGGGAGACAACCCAATATTTTCTTTTATGTTTTTTATTTCATATTTATTTGGTTTGATTTAGATTTGTTTTTAATTTTTAGGTGAATAAATGTTGAAAAATTCGGGGCGGAGTCTTTCTGTCATTATGGCGTGCCCACGCCTTAACAAGCCTCCAATGCTGTCCAGTTTTACAAATGCTCTCAAATAACCAGAATTGCACATGAGTTAGGGCGTGCCCACGCCCGAAGAAGGGGTCCATGGCTACCACCAAAACTTTTTCTTCAAAACTTGTTGGATTTAACCCTCCATTCACCACTCCACCCTAGGGAAGTTTTGTTCTCACTTTATTTTTTTTATTTTTGCTTTTAATGTTATTTATTTTTATTTTATTTTATTTTATTTTTTTCTCTCTCATTTGGCATACATTGGGGACAATGTATGATTTAGGTGTGGGGGGATATTTCATGTTTTTGTTTGTTTGTTTTCTACAATAGGTTTAGTTTTGTTTCATTTTTTAAAAAAAAAAATTGAATTTTCTAAATTGATATGTGTTATTTGATTGGCTAGAAATTTATGAAAAATAACTTGTATCAATGGTCTTTGTACTTGTAATGACATGCATATCTTTACTAGTTTTCTTTGAAGGATAAATATGCAAGATTTGACACAAATCCCATTTAAAAGTGAGGTTTTGAGCCTATAACGAGCAAATTCATTCTTTGTGCTCGGAATTTCTTTTCTTTATGAGTGATTATCGCACTTGGATTGATCATTCTAGAACTTGCAATGTTATGCATTTCGAGATCACATCTAGGGTTTCATGCATTGAAATGATAAAGGCATTTAGGTTTTACTTCATTTTGGCTTTCGTAAAAATCCCTTCCCTGAATTTTGTTCCCTTTAGTGAACCAAGTTGAGCCTGAAACCCTTTCTTTCTTCAAAACCCTCAATACAACACCACAATCTTATTTTGGCTTGCGTTTCAACCCTTGTACCAAGAATTTATGTAATTGATTGCATAATTTTAGTTATGTTTTTTGTCTCATTGGGAAAGTGCTGACTTGAATGTTGAGTTTGATCCTTTCATTGATGTAAAATGAAAACGGAATTCATGATTATGAAAGGAAGAAAGAATTTGAGTTTTGTTCACTATTTGTATTGAGATACTCAACGAAAAAAGAAAAATAAAAAAAAAGGGGGAAAAGAAAAGAAAAGCAACAGCAAAAAAAAAAAAAAAAAACGCTGCATCTCTGAAAATTTCATTTCAGTCATGGATCATTGATCGAAAAGTTTGATATTTTTATGTATTCGTGACTATTGGCTATTATGAGCACATGTGGATAGTGAGATCATTTATTGTTGGTGTGCTATTTGTGAGGCGAAAGTGTTCATTATACAAGAAATTGTGTAGTTAATTGCATATTATTCTCGGTACATTTTGAACCATTGTTATACCTCTTTTATCCTACCCTTAACCCTAACCACGTTACAACCAAATGGAAGACCTTTAGATTGATGCATGAAATTCAAATTTTTAAGTGGTGGAGATTTGATATATTTGCAAGCATATGGTAATGTCAATTCCAATGTGTTGATTTGAGTGTTATTGATATATTCTCTACCCTCATTTTGAGTGAATTTGAGTGAACCTTTGGAGAGGATGTTGAATCTTGCCGTTTTGACTTCATTGGGAGCTGTTGGGATTTGTAATAGTTGTTCTTGTACGAAATACTGTGAAGTACTTGTTGTTTTGATTATTTTTTTCCGGTTCAATTCTTATAGCACATGTTGGTTTAGTAGTTCAAAAGAAAAATAGGTTGGTTAGAGTAGTTTTAATTTTATTTGAGTTAGAAATGCTTGAGGACAAGCATTATCTAGGTGTGGGGGAATTTGATAGGGCATAAATTAGTGTAATATTTACAATTGATTTTATTTTATTTTTAAATAAATATTGCACTAATTAGTATATTTTATTATATTTTATGTGCTAGGAATAATGGAGGAGTCATGAAGAAAAAAGGAAGGAAAAGAAGACAAATTTGGAAGCATTAAAGATTTGCAAATATTCCTAAATATTTGGGAATAAGAATTTTAGGAAATTCTAAACTCTTGTAATTTTTCATTTAGTAGTTACCTAAAATTTAGGAGAGTTTTCTCTCTAAAAATTAGGTTAACTACTCCTATATATAGAGAGTTATGAAAGCCTAAGGGGAGCCCAAGAAGGGGGCAGCCACCCCTTCACTGTCTTTCCACCATTTTTGTCACGTCCTATAACTTCTAAAGGTCACATTCTTCATTGTCCAATAGACAATGTATAATAGTTTACTATTTAAAATGTTGCAATCAAGCAGTGTTTGGATGGTGGTGACCTTACTCTGCTGAGCCAATGCATTTCCCATCACCGGAATCCATTTCGTGTTTGCCCCTAATGGGCCATGGCATTTTGGTCATGAAACCCTAATGTTGACCATGGATGGGCTTAGACTGTATTAGGCCTTGGATCCCTTGTCCTGCTTTTTAGGGTTAAGGGAGGGTAATTAGGGATGAGCATCGGTCGAGCAAGTGCATGGAAACGGTCGAGCAAGTGCATGGAAAAGTTCAAAGAATACTAACTCTTATGGGTTTAAGTCACTCAATGATAGTTAAAACGATAAAATCTTCTCATTTTTATTTTTATTTTTTTAATTTAATTCTATTTGATTATATTTTTTTATACCAAAAAAAAAAAAAAAACATCTTATGAGTTTAACGACAGAACACTAAACTTATTAAATTGGATCTCATCATACTCACAACATTAGTCGGATAACTCAAATGTGGATGATTAAGTACAAAAAAAATGGGCCAAAAAAAGGTTTATCATGAAACTGATACCAAGTGATATACTGTGATGCACCAAAACTTCTCAATACTAATATCTTCCTATTTTCAATCTGTTTTCGTTTTTGAATTTATACAAAAATTATTATATTTTTATATTTATACATTTTTCATATTTAATAAATTATTTATTTATTTATAATTTTTATTTTTTATTATTTCTTTTATAATTAATAATTATATATTTGATCAGTTTTATTATAAAATATGATTATTTTATTATTTTCATAAAATAATTAATATTTATATAAAAATTCTTATATTTTTTATATCTACTTGTTTACCTATATTTCTATTTTTGTATTCTTACAAAATATTATTTTTTCTTATCAATCGTATATGTTTTCATTTCCAAAAGTTTTTATTTCCGTGCAACATAGGTGATATATAGTGAGCGACCCGAGAGAACCCACACCTGCCTAATCAGGTCGATTAGGTTGCCCACTCTTGAACACCCCTAAGTGTAATCCTTTCCCTCTATGCTGGTGCAAAAAGCTTATCCACGCTAGGTCATGTGAGCCGATGAGAAGTTCCTTTTGTTGACTCGTACGAGAGCAATGGCAATCCTAGAAATTTCTTTTGGAGGGTGTTAAACTTTACAACTTATTTTTAAAATATAATATAATAAAAAAGTAATAACTTTAAGAGAGACAAATGCTTATATACTTTTATTTAAATCTTTAAAGATCTCACTTATTTAAATCTTTAAAAATCTCACTTATGGCAAAGATATTTTTTAAATGGAGGGGTTTGGAGGCGCCCCCTGTAGGAGAGTCAAATTCTCTCGACTTCAAGAAAAGAAACAAGGTTCCTAAGGGGACAGTCTAGTGATTATATCTCTCTCTCAACTATGTAATTCGAGTTTAAATCTCGTTGTAACCAAAAAAAACAAGGTTACTTGCTGTGTAGGTAAACCTCTCAAATTATGAAAATGATTATTCAAGCGAATGCAGCAAACAATTGACAACTCAAAGTTTGCATTCAAATCCATTATAGAATATCATTGGAGAGAATGCTGCTTGCCTTAAGGAGCTTTAGAGGCATCGTGGTTATTTAAGAGTTAATGAACCCTTGGTTCGCACTAAAAAATCAGAATTTGATTTAAAATTAAAGAAATTTCATGAATTGAGAGTTTCATTTCTAAACTCTATTAACATTCTATTAATTCAAATAAATAGTTTCAATCCGATATTTTATTTCAATTCATTTTAATCAATCGTCCCTAAATAATATTGTAGTGATGGATTTTAGTTATTGTATCTCAAATGAAAGTTTCACAATGGTTGGAGATTCTTCGAATAACATCCAAATACCAATGTTAATCGTGTTTTTCCCACCCTTCTTTGGTTAGAAAAGAGAGAAAATATGGAAAGAAGCGAACCCCTTGAGAAGGAATTATATGAGTTTTTTTTTTTTATAAGAAAATATAATTAAATTAAATTAAATTCAGAAAAAAAAGATAAAAATAAAAATTTTTACCGTTTGAATTATCCAGAGGAATCATCGAACGGGGTTTTCATACCTACAAATTTTATGGGTTTTCCTTCCATGGGTCAATTAATAACTATAGCAACATGAGACGCCCAAACTGATCCTTTGAATGGTCCTTCTTGCGTAGGTCCAATTATAGGTAAAACTCCAATTAGGTCCATTCGAGGAGTCTATATTTGGGCCTGTAATTGGTCCAATACGCCTGAGTCACAAAATCCAATTCCCTATTACCAATGGTTTGCTGGGGTGGGAATGGCAACTCATCTAAGTGCTTAGATTTGCAATTTTTTGGATACGAAAAGAATACCATGAGGAGATCTCTCTCCAATAATAGGACCGTAAGTTGATCCAGATTAGTCGAGCTAAAATTTAATTTCAAATATCGGGGTGGCCAAGTTAAGGGAGAAAAAAAAAATTTCCAATTCCCTATGGCCTTTTCACAATTTTCCGTGAAGACTTTCTCCGGGGACGAAGTCAAAAACCTTCTGTTCTTCAAACCCAGAAATTTTGAAGAATTCATTCATGAAATTCAAAAAATTTCTCTTCTTCGCAATTATTTCAGTCTTTTCTCTAATGGGTCTTGTGTATTGCATCACAATCTTCATTTTTGTTCAGGATTGGATAGGGTTAAAAACATCTTCTGGTTTTAGGAACCCTTTGATCTTCAGTTTCTTCGCTCTTCTCCCTCTCTCTCTCTCTTCTCTTTCTTCGTTTGCGTAATACGAGACCCTGGTCATGTTCCTTCTTCCCATGTTCCTGCAGCTGAACATAGTCATTCCTTAGACCAAGATTCCATCCAGTCTGTTACGTCTCACTCCCTCTCTCTATGTTAAATTTGTATCAGTTTGATGGTACTTTTTATTCATTGAATTACTGTATCGGTATTTGCTGTAGTTTAAGGAAATATGAGAAATGTGAATAACGATGATTGGTTCTACTAAAAATTGTTACATGAAATTGATTTGGTTTAGGAGCTGAAAAACATTGACTGGCCATCACGTAAGAAGATTAGTAGAATTCCAAACAACTCGTCTCCTTTACCTACGTTGAGGATATTAAAATGTTGGGAATGTGACTTAGAAGTTTTAGAATAATTGCTTAACGAATTAGATTTTTTAGGAGATATTTTTAATTTTTTTTTTTAATTATAGTTTGATATTAGGAGATTTAAATTTGATTTTAAATTAATAAATTTTATTATTTTTCTGTTATATTTCAGTTCTATATAAAGAACAAATGCAGTGAATTAATAAAAGTATTGAAGATTCCAAGTGATTCTAAGTTTTCTTCTTCATTTAATTGTTAAATATTTTCTTTTGCTCTTATAAAATTATAACATAAAATCTGCACTCTAACGGAAAAATAAATAAATTTTTTGCTTTTTCTTTCCGTCCATTTTTCGGATATCCAATACCAAGGACAATTTCAAATACTTTATGCTCATTCTTATAATCATAGATGCATATTTGAAAGGAAATAAGCTTTTATCATGATACTCTAGTGAATAGTTTTAATTTGGACATGCACTTCTAGAAATAATTGTGCACATGTTTTTCATAACAATGTTGTATTGCTGTGTGCATGTTGCGCATCCATCTGTGTTTCATAGGTAATTAATGTAGAAGCTATGTTGGTAAGTGGGCATTTTACCTAAAATAAATTCCTTTATTGGAATTTAAAATGGGAATAAGGTAACTCTCATTCTCATGAATGTCTCTCCATTATTATGGTAATTTCTCTTTTTGTAGATTCCTTTCCTTGTGTGAGAACGAGGGAATAAGAGGAAAGTCTAACCCTATTCTAGGTTTAAGAGAGATAATTTTCCTACATATCTAGAGAATCACCATAGAGAAAACTTACTTGAATCTTTGTATTTTTGAGAGAGAAAAATATATCATTGAGAGGGTTGGAGAAATTCCTAATAGGGAATTTCTGTGACAATTAAATCATCGAACTTAGAGTTACGACGTCGTAGAATTGTGGTGATAGTTCGGTTTCGTGATTATCACCCAACAGTGAGAGAGATCGAGACGAAAGATTCGCGGTTCCCGGAGTATTCGAAATTGCTCTTCGAGGTATACCCTAAACTTTAATCTTTTTATGATTCCAAAAATTTAATATATATATTTCCGCTGTGTGATAGAGTCACCGTAATTTAACATTGTTATCAGAGTATGTTTGATTTAATTTTAAATAAATTTTTGAAATTAAACTTTGGGTATAAAAATATAGGGGATAAAAAATTTGGTGTTCGGATCACGAATAAGTTTCGTGAATCCGATTATACCACTGTGTTATCCAACTTACGTAAATCACAAAAATAATTTTTTTCGTAATTTTCTAAACACGTTTAGGTTAAGAAAATTTCGGTTGAAACATTCAGCCGTGAATAGTGACCAACCTTTCAACCCCAGATTTGTCGAGATTTAGAGCAGATCTCTACATGAAAATGGTAGATATAGAATCCTGAGGTCGAGATCTATATTTTGTCATGCATATTGTATATTGTTATGCCGGAAAGTGAGGTTTCAATTTTGGCCACGAAGGACCGGAATTTTGGATCCAAAATATACCGAAATTAGGGCGTAATTATTCTAAAAATCGAGCTAAGAATGATTAGAATAGATGGAATTAGAGATTCCTTAAAAAAAATCCAGTAAAAATGATGCCGAAAAAGGGGATTTCCAGCAACCGAGTCGAAAAACCCAGTTGCAGAAATTGTCGGGCGAAGAAGAAGAAGCCCAACACCCAGATGCGTGGACAACATGTGCGCGAAGGCGCATGCATGAAGGGGGAGAGGGCGCGAGGAGCTCACGCGCGCTGAGGCTAGTGAGCTCCTGGGTCAGACCGGGTCGGAACCGACCCGGATCCAGACTGACCCGCAAACCAGATCTGGGTTTATGTTCCTACCCGAACCCGCTAACCGAAACCGACCCGCGTGGGCCGATCATGCAGGTATGGGAGCATGACCCGCGCCTCTGGCGAATGCGTCGATGCGTACAGGGCGTGTGCAGGCACGTGTGATGGAGTCTTGAGTATGGAAGAGTATTTCAGAATGGTGGAGTGCAAAAGATCTTCAAGTAGCACCTATGTCACACTGGAAGACGGATTGCAATGGAGGTGAAATTAGGACTAGGGTTTTGTGGGGCTGTTTTGGCTCTTTTTCTCTCACAAAAATTGATTGAAAGTCTCACCTTTTTGCACCTGAGGATCACTCGAAAGGTGGTGTAACACTCTAGAGAATGATCTCCTTCGTGCTCCTAAGTAAGTTCTAGAGAGAACTCAAGTTGTTAAGACGGCTGAAATTTCATTAATCAAAAGGTTAGGTTACAAAAGTGTCTCCTTAAGTATATATAGTGCTAGGGTTTTTTAGGGCTTAAGGAGTGACTTCCTACTCTACTAATCCAGCACTAGAGCTGGGCTTTATTGCTACCAAACAAGGCCTAAGAAGTAAACAAGCCTAATCAAAACAAGAAACCCTAATCAAACTACCAATAGGCTGCAATGTGGGCCGGGCTTCCATGTAGGTTGGGTTCTCTTTGGCTGGCCCATGAGTCATGGGCCTTGGGCCATCTCTCCAAATGGCTCTAAGCCTTCTTAAGCATCCTTTAAGAACTCAAGATGGTGTAGAATACTCAG
Organism: Dillenia turbinata; assembly: GCA_037126225.1. NCBI lineage: Eukaryota > Viridiplantae > Streptophyta > Magnoliopsida > Dilleniales > Dilleniaceae > Dillenia > Dillenia turbinata. Next base: position 22,699,357 of record JBAMMX010000013.1, read on the forward strand.
GTTACTACTCCTGGGCTCCCAGTTGCGCGGTTGGGCTCCAAAGGCCCGTGATAAGAACACCTCTTCCATTTTGGGCTCGGTCCTTTTAGCTTGAGCTCTTCTTGCTTGCATTCATCCTCTAGGCTCTGTAGAACTCTTTGGGGCTCAGAAACTACTACATTCACGTCCTCCTTGCTACTAGATAGGAACGGGCCCTTTTCATGCAGTACATGCACGATCGTTGCACGTCCGGCTCAACTGCGCCCACAATGGCCCCTAAGGGCTATTGGCGCTGTTTCTTTGCTTCGGCATGCCTAACTCCAAGCCTAACATTCTTCATGGTCCTCTTCAGATCTGCTAGACGCACTACGCTTCTGACACAAGCCACAGACCCTTCCTCGACGCATGAAGGCACGTGGGGACGCGCCGCCAGGGTTTAGCGGCACGTGGGCCCTCCTGGCAGTGCGTAGGCTGTCCTAAAATTAGAATTTTTTCAATTTTTGAGGGTTCTATGATATAAATGTGACTAAATGTGAGTTTTTGTGTACCGAATCTTAGTTCAAATGGTGAAATGTAATCCCGGATTGTGGTGTGTGGTATCCGTTAACTCATACACTCGTCTTGGGGTCTGTATTCAAGTCATTTGGGTCTTGGTGATTCATAGGGTGTACAAAATTTTGAATTTAAATATCAATTATCACTAATGTCTCTCTTTTCTGTGTGACAGAGACATAGTTACAACAAAGACTGTCGTTCTAGATCTCGTGAAGACAAGCTGAACAGTGACAATTATGATATTTGATACCGGAAGGTTCAGTTTATCTTCGAGGAACAAGAACTTGGGGAAGTTCTTAGGCACGAGATGGTGGACCCCGGAGACGGTACCACGGCACAATCTAGACAGAATTAGGAGGTGTATCGTGTTTGGAAAAAGAACGATGGGGATGGCCAAGCCAGGGTAACTCTTCTTAATAGCATGCATGATGAACTGATTCTAGTCTACGAGCAGTATCCTACTGCAATGTCGGTTTGACATGCTCTGAAAGAGCATTTTGGCACCTCGTCAACTTCTAAGTTGAGGATACTGACCTATAAGTCCATCACTTACAAGAAAAGGCCTGATCATACTATGAAGCAGTATTTGATGCACATGTCGAGTATGATTACCTCTCTAAAGAGCATGGGAGAGCAGATATCTGATGAGTTTCAGGTGGGTGTGATCCAATCCTTGCCTGACTCCTGGCATATGATTAAGACCTATCTCATATACACTGAGAGTATTCGTACTTTCAGGGACATAAGTAGGCACTGTGAGCTCGAGGAGAAGCGTCAGGAGGTAGCTAGGTCTTCTTCTACTACTCATGCTAACATTACGGAGTCGAGTAAGGGCTCCCAATGAGTAAAGCGCAAGTGGCGTAAGCATGAGAAGAAGGCCAAGGGCCAAGGCAAGAAGAAGCAAACTGCCAACACCGACAACAAAGGACAGAAACGCAAGAAGAAGGAGTTCGATTAGAGTAAGGTCCAATGCTACATGTGTGGCAAGAATGGGCATTTCGCACGCGAGTATGGCGAGCGAAAGGTTAGTCATTCTTTTTTACATGATTTAAGTTATGTGTCATCTAGTGTGATACTTGTTAACTCTTCTCCTTTGTGAATTGTAGACTCATGAGCCACAGACCATGTAGCTCGCGACATGAGCGCATTTCATCATTTGAGTCCCTATGCGAGGAGGTTGTACGTGGGGAACGGAGCATTTGTAGAAGTGAGAGGGATTGGCATGTGCAAGCTGTTGCTGCGAAGTGACCAAGTTCTGTATCTACATGATGTTTTATATGCTCCTGAGATTAGGCGGAATCTCTTATCTATCCGATATCTAGAGCAAGTAAGATACTCTGTTTTGTTAAGAAACTCTATAGTTTCTATTACTTATGACAGTACTTTGATATGTTCCAGTTTAGTCCATGAAGGACTTTATGTACTGGATTTGTTTTCATTTTATGAGATTTACCCTTCTTCTCCTATTGCCTTTGCATCTGATAATGTAGTAGATGATGTAATTGTATGGCATAGTAGACTTGGCCACATAGGGCAAGAGAAGATGGGTCGGTTAGTTTCGAGTGGCTTATTAGGCCCGCTAACCAAGGTCGAGTTGCCCTTGTGTGAGTTTTGTCTTACGGGCAAAGCCACTAGAAAACCATTTGGGAAGGCAATAAAAGTTGGGACTCCATTGTAATTGGTTCATTCCGACATTTGCGAACCAATAAATGTGAGAGTCTGAAACAGAACCACGTATTTCATTATGTTTATAAACGACTACATGCATTTCGGTTACGTCTACCTAATCTCGCAGAAGTCTGAAGTGCTAGAGTGCTTCAGGAGGTTTATCAGCGAGGTTGAAAATCAGTTAGACTTGAGGGTGAAAACTCTTAGAACCAATCGGGGGTGCGAGTATCTGTCTGAATAATTTAAAGAGCTTTGTTTCGATAGAGGTATTACGAGACAGTTGACTATTCCTATTACTCCTCAGCAGAACGGAGTAGCCGAGAGAAGGAATAGGATTCTGTTGGAGATGGTGAGGTTGATAATGACACATGCCAATTTACCTATCTCCCATTGGGGGGATGCGTTATTGACTATTGCATATGTCCTTAACCGTGTTCTGATGAAATCTGTAGTCAGTATCCCATACGAGCTTTGGATAGGGAGGTAGCCTGACCTTAGTCATTTGAGGCCATGGGGTTGCGTCACGTATGTTCATAACTCCTCACATCAATACGGCAAGTTAGGCCTGCGAGGAAAGAAGTGTATCTTTATTAGATACTCTGAACACTCCAAGGGACATGTGTTCTTAGGAGAACATACGGATGGCACTGTCACTGAAATTGAGTCTCATGATGCCACGTTTCTCAAGAATGATTTCCTTAAGAGATTAGAAATCGATCGAGACTACACCTTCTTTGAGATGGATGAGCCTAGTGGCTCAGCCGAGCCCAGCGACGAGATTCAAGACCCTATTACAGATCTTGGTCCTAGTGGGAGCGGTCCATCTGAAGGTGTGGAGGCTCTCTTTCATCGTAGGAGTAGTCGGGGACATGTACCTCGTCGTCGTTTCTCGATTAAGGATGAGAACCTCATTGTAACTCCCGAGAATGATGAAGAGCCAAGGACATTCAGTAAGGCTCTCGAGGGCCCAGCAAAAGACGAATAGTTACAGGCCATAAAGGAGAAAATGGAATCAATGAGAGTGAACGGGGTCTGGGACCTAGTTGACTTACCTAAGGATAGAAAGACCATTGGGAACAAGTGGATTCTCAAAATCAAAAGGATGGCCGATGGATCGATTGAGAGGTATAAGACCCATCTGGTAGTTAAGGGTTATACGCAGACTAAGGGCATTGACTACGATGAGACTTTCTCCCCAGTAGTCAAATTTACATCAATCTGTTTACTTTTGACGATTATCACTAGTTTGGATTTAGAGTTACACCAAATAGACGTTAAAACCGCTTTCCTTAACGGGAGTCTGGATGAGGAGATCTACATAGAACAACCCCCTAGGTTCATTCTAATAGGTTAGGAGGATAAGGTCTGTCGACTTCGGAAATCGATATATGGCCCAAAATAGTCATCCAGGCGGTGGTACCTAAGATTTCACGAGAATGTGATATCTTATGGTTTTACGATGGTTGAGGAGGTTTATTATGTCTATCTGATACCGTCTAATAACTCTTTTTTTATCATGTCATTATATGTGGATGACATAATGTTGGCTGGGAACAACATTCAGTATTTAATGACCATTAAAGTATGGTTGTCATCCAGTTTCGACATAAAAGACATGGGTGAAGCTGAGTTCATCATCGGAGTTCAAATCTAGAGGGATCGCTCGAGAAAGACATTGGCTCTTTCACAAGAGACTTACATTAAGAAAATTTTCGAACGTTTTGGGATAAGCGATTGTAATCCCATAGATACTCCGATCGCCAAAAGCGAAAGCTTGAGCCTAGAAATGTATCCTAAAACTCAGGAAAAAATAAAGGAAATGAGTAAAGTACCTTACTCCAGTGCAGTGGGAAGTTTAATATACGCAATGTTGTGTACTAGACCGAATATATGTTATGCAGTTCAAGAGAGCAGTGAAAAAGGGTCACTGGTGAGTAGATATCAAGCAAATCCAGAAAAAGGTCACTGGAGAGCAGTGAAAAAGATTTTTCAATATATTAAGGGAACTGCAACCTTCTCCTTGTGTTACGGAGGAGGCGATTTGCACCTTGTGGGTTATTCGGACTCCGACTGGGGAGGTGATTTGGCTAAGCGTAAATCGACATCAGGTTTTGCCTTATTGCTCAATGGCGGGGCCATCTGTTGGAACAGTAAGAAGCAAACATGTGTTGCTCTAGTTACATGGAGGCTGGGTTCGTGGCTTACTCAGTTGCAGTTCAGGAGAGTGTTTGACTCCGAAAACTACTGGATGACTTAGGGATTGTAGTAGATAGTGGGAGGCCAGTAATAATTTATTGTGATAATCAGTCCACTATCGCTTACACTCGAGATCCTAAGTTTCATAGTAAGACCAAACACATCAACACCAGATACCATTTTGTGAGAGACATCATCGAGAAGGGTGAAATAACCGTCAAATACATTTCTACACACAGCATGTTGACTGACCCCTTCACCAAACCCATCACTATAGACTCTTTTTTAGGGCATAGAGAGTCATTGGATTTGGGTATTTTTTGACATTTCTCAATTTGTACTTATTGACGACATTGATACTTATTGATTTTTCTATATATATATATATATATGATCATCGTGCATTATTCAGTCACACTTTGTATTATATTTGAATTAATGCACTTACTTTGATTATCATTTATGTGCTCTGCAATATGATAATAGATATGTCAGGCAGGCGAGATCGACTCTCTCACACGAGTGTCCACCTCCAGTTCTGAGTGAGCGGAGATGAGACGGTTTCTAGCTATAAGAGGATTTGAGAGTAGCCCTGCTAGAATATAAGTCGCCCTGATATGTATTCAGGATGAGATCATACGCGATATGACCAACATGGACGTACCCACATCCATGTTGCCTGTGAATAGTCAGGTTTGAGATCTCAGATATCACCTGCGATTTATGATATTATCTCTGAGATACTCTCTCTGAGATCTCTGGGTAAAGTACTATGTGTGGACTGAGTCTCATACCTGCACAATGTTAGAAAAATCTAACATATGCCCTTTTGAGAGATGGGGAAATAACACTGTGGCACGTGTTTTATACCGCGTGTGAAAAGACGAGTTAGGATAGTGGGAGTTGTAATACTTGAGACAATAACTTGAAATTTATCCCCGAGCCCCACTATGTGAGAACGGAGATCCATTGGGTGAGATCTCTTATACCCTTACTACTTTCGGCTATTTCTTGAGACCGTGATTCAGTATTTGTTACTTAGTCTGTTTACCGATGGGCCGGAAGATAAATTGAGGTTTGAGGGACAATTCTAGGAAAGCAGCTGAGCTGAGACCGATAGATTTGAGTTTGGGAAAAGGAAGACTAATGGATATTGTATCACTGTGTTGTATTCACCGACCAATCTTTTATATTCAGCCGTACAAGAATTTGAACATAATAGTGAATATATAGTCGAGCGATTACAAGGGATTATTTTCTATGAGTAAAGTAGCTCGACGAATATAATTAGTCTTGAATCTGTGGTACTGCGAGCTTTTCTTTTAGTACTAATGGTGACTATTTAATCATCCTAACAGGTGTATCAAGAAGTCTTTTATTTGTAGGTATACTCACTAGTCGCACGACGTCCAACTCTATAGGAAAATCCAGTAGGGTGATTTAGAGAGATCACATGAGTTGTGGATTAGTGATGATCATAAAATACCCTCGTGTGCAATTGGGAGATGTTAGTAAGTGCTCAAGTTGAGGTATTTTACCTAAAATAAATTCCTTTATTGGAATTTAAAATGGGAATGAGGTAACTCTCATTCCCATGAATGTCTCCCCGTTATTATGGTAATTTCCCTTTTTGTGGATTCCTTTCATTGTGTGGGAATGAGGGAATAAGGGGAAAGTCTAATCCTATTCTAGGTTTAAGAGAGATAATTTTCCTATGGATCTAGAGAATCACCATAGAGAGAACTTACTTGCATCTCTGTATTTTTAAAAGAGAAAAATATATCATTGAGAGGGTTGGAAAAATTCCAAGTAGGGAATTTCTGTGACAATTAAATCACCGGATTTAGAGTTGCGACGTCTTAAAATTGCGGTGATAGTTCGGTTTCATGATTATCACCCGACTGTGAGAGAGATTTAGACGAAGGATTCGCGGTTCCCGGAGTATTCGAAATTGCTCTTCAAGATATACCCTAAACCTTAATCTTTTTATGATTCCGAAAATTTAATATACATGTTTCGGTTGTGTGATGAAGTCACCGTAATCTAACAAGCTAGATACATTTTTGCACCATGTGCACCCATAAAATGTAAAGATATCCTGACCTGCACACACAAAATCAAAATATGCAATGATCTAATCCTGTTTGTGAAGTTTATCTCAGCGTGCAAATGTCACCTATATCCCTAATTCTTTTGTAAGATGTTGATATTTTCTCATGGGGCTCTTATAGTTGTATGAACTTTGCAGCTATTGAATCTGCATTTGAGGGTTCGATATTCCATTTCTTTTGAATAGGTTTTTGAGCAGGGTAGACGGGGTTACAAGTGTTCATCATACAAACCTCCTAGAGCCCATCATTGCTGAGTTTGTAGAAGGTGGTATTTGAGGACGGTAGATATATTTAATTTGCTTGCCGATTTTCTAGTATAAGGATGTCTACTGATTTACTATTATATGGTCTTCATATTTAGTTTAATTTTGATCTCACTGAGTCTATCTGATCCAGGATCGTCACTGTCTGTTGATCAACAACTTGATGGTTATTGAAACTATAAGGCCTTTTTTACCCTTGTCTTATACACAACTGTTGCAAGTTTCCATTCCGCACTATGTCTTTTGATTCGTCAATTATTTATTTGTTATCCTTTGTGAATGTAGTTGAGTTGCCTCATAATGGTTGCAGAGGTATTGTTATAAGCTCCGGACTACAAAGGATTTCACTGGGCGGCCATCCTTGAAGATCTTTTACAGTAGTTGTCAATTTTGTTACTGTTACTATCCAGCATATTTTCTTAATCACAATTAATCATGAATATAAATGATTTTGTCAAAATGGATGATGACTAGTTCATAATGATAACATATCGCTCTTGAATAATTCACTGTCGGAGGGGAATTACATTTAGGTCTGCAAATGGGGCATGACATTTAATCTCTAGTTACCATGAGCCCATGATTTATCTTTTTTCTCATTCCCTCTTGATTGAAGATTAGTGGAGACCTGTGACTGTGAGATTAGGCTTACTCAAGCTTTCTCCATTGCTTTTCTTGTGAAGCATTGGGGTAGCTTTAGGCTTTACATTTGGAAATTTATTGGGATTGAATATCAATTTTCTTTCTCATAACATGAGATGATAGAGGTGCGTATGGATCCTTGATATTGTTTGTGTGACATGGACCTTTTATGAAGCAATCGTTGATGAAGTTCCTCGTGCTCAGTATTATGAAGGGAAGCAAGAAGCATGGTTGGCCAGGAAATATGGGCAGGTTGTCATATACCTACATTGTTGGTGCTTAAAAGAATATCACATTGGTCTCTCTCTCTCTCTTCTCTCTCTCTAAGTTTCCTTCTGCCTTAGTTGTTGATAGGCCTCGGGCTTTGCAAAACTCAGATTCGATCCGTTCAAAATTTTATGAATCCATTCAAAATTTTATGGGTCGTCAGTGTTCGACTTGAGAAAGTTTGAAAAATTGAGGCTAGAGTTCGGCTTAAAAATTAAAAGGGTTTTAGGCTCATTTCGGGTCAGGCTCGATCCCAATTAACTCAAAAAAGTAGAGAGAGAGAGAAAGAAAAGAGCTCTCACAAACCCTAGCCGCGGATTTCATTCCCAACCTAAGGTTCTCTATGTCAATCCTTCTTTAACTCTAGAGAGAGAGAGGGAACAACCACAAATAAGAGAAAACTCAAATCCTAGTAAACAATATATCAACAACCACCATATAATCGATACAAGAAACTGATATCAAGAAACACCAAATCAAACCCCACAAATAGAAGCAGCAATTGAGTAGTAAGTCCTAAAGATTAAAGAACACGATGATCGAAGATTATACCAAAGGCGATAAATCACAGAAGAGAAAGAGAGTGCGCAAGGAGAGGAGAGAGAGAGCGGTCAAAGAGGGAATTTCTTCCTCGTCAGAGAAGGATGCTCATAAAAAGTGAGAGAGAGAGAGAGAGAGAGGAGAAGGATACTCAGGTGCCGCCGAAGTCAAATCCGGCATCTGATCGTTCCAATTACACATCAGGGTCGTTAATTTCTTCCTCATCATGAGAGAGAGAGGGGAGAAAAAGAGAGGAGAGAGGAGTGAGCAAGAGAGAGAGAGGAGTGAGGGAGAGAGGGAAGAAGGGTCGGACATGAGAGGAGTGAGTGAGAGAGAGAGTATTCAGAGAGAGGAGAAGGGTTTGGAGGACGTGAGAGAAAGAAAGAGAGAATTTGTAAAACCAAAAAAAAAAAAATCAAATTTTAAATGAGCCAAGCCTATAACGGACCAAGCCTACTTGTGTCCAAACTCGGCCTGTAATTAAAACAAGTCTAGAAAAGGGCCCGAGTAAGGCCTGAGCCCGGAATGAGCCAAGCTCGGCCCATTTAAAATAGGCCGAGCTTGGGCCGGCCCAACCCAATTGCCATCCTAGCTGTTTTTTGTTCATTCCTGTTGTCTTGTGCTCTCTCTTCAGCTATTAGGCCGAAACATACCGAATTGGATATGCCTCAGAGCAACATGCCATTTAAAAGATGGAACTAGCTTTCCCATGCAATATGGTAGTTCATGAAGTTCCTTTTTTGTCGGACTAATAGTGCACATATTACCAGGTTTCTTTGCTTGATAATAGGCATGATGGAGACTTATGTGTTGCCTATCCTCTGTGCACAATGTGAAACAAAACAAGCTAGAGAAAAAGCTCTTTACATGGAACAGCTTCTGGTGACCTTAAGCAAATTTGCTTTCAGTTCATCCAAGTTGTTCTACACCTCACACGCAAAAGCAGTCTCTGAAGGTTCGCTTAATACCTGGGAGAATCCACAGCTCTTAGTATGCTGGCTATTCATGTTAGGCCTAATTCCTTCTTTCTCATTATTGTAATTGGAAATTGTACAATATACATTTTTAGCTTTCACCACAGAGCTTGCTGTACATTTATTTCCTTGTCTTCACATCTTTGGATTGGTTGATTCAGTGAAGATTTGTGTAGAAATTTTGGTTTCAAAATCTATGATTGGTATTTTAGGAGTAACACTGGTAGTGGGTGTGTATTAGTGTCTGCAAATCAAGTTTTCTTCATGCTTGTCAAGGGCTGCTCCCTTTGGGTTACTTAGGCTTTCGAACAGGGTAAAAACCAAACAAACTTCTAGTAGAAAATTGATGGATTCCTCAACTCTGATTTAGAGAAGTGAGATGCAATGGATTTTTTATGGTTTCTTCCCTTTTTAGTTCCAAGAATTGACCCATAAAAGCTAAAATGGATTTTGCTTCTAACACGAAATCAAAGAGCTAATGAGAGAGAGAGAGAGATTCCTTGAAGAAGAAAAGTGGTGTCACTATGGTGGTTCATCAATTATCATTATTATTATTATTATTAGGACTCCTTTTTCTGTACACCATGAAATCATTAGTGCTTTGATTATTTTCATAAATAGTGTCCTTTATTTTCATTTAGGAGAACCAATACAAAGGAAAACATAAAGAAGCCATTGAGAGCAAAGGAATGGAAGCGGAGATTGAAAAATTGAATCAAGGGGATCCAGGAGGGAATAGTGAGGCAGGAGAACCAATACAAAGGAGCAGTAAGAAGGCCAAACAAACCATTGGAATAGAAGAAGGAAAGTCCGAGATATCCTTTAGGGACATGCTCCTAGGACAAACTAGCAGAGGAATTCAGGAAGAAATAGATGATGGTTCAATGGCAGAGATGGGGATGGAGGAGTATTTAAAGGATGAATTAGAAACAAATCTTAGCGGCCAAATGCCCAAGATTCAGGTCTCTGATAAGAAGTTGAGGGAACTATGGAATCCTTGGAGACATTCGCTAATAATCAAACTGCTAGGAAAGGAGATAGGTTATAATCTCATGTACATGAAGATTAACACTTTGTGGAGAAATGAAGGAGTGGTGGAGCTGATTGACCTTGGTGAAGGGTTCTTATTAGTCAAATCCTCAACGAAGGAAGATTATTATCATACTTTAACTGGGGGCTCTTGGATGATTCACGATCATTACTTAACAGTGAGGAAATGACACCCTTGGTTTCAAGCCCAATCAGCCAAAGTTACTTTAACAGCGATTTGGGTTCAGCTCCCATAACTGTCAATTGAGTCTTATTTGAAATTGGCCGAGCCATTGGTAAACCACTAAAAATAAATGGGAATACAGCAAACACCCTTAGGGGAAAATTTGCAAGAATCTGCATCGAGGTGGACCTAGACAAACCCCTGGTCTCAAGAGTTAGTATTCGAAATAGGGTTCAAAGAATAGAATATGAAGGTCTTCATACCATCTGTTTCATGTGTAGGCGGGTGGGTCATAACAACGAAAATTGTGAGGAGATTAAGGCGAAAGAAGCAAGGGAGCATTATGGTCCCCGGTCGAAGGTGACCAAAGAGAGTGATTTGCCAGCCACCAGCAACGGAGGGAGGGAAGAGGGTTTGGGTCCATGGATGATAGTAGCTAGGAAACAGAAATTATCCAGAAATGGAAACTAGAAAGAAAGAGGAGAAAAGGAAACCCACCAGAGCAACAGGTTTGCAAGTTTTTGGCAAGTCAATGACTCCTTGGAAGATGCGCAACAATAGCAAAGCAGAATGTCTGAGGGAGCAATCGAGGAATCAGGGATGGGACAAAATTCATGGGTCAGACAGGGGGAAGGAAAGAGATAGGTGAGAGGAGATAATAATATAAAGTCAACTAGACAAATCTCTGAGGATGTGAAGAAATCGAAGAGAGAGGGGATGATTGTGAGGGATAAGATAAGGAAAGTGACAGGGACGGGATGAAAGGATAAAGGAGTGGAGATGAGAGTGAGGATTAATGGGCTTACAAGAATGGGCCCAATTACAAATACAGTGGATACTCTAGAGCCAACAAATAATGAGGCCTTACAAGGCTCAACTGAAGAATACATGGGACTAAATCAAAACCCATTGGTCAAAATGGGGTCTGAGATTATTATAGAAGTTGAAAAGAGCCCCAATAGCCCAAAAGGAGACTTAAGGCCAGATGAGTTGAGTATTCTCTCATTCGATCCAGGAGAAAGCGGCCCATGTGAGAAGCCTCTGATTTTAAATGAAACGGTAACTAAACCATCCCAAAGTTTTCACAGGCAGATAATCTCTGTTGAAGAGAGAAAAAGTTGGCCCATTGGAAAGGCAGTAGGAGAAGGAGAGGACAATCATAGAAAGGAAGGTGTGGAATGTGGCTCATATTAAGGTCTGTGCTGTTTTCCTCCCCAATTCTTCCAATGAACTGTAAAATTATTACTTGGAATTGTACGGGTATTGGCAATGGTTAGTTCAGAAAAGTGTGTAATGAGTTGGTTAGGAGCCAAGGTCCAGACATTATTTGTTTGCTGGAAACTAAAGCCGGATCTAGCAAATTTCTAAATTTTTTAGACAAACAAGGGCTGGAAGGCAAGTTCGTGGTTGATACTAGTGGTTTTAGAGGTGGGCTTTGGCTCAAATGGAATAAAAATAAGGTGGACGTGAAAGTGACTCTTTACTTCTACCAGTGGATCCATATGAGAGTTAGGGAGGGCAATTGCACCTGGTAGTTTACCTGTGCTTATGTTCAGCCCTATGAGAAGGATAAGGCGGTTTTCTAGAATGAAATGTTGCAGCTAGCCACGGGAATAAAAGAAGTTTGGTTTGTGATTGGAGACTTTAATGATATTGCAAATAGCAATGAAACAACAAATAAAAAAGGAAAGTGTTGGACAAGGATATCTAAGTTCAGGAGAAGATGGTTGGATTGTAATCTTCATGATTGTAGAGCTGGTGGAAATAAATTCACTTGGATGAGGAGGAAAGAAGAGAAAATTGTGTTGCAGGAAAGGCTAGATAGAGTGTTCGGTAATATAGAAACTAAAATCACTTTCCCAAAAATGAAAAGTTTCAATCTGCCTTGCTTCCGTGGGGACCATAGCCCCATTATTCTGTACACTAAGCTCTCAATTCCTCCTAAGTCGGAGAGTAAATCGTTTAGATACGAAACGGCTTGGCTTTCTCACCCGAATTTCAAGGATGTCTTTGCTAAATCCTAGGATAGTGGGGAGGGATTCTTGTGGCAAGCTGTCCAGAATATAGTAGAGGAACTCAAGGTCTGGAATAAAATGGAGTTTGGGAATATTTTCAACAGAAAAAAAGAGCTTGAAGCTAGACTGAAGGGCATTCAAAGGGCCAAGAATTTCAATACTTCTATGAAGCTACAACAGCTGGAATCTGCTCTGCGTGAGGAGTTTAACAGAGTTTTGGGTCAGGAAAAGATATTTTGGCTGCAGAATCAATTGGACAAGAGATGGTGACAGGAATACCAGGTTTTTTTATCTCATTACAAAGATAATGAGACATATGAACAAGATAGCGGCGCTCAAGGTGAAGGAAGACGGGTGTATTGATCGAGAGAAAATTAAGAGGCATGTATGGAATTATTTTGTGGATCTCTTCAAAGAGAAGGAAGTATCACAGCCCAGTGATAGGTTTAAGAGATGTATTAAGATGATTAATCAAAATCAGCATTCAGTCCTCACTAGAGTTGTCGAGGAGAAAGAGGTGAAGCAAGCAGTGTTCTCTATGCAAGGCCTAAAAGCCCTAGGACTAGACAGGCTTTAACCTATTTTCTTCCAGAAGCAATGGATGGTTATCAGGGAGTCCCTCTGCAAGTTCGTTAATAAAACAATGAGAGATGGCTTTTTTTACAATGCGCTTGCGGATGCTCATATGATCTTAATCCCTAAGAAGGAGAGCCCTACCACAATCAATGATTTTAGGCCTATCAGCCTTTTAAATACTTCCTACAAGGTTTTATCCAAAGTCTTGGTGCAAAGACTCAAACCCTTGCTAAAAGAGCTGATTGGCAAGCACCATAGTAGTTTCCTGCCGGGGAGGGGAACAGCAGGGAACATTGCTGTAACTCAAGAGATCATCCACTCTTTGTACAATCATAGAGGGAGGAAGCATGGCATGATTCTTAAGGTTGACCTTAGGAAGGCTTATGACAGCGTCTCTTGGAGTTATATAGGGAGGGTCTTGATAGATATCAACCTCCCTATTCCCATGATCAGACTGATTATGCATGCTATTACCTGTGGGAAAGTGTCCATTATTTGGAATGGAGAGATGCTCCCTCACATGGAGACGGGTCAAGGTCTTAGGCAGGGAGATCCGTTATCTCCTTACCTATTTATACTGATCATGGAAAGACTCTCTTACATGATTCAAGAAAAGATTAAGAAGGGGAGGTAAAATCCCATTAAAGCTTCTAGAAATTGCCCTCCAGTCTCTCATCTGTTTTTTGCAGACGATCTTTTGTTATTTGAGGTGGCGGAGCTTCTAAACTTGAGTGCTATCATGGATTGTCTTAAAGAATTCTCAGTTGAAAGCGGCTTGGAAGTTAACCCATCCAAATCCAGGATTTGATTCTCTCCAAAAACGCCTTGGACGACAAAATCTTCCCTAACTGTATTTAGCAAGTTTGTCCCCATGAATAACTTGGGGAGATACCTTGGAGTGCCCATCATCCATGGTAGAGTCAAAAGAGATTTCTATAATTATTAAGTGGAGAAAGTGAGGAACAAGCTGTGTGGTTGGAAAGCGAAGGCCCTGAGCATCACAGGAAGAAAGACCTTCATCCAAGCTGTTACAAGGCTATTCCTATGTACACAATGCAGACGGCTTGGATATCTAGTGAAACCTATTGCAAGTTGGATAAAATTAATAGGAATTTTCTTTGGGGAAGTACAGATGAGGGGAGGAAAATTCACCTGGTAGGATGGAATACCTTGTGCAGAGCCAAGAAGTCGGGTGGGCTTGGGATTCGTAAGATGCGAGAAAGTAATCTGGCAATGCTTGCCAAGCTGGGGTGGATGGTGGTGAAGGAGAAAGACTTTGTTTGGTGTCAAGTGGTTAGAGCTAAATATCTTTACAAGGACAGCCTGTTCAACTTTAAAAAATGTGCTAAGGGGTCTAGTGTTTGGAGAAGTATTTTGAATTGCAGAGACTGCCTTGTAGAGGGAATTAAGTGGAGAGTGTGGAATGGGCACGACATCGATTTTTGGAGAAATAAATGAGTGGGAGAGGAAAGTCTTCTAGAATCTATCGTTCGGCCTCAAGAAAGAGACCTGTCACAATTTAAAGTAGCAGATTTCATTGATGAAGTGGGCGGGTGGAGAGTTCAGGATCTTAGGAGATAAGATTGAGGAAGTTTGTGGGATTATGATCAGTATGTGAGGTATTGTGAAGGACACCATGGTGTGGAAGGGGAATAACAGTGGGGACTTTTCGGTGGCCAGCACCTATGCTATTGATATCTCCAAGCATGCTGTTAGCTCCCATGGAGAGGAAGACTGGAGATGGATCTGGAAAACCAGAAGCCCGAAGAGAGTGAGATTTTTTCTTTGGATAGCGGTATGGGATCGTTGTCTTACTAATGTAGAAAGGAATAGGAGGGGCTTAACAAATGACGATTCCTGTCAGATGTGTGGTGAGGGTGAGGAGACCTTAATCCATGCCCTTAGGGACTGTAGGGAGTCGAAAGAAGTGTGGAAGGCTTTAGGGACAAATTATGAGGAAACGAGAGATTTTTGGGAAGATGAGTTAGTTAGTTGGCTGAAGAAGGGAATTGGTGGCAAGAAGAGTCATGGGCAATGGAGTGATGGGATTCTCTTTCCTGCAGTGGTGTGGAATCTGTGGAAAAGGAGATGTTCGATGGTCATGGAAAATAGGAAAGAGGACATTCAAGCTACGCTGAGAAAGATTAATTACAGTTATAAAATTTGGCTGCAGACCTTTGAAAATAAAGGTGTAGGTAGAGAGCCCCCTTCAGTTTGGATTAAGTGGAAGCTTCCTGATGAAGGAAAGATCAAGCTCAATACAGATGGTTCTGTTGACCCCCTCACCAACCAAACGAGTGCAGGTGGAGTGTTAAGGAGGGAGGATGGCAGTTGGGTCAAGGGATGCACGGTGAGCATAGGTAAAGTGATGCTATGACTGCGGAGTTGTGGAGCTTAAGGGAAGGTTTGAAGATTGCTGGAGATTTAAAGCTAACTAATATCCAAGTGGAGATGGATTGTCTCCCCCTAATTCTTCTCCTGGAGAGTCAAGAGCAGAAGAACCACCCATTGTTTCTAATTATTAATGAATACAGAAACCTCCTACATGATTTGGGAACATCTAGAGTCTCGCATGTGTTCAGAGAGATGAATAGCTATGTGGATCGTCTAGCTTTTATGGGAAGAGAAGCCTCCAGAGGAACTACATTAATTCATCATCTGCCCCAAGTGCTGAGAAATCGCTTACAAGAAGACTTAGAAGGTTGGGGAAAACTTCGTGTGACTAGTAGAATTCAGAATGTCAATGTTTGTTTTGGTGGTTAGTTGTGTTTGGATTGGACTTGGCCTCGTTTCTCTATTTACCAAAAAAAAAAAAAAATCTGCTTTCCATTGAGCAGACCCTTTTAACCCAAATGGCAGATTTTCTATGCAATTCTCTTCATTTGCAAAATCATGCACTTCATATTGTCGGAAAGAAAAGGAACCCTAATTATGATATTTAGAGTATATGAGAAGGAGAAGATGAACATTGTGGAAGATGGGTTTGAGAAATCTGTCTAGTTTTAAATAAAGATTGGCTATTATTTTAACCGGCATGTAAAGGCATAAAATAAGTTAAGGAGGTGTGATAAGACCATATATATTTGAGTTGTTATCGGATAATTGACCCGGTGAATAATATGTTAGGCTCCTTAATTAAAATTTAAATTTAAATCTTGATAATAGAAAAATTACGTTACGAAAGTTTTCTTTTAAAGAAGATCCGATATAATTTTTATTAAATTAATCGAAATATTATTTCAGATATTGATTGATCGAAATATTAAAAAAAAATCTTTTTTAAATTTTATAAAATTATATTCGCTCCACAAGTATTACCACAAAAACGATTTAGATTTTATTTTGAGTAGACACGTGTGGACACATGAGATTCAACATATCTGATGACAGTGCTACTTCAAAATGAAAATGTCGGCCACCATTTTTGAGAGCTAGAAGTAGCTCGTCTTGTCTACTTCTACAATATTTGTTAACACGTTCTTATCTGATACCCTAGAAAACCATGTGGGGTTAGGTTATGTCTGAATAATTTTTTGTTGTGGCACTTGAATTTATGGCTCATAATTTTTTTACGGACGTAAATTCCCTTGAGCTGTGGATCTGGTTGGGTTCTTGTGGCTCTCTGGTGAGCCTTATCCTCAATTCACTTCCGCTGAATAATTTTGTTGAGTTTTATGATATCTCTCTCTATTTCCATTGACCCTTATCTTTGGACCAAATCTTGGTGTTGATGTGTCTAATGATTGCATGGTTTGATTTCCACATAGTATAAGGTGACGTGTGAAAAATTTTCCTCGTCCAACCCTTTTCCTTTGGTTAGGAGAGAAATGTATAGAAAGTCATCTATTTTCTCTGTGATAAAAAAATATTTTTTTTATTTTTAATATCGAATGTTGACTTTAATAAAAATTGAATGTCGACTTTAATAAAAACTATATGTCAACTTTTATAAAAACTAAATATCGACTTTAATGAAGAATTTTCTCAATTTTTAAAAGTATTGGAAGTCGACTTTTAATAAAAACTGAAGGTCGACTTTAAATAAAAATTTTTTATAACATTTTCATTTATTGAAATCCACACAAAAAGAAAAAATCTTAAATATATATATTTTTGTCGAAAACCAAAATATCCATAAAGATTTTTCATATATATATTTAAAAAAAATCATAAAATACTAAAATCATATAAAATTTTAAAATATGCAGAAAAATCTCGATGATTCAAACACGAGAGACTCTGGTACCACTTGTTATAAAAATTAGTTTATGCAAAACAATACCAAATGTCGTGTTAAATCATTAGAATTAAAACTTAATAACTAAAACTGAAATTCAGATCGGATAGAAATGTACCTGATTCTATAGTTGGAGACTGAATAGAGTGAATTCTTGATTCGACCTTCGTATAGACAGAATTCTGAGTACAGCCTTCCAGATCATATGTATTCTCATAAATTCTCTCTATATGATGGAGGTATTAGGGAGAAAAGTGATACATTGACCCGGAGACCATAACCATATTTATAATTGTAGGGTGACTTTTACCTTTCAAATCTGTCTGTTCAGTTTATGATAGTTGTCCTTAAATCACCTTTAAACATTCCCTATTTAATCCATCATAAATAGTAAATATCTATTGGTATCTATATATTAATTTATTTCCGTATCTTTTGAGATATTTAAACTCAATTATAGAATTTTTTAAATTTATCGGATCACTTTCATATAGGCTTAATTTATGAATTTAACAATATGTAATACATAATTATTTTAACATATAAAACTAATGTTTGATTAATAATCAAACAAATTTCTCTTCTCAAATTATGAGATATAAAGTTTAAATTGTTTTATAATAAAAAAAATGTATAGAAAGAGAAATTGATTAGAGGAGAGAGAGTGTGTGTGCGCCTGGTAGAAAGAGAATATTAAATTAATTATAGTGATTTTCTTATACTGAGTAAATGATAAAACGTAAGAGTATTTTTCAACCCTTTAAGAAAATTAATGTCTGGTATCATATTGTAAATCAATATACAAGTGATGTCACGCTTGGCTTATTCATACCCTAACCTGAAATATGTTCATATCACACACCCCTAAATCCATCGAGACTGCCGATGAACTACAACTGACACAAATCCCGTTCCCTTATAAATTTTAAGTTTGAATTTATCTTATATATAAAAAAAATTCATCCAAGACCCATTGACCAATTCTAGTAATTTGTGTTGAATTAGGTAAAAGATACAACAATAACAACAACCAAGGTTAACCATCAGATACAAATATAAGATGATTAAAATATATATATGTATGTATGTATATAATATATATATAATATGAAAAAAAAAACATACACACTATCCAAATACATATATAATACGAAAAGTGATAATTTAACTTACTCTAATTCTTCTATGTCACTCGTTCATGTCCGAAATCATCTCTAATTTTAATTTAATTTAATTTAATTGATTAAATCACTTTATTTTGAAAATATTTAGAAAACCCCAAGTTTTTAATATAAGAAATTTAATTTATGATACGAGAAATTATTTGTGTCCTATTAAAAGCTTTTGTTCTTAATTAAATAAATGCTATATTTAAATAAAAAAGAGGTCTTATAAATTTTTTTTTTTTTTTAAAAAAAGGTGCTTAAAGAAGATAGTTGGCAAAACTCTATTAGGGTACCAATTTTTTTCTACAAAATGGTAATTATTTTCAAACCTTTTTCGATCTCTATTTACTTTGAGAAAAAAAAAATGAAAGGAGTAAAAAAAATTAATTTAAATAAATTTTTTAAATTATTCAAGCAATTTTTTAACTCCAATTATTATTTAAATTAAATTTTTTAATTATTTAATTGGTGAAATTTCTCTATTATCTTATCCAAATGGGCAATCCATCAATGTCTACCCAATGTTCAACCATTTTGGTATTGTGTGGCCTCCATATCTTAATTTGGGCAAACAATATATATTTTCCGATTGAAAATATATCTTGACAAAAACTTTTAACATTAAATTGGCAATAATCTTTGTAACGAATTTCTTTACGAGGTTTCGTAACATGATTTTGTTCGTATGCCAGCCTAGAGAGAGAGAGGAGGGCATGTGAAAAACATACAATAGTAATAAAAACAACAAAAATGAAAACATTTTTTAAAACTTAAAAAACAGACACGACAAAAACAAACATATGCTCTGCTTGAATTATAGTATTTGAGCAAGCCTATGGTTGTCGAAGATCGTCCAATGGGGATGTGGGGATGAGAACGCCTCGTGTTTTGATCGATACAAACTTTGGAACAATCATGCATGAGAGAGAGAGAGAGAGAGAGAGAGAGCTGGTTGGTGTGGGTGCATGTCATCTTCTTCATTATTATAAAGAGGTAAGGCCAGGATCTAGATGCAATCATTTTCTTGTTGTGTTATTAATTTATTTTATTTTTTATTATACAAATCTTTTAACACTGATTGATTATTAATACCATTAAATAAAATTTTATATTTAAATTTTATTAATAAAAAATAGATATCGATAAAATTTTATTTTTTAAAATTTTAATTTGATTCAAAATGAGATTTATTTAAAATTAATATAATTATCAGATATCATTAATTTATTTATAAAAAATTCACTACATCGAAAAGAAACGTTTTTCTGTCTAGATTCCAAATTCAAACAAACTTAATGATTACCATCATGTTAATCACTAGCCCTCAAGAGATAAGATCCTTTAATTATTTTTAATAGGTGTGGACGACTGAAATTATATTTTAATTCTTGCATGATTATGACTTCCGCAGAATATCCTTAATAACATCATCTATATCCTTAGTACTTTGGATCAATCATATGTTAGCTTTAAGGTTTGGATTTGTATTAAAAGCAATGAAAGGAAACTGCCATCTCAGGTGGGATTAGCTGCCGGCAGAGGCAGCTTCCTTTCATGTTCTTCTGCACAAAGTTTTCTCAAGATTTTAATTAAAATAAAAGAAATATTTAGACAAGAAACCACTTTTTATTTTTGTTTTTCTTGTAATACTATTTATATTTATTTATGTCTAATCATATTTTGAAAATGTTTAAGTTTAGATACGAAAATATGCTCGTCTGTCATAAATATGATATTAACTTGGAATAATTATAGAGATTTATATTAAAAATTAATTGGATTCGACTTGAACAAATAGTTAAATTTTCAAACTGTATATGTTATTTTACTATCCCAGATTACATAATTTGGGATCATCAAGTGTGGTTGGATTGACGGATCGATTATTAAATCATATTTATTATTAAAATTTTTATAAATATTGATTTAATAAAAAAATTATCATAAAACACCCTATGATAAAATTAAAGAAAAGATAATAAAAATATGAAATTTAAAATAAAATTCAAAAAAAAAAAATACATCTCCAATAATTTAGAATTTAAGTTTATATTATCATAAAAAACTTTGAAGTGCTTATTTGAAATTTCATAGGAAAAATAACTACGAAAATTTTAAAAAAAAAAACTATATAATTATGCATATTAATAAATTTAACTATAGTCTATAAATTAAGAAAAATATAATAAATTATATATATAATTATATAAATATAATGGACGGCTTAGAATTTAGGGTAAGTAGTACGATGGGAGCCGCGAGAAGGATAGGCTGGTCGAGTTTTCCACATCGACTCACGTGACGTGTCATTGTACACTCACCATCAAGGGTATTTTTATTCCAATGAAGGATGAGACCACATGGTGGCAGCGCCTAATAACTCCAAAAAAGGACATTTTTAGGTTATATAGAAATGAAAATAAAAATAAATATAAAATATAAAAAATAATATTTATAAAAAATAAAAAAAAAAGAGAAATATGAAAAAATAAGTAATTATAAAAATAATAAAATAGTTATCTTATATAATAAAAATTTAAAATGATTAATTATTAATTATAAAATAAATAATATAAAAAATAAAAATATAATTAAATAAATAATTTATTAAATATAAAAAATGTAAAAATATAGAAAATAATTTTTGTATAAACATTAATTAATTTAGCGTGTTAAAATTTTTTTAAAACATTTTTAAAATGAAAAAACGTTAGTATTGAGAAGTTTTTGTAGAATATTTTATTGAGAAAATTATTTATCAAGTTTCTGAATTTTACAGTGAATTAACAAATTAGTCTCTAAATTTCAAAACGCAATAACTGAGAATCTAAATTTAAAAAATCATAACACCATTAGTTCTTCTGTCATTAACAGTGTCAACCTGATTATTAAATGCTAAGTTGACTACTGATGTGGACTAATACCATCTCACCTGCCTTTTGACACTGCAGCAATTGCCGACGTGGCCAATGACACGTCAACACCAGAGCCTCTCATGGTTGTCACGTCAGAATAGTGCTAACGTGGCATGCCACATCAACATCAGGTCAATTTTTGCCACGTAATTTATTTTAGTGCCATTTATTCCCTCCACAGCGTTGCCTATAAAGAGGTTTGTTGGTAAAAAAAAACCAAAAACTAGAAGGAAAAAAAAAAGAGTTAATAGTGGTTTGAGAGAGAGAGAACAATCGTGAACATCCATTCGAATGGAGAGTTAGGGTTTGGGCAACATTCAGACGAAGAAGGGTCAGGGTTTGGACACGTGTCTCATCTATTTGTCTGCAACAGCCATAAAATGTCATCAAACACAGAAGAAGGTTCATTCAAATGTAGATGCAATCTCGATACCATGTTGGTGACTTCATGGTCAGAACGAAATCCATCGTGAAGATTGCCCTAATTTTTGGGAAGATAATGCTTGCAATTTTTTTGAACGGTATGACCCACCATTAAGCCCTCAAGCAATTGAAGTCATTCATGAGTTGAAAAAAAAGAAGTGGATGAGCTCAAAATGGTACGCAACTCCGCAGTAGATGACTGGACTTTAAGAATGCAGGATACAAGAAACACCATCGAGAGGCTGAAAGAAGAGAATAATCAACTGTTACTCTGTGTTCAAGAGTTTGAGGAAATAAATTTGATATTGAAGGAAGAAAATTTGAGCTTCCAGGAGATAAAGGAGAAGAAGTTAAAACCCTTTTAGAAAGATTTCATACGCGTAGGTGGAATTTTATCAATTGGAGTTCTATTTTTTGGTCTTTTGTATAAAGTTGGATAGGAAATGTTATATTTTCTTCTTCTGTCAGTTGTTAAGAGTGTTATATCTTCTTCTTCTGTAATTTTTATTTTGTTTTGGTGAGAAGTTATGTAATGTAATATGTAATATTATTAATGAATCTATTTTGTTTTTCTTCCAATGTTGCTTTCATTGGATGGGTTCTGACCTTCAAACAATCTAAGCACCGAGTTCTTAGCATAAAACATCACTTTCTCAGCACAAAACATTACCTTCTGAAACATCACATAATCTCACCAAGAGAATGATCTAGTTGGCTAGATTTATGATCTAGTTTGCTATATTTGAAAAGTAGTCGACTATGAATAAGCTAGATTTAAGATCCTATTGGCTAGATTTATGATCTAATTGGCTAGATTTAAGATTTTGTTAACTAAATTTATGATCTAGTTGGCTAAATTTGAAAAGTAGTCGACTATGCACAATCTAGTTTGCTAGATTTAAGACACTGTTCGCTAGATTTAAAAATATCAATATTTAAAGTTTGGCACACATGATATCAAGTTTACAACACCGGTGTTCTAGTTGTTTAGAATATCATTACAAGTTTACAACTCATTACAAGTTTACAACACTTGTCTTCTAGTTGAGCATGAAGGTGGCTGGGATGAAGATGGTTGTGATGAAGTTGTGATACAGGTTATAATGTAGGTTGGTTTCGGATCTATTGAGATAAAGATGGCTACGATGCTTGTGATGCATTCGAGCCACATGATCTCTTGTTGTGTCCTACTTGTTTGCAAATAGTGTATTTGATGGTGGTTCAAACTTTAGAAAGTGTGAGGGGGTTCTTGGGTTGGACATCAGTAGGCTCCCTTCTCCTTTTTGTTACTGATCATCCTGCTTTTATTTTGTAATTGGGAGGCAACAAACTTGGGAATTGACATTTGGCCCATTACAAGGATAAACAATTGGTGCATAACACTCCGCATCATAAGATACACTATAACAACTAGAGACATATTTATCTGATTTTTCTCTACAAATAAAGATACAACTAATTGATAGGCACAAGAAATGCCACATAATTACTATGCCATACAAGTGTAAGTCCTATTCTCCAAATCTACAATAAATTTGTTGAAAAAAAGATGTCACTTCATATATCGCACCACCAGCTAAAGTTTGAAACCAATGCCTACTTAACTGCTTTTATTTTTTAAGTTTCCTTTAAATGGCAAGACAAATATCACCATTGAAAGATGACATTTTACTCCTATTTTCAGCAAATTTGAACATCAACCTAGACCTAATAACCTCTAGTAAACTGATAAGAGACATCTCTCTTATATCCAAAATTTTAGAATTGAAAGATTCACAAATATTGTTAACTAGCAAATCACACTTACTATATCATGAAAACGCAGATCATGACCATGTTTTGGTGTGCTTCTCCTTCAGTCAAGCATAGGTAGCAGCATCTGAAGTTTCAATCTCTCTCATGACTCGAATGAACTCAGCCTCATATGTTGCCCTAGAAGCAACATAGAACATGTTCTTTAACTCCAAGTTTTTAAACTTCTTATGTAGATTAATGTAGAGATGCCAGACACATATTCTATGTTCGAAATGTGGAGATAAAGTTGAAATAGCATTAATTAATCTCTGCACACAAAAAAGAATGCATATTAATACAATTGCATTGCCCTCTTATAATAAAAAAGCAATAGTTTCTTACATACTTTCTACTGGTCTGACATGAATGTCCATTTTCTATCATATCTAATATTCCCAAATAAATGCTCAAGGAAGCACATCCATGAATTTGTCTCCTCCAACTCAACAATTGCAAAATCTAAAGAAAAGATTTTATCATTAAGGTCTTTTCCAACCGCAAAAAGCAATTGCTCTCCATATCTACTTTTCAGAAAATAGCCATCCAATTCTATAAATGGCCTACAAGCAGCCGCAAATCCCCTATTACAAGCCTCCATACATATGTACAATCTTTTGAATATTAGAGTTAGGGGATATTGGATGGATAAGGGATGCTCATCACCTTCAGGTAAATAACTCTCCTATTACAAGCCTCCATACATATGTACAATTTTACAAGTACTTTCCTTATTGGTCCATAAAATCTCTTCAAAATATGATTTTAACAGGAAGAATTACTCTTTATCCTTACCTGTAGCAAGTTCTTTAGCCATAATTCTTGCCCTCCAAGCCTTCATTCTTCTATAGCTGACCATAAACTTCTCTTTAGCTCTTTGTTGTAGAATACGCAATTTGATGTTATGATCATTTTGGACACTTTTGACACATTTCTTTGCAAGCCACTTTTCTATTCCATGTTTATTATTCCAACTTCTTGCACAGCTGTGTTCAGCCTTATATGTCACTACCATTGTTGTTTTCTCATGACCATCAAGTTTTTTGGTATAAATCAACCATTCACATCTCTCAACACACCTAACTCTAACCCCATCCTTGTCATTTTTAATAACTATGAGGTTTCTTCCATTGTGTACAATATAATCTTTCAATACTTCTTTAAAAAATTTTAAACTTTAAAAAATCTAGCCCTACTTGAATTTAATAAATCTAGGATTGTAATCTGTCTTGAAGTCCTCATATCTATATTTTTTCATAGACTCAACCCCTTCTTCATCACTCTCATTCTCTCTCATTGTGTACTCTAAATCCTCCTTCTCATCTGCGTCCTCCCAATTACAAAATACATTTCTAAAGTTTAACTCTTCTTTAGAGTCTACTATACCCTCTTCATAACTTGCATGGGGTTCTTCACCCTCTAAAAGATATAACTACACATTTTCTCCTCCTCCCTTTCTTACCTTGGATTGTCATCATCATCACTACTCACCAAAATCTCAATACTAAAACTCTCAATTCTCCCACTATCTTCATCAATTTCATTAAATAAGTCAACATCATTCTCTAATACATATTCGTCATCAACACTATGTTCTATATAAAAATGAACATCCTCATTTTTTTCCTTTCATCCAAATAATATAACAATACAGAATCAATTAATATCGGACTGGAACCACCTCTAGGCAAAGGTATCCATGACCTCACCTAACTTAACTACCATACCATGTGCTCTAATTCAAATATTAACATTTTATCTCTATCACAATTATCAAAATATGTTAAATCACTACCTTCGTAACTATTTGTACCTACAAATTTATCGCCACGATGGAATGCAGCTATGAATTTGCAAGAATCCATATCTCTGAGGAGAGAAAAAATTTGGACGATGCTGAGACATTGTACACACAGCATTTAACATAGCTCAAAATTAAAAATCCTAATTTTTTACGAAACCTTAATTTTTACGAAACCTAAAAATAAACAGTAACACTTGAAATTACAGCAATAATAAATCAAAGGTTAGATTTCATACCTTATAAAGACCCCACGTTGAGGAAACAACTTGAATTGATGACGATCACAAATCTGGGACCACAAGCCTAAAAGGAATTGTCGAGACCCCCAAATTCAACTATCGCTTTCCCTCGAACACAGTAAAGAAATCTTCTCTTTCACTCAAACAACTTTATCCTACTGTATCTCCTTTCAACTCTCTCTCTCTCAAACCACTTTTTTCGACGACTTGCCTTCTCTCTCTCTCTCTCCATCAATGTTAGTTCAATCATTTTTGTTTTTTTAATAACTTCTCAACTCCTACCCCTTCGTTGTTAGTGGACCTAAGGTTGACGTGGCACGCCACGTCAGCACTATTCTAACATGGCAACCATGAGACGCTTTAGTGTTAATGTGTCATCGGACATATTAGCAATTGTCACAGCGCTATAAGCCAGATGAGATAGTAACAGTCCACATCAGTAGCCAACTTAGCATTTAACAGTCAACTTGATACCATTAGTAATGGAAGGACTAATAGTGTTACGATTTTTTAAGTTTAGGTTCTCAGTCATTACGTTTTGAAATTTAGGAACTAATTTAAAAATTCGCTATAAAGTTTAGGAACTTGACAAGTAATTTCATCATATTTTATTCCAACTTAGTCAACTTTTTACGGGGAAATACTTCCAAAATATGGTATTGTTTATTAATTTTCAATTTATTCCTATTTTATTCATAATCATTAGTAATGGAAGGACTAATAGTGTTACGATTTTTTAAATTTAGGCTCTCAGTCATTACGTTTTGAAGTTCATGAGCTAATTTGAAAATTCGCTATAAAGTTTAGGAACTTGAGAAGTAATTTCATCATATTTTATTCCAACTTAGTCAACTTTTTACAGGGAAATACTTCCAAAATATGGTATTGTTTATTAATTTTCAATTTATTCCTATTTTATTCATAAAATTTTTAATTAAAATAATAAATATTTTAAAATTTAATTTAGCGTGTTAAAACGTTTTGAAAATGGAAACGTTTCTGAAATAGGAAAACGTTAGTATTAAGAAGTTTTTAGAGATATTTTATTCCAACTTAATTAAGTTTTTATGCGGAAATACTTCCAAAATACGGTACTATTTATTAATTTTAATTAAAATAATAAAAATTTTAAAATTGTAGATCAAATTGGAATTCTTTTATTAAAATAAATTATTACTATATTTATAACTTTTATTAAAATATTTAGGTAATTTTAACTAAATTTAATTACGACTTTGTCACGTCAACTGCTATATATAATATACAAACAAAAAATACTAATATATAAAGTAAAGGAAACTATCTTTTGAACTCTGTTACATGTGATTTAGTTCAAAAAATTAAAAATATTCAAAAATTGTATTTTTTGAGTAAAAAAAGGCTTTTCATATTTACCTATTTATCAAAAATGAAATGAAAATATTTAAATGACAAAAATTGTAATTTTGAAATTTCAAATTCTAAAAGTTACTTAATAATTTACTATATTAAAAAAAATAAAAGATTAGTTTGGTTGAGGTGAAAAGTAAAAGAAAAAATGAATGAGAAATAAAAGTGAAAAAAAATGATACTTTTTACTTGTTTGGTAAGAAAGGAAATACGGAGGGAAAGTAAAAGTGGGATATAATCCTTTTTTCTTCCTCTAAAAAATCATTTTCATCATAAAATGGATGAAAATTGAAGGAAATAAAATTTTTGGACAAATTTATTCTTATTTTTCTTTAATCTTAATGAAATTACCTATTATTTTTTTATTTCAATTTCGTTTAATATAAAATAATAAAATTTTATTTCATTTTTCAATTTTATTCAACAAATTATTTTTTCTATTTTTACTTTTTTTACTTTTTTATTTTTTTACATTAATATTCTAATTTTATTTAATATAAAATAATAATAAAAATAATTTATAAAAATAAAAAATATATATTAAATTATTATTTTTAGAAAAATAATATTTTTAGAAAATATTTTAAATTAAAAATAAAAAAATTATGTGATGAAAAATATTAAAAATATTAATTTTTTAGGGTATAATAGTAAATAAGGTGATATATTTTTTTACTTTTTATTCTAATAAAATAAAAAAAATATCACTCATTTTCTTTTTTTCTATTTCTATTAAATAAAAATGAAATAAATACATTTACTTTTCTATAAGAGGAAATAAATCTTCTCTTTCTCATTCACTCCATCTTCGCGAATCAAACTTACCATAAATAAAATTAAAAAAGAAAAAAAAAAGAAAAAACAGGAAAAGAGCAATCCACGTGTGTCGCGGGTTTTTATTTTTTTAATTCGAAATATTTGTTTTTTACAACGTAGGGTGTCGTCATCATCCAAATCTTCAGAAAGTTGTAAGAGGGGGAGAGAGAGAGAGAGAGGGAGGGGATAGAGAGAAATCTGTTTGTATATAAAAATGGCGAATGCCAGTCATTTCAGTTAATAGCTTCTCTGTGCTCTGCACATTTCTCCAGATTTCTCTCTCTCTCTCTCTCTCTCTCTCTGTGTGGAAACTAACTTCCACAGTGGAACGGACATTCCTCGCTTCTAGAGCTTCTTTCTTCTCTCTCGAAGAACAGGAGGTCATTTTCTTGTCTCTATTTTGTCCCCTACAATATTTTTCTTCAACCGATACGTAATTAAAATTATTTGCAGGTTTTTTATGATGTGAAATTTATTTAGAGTGATTTTCTTTTATAGCATAGAATTGAATTAATCAAATGATTGGCATGAAATGGATAAAATCTTTTGAGGAATTTACTGAATTTTGGAGGGTTTTTTTTTTGTGTTTTGCAGAGTGAATTGAGGAGAAAATATCTGGGGTGAAAATGAAGAACTCGGTTTCGGATCACCTTTTGTATATTGAAAGCGAAGATGAGGACGACAATGAAGAAAAGGTGTCTCAAAAGAATGATGTTGATGATGAAGAAGATGATGGAAATGTTTCGGATTCATCCAATTCTTCCGATGAAAATAACAAACAAACTAAAACTGGTTCCTATAATACCAGTTGGCCTCAGAGTTACAGGTCTCTCTCTCTCTCTGTCTCTCTCTCTCTCGTCATGTCCTGTGCCTGAAAATGGGGGAAAAGGTTGGATCTGTTACTTATGTTTTCAGGGATTGTTATGTCACTTGTTGCTTTTTCTTTATAAATAACCAAAAAAAGTGGGTGTTTCGTTTTTGGTTGTATGTTTGTATCATACCAAAAGAGGGAAAAAGGGTATGGTGAAAAGGATAAAGCAGAGTTTGATAATTTTCTCTTTTTGGTTATGGAGGGAGGACGAAGGGACAGATGATTCCATTATTTGTCTTTTGATTCTATCATATAATTATGTCCTGAAGGTTTTCCACCAGTATAGATACCTTGAAATTGGATGATCAGGGAATAAGTCTTTTTAACCCATGGCCATGCCCTCAAAGTTTTGGCTCTCCTTGTAAATTAGGATGCATTTAATACTTTTCACTAACTCATTAATTTTTTTTTTTTTCCTCTAACATGAAGGGGTGGGGTCTGGTTGAATTAAAGCTCATTGCCCTGACTCATGGTATTTAATATGTGATCAATAATACTATTTGTTGTTCTTTTGCCCTTGATTTCTTCCATTCATTGATTTCTATTTTGAAATGCGTGAAATCATTAATAATACTTATAATTGGATCAACATTTTAATCATTCAAAAAAATTGTCAAAGAGAATATTTTATGTGCACCTTAAGCAGCAGCCGCAGGCATTTTTTTTTTTTTCACACCTTGAAGTGGGTCATCTTTTTATTTTTTTCTTTTTTCCATTGGTTTCATTCCTTCTTGAGTTGTGACATTTTGACCTGTTTGTAGTAAAGATATTATGTAATGGCTCTGGCTGGATTTATACTTGAGGGGTGGAAGAGGAATAGAAATGAAAGTGACTCTTTTGACGTCTCATGTTGGACTAATATCTGAATTTGAAATATAAACTTTTTTTGTTTAGTTAATTTGTGATGTGGGAAAAAATCAGTTTGGTATTTGGAAACAAGTGAATTAAAATTCCACTGATGAATTAACTATCTGGAAACTTGTAGTAACTAGTTCTGGGTTTGAAGTGCTGGTGTATGGTCGATGTTTAGAATGTGACAACTTTGAAGTGAAAAAAGAAAGGCAACCAATTATTCCAGAAAATATTTAAGTTTGCTGATTTTTTGTTCTACAGAGGAATTTTGGATATGTGAATAAAGCATAATGTGTTGTCTATCATCTTGAATATTTCTGCTGCTAGATCTTGAAATAAGTACTGATTGTCCCTCTATCATGTTTCAGGCAATCAATTGATCTTTATACTAGTGTCCCATCTCCAAACCTTGGGTTCCTTGGGACTCCTTCATTGTCTAGGCTTGGTTCTTCTTTTCTTTCTTCATCATTAACAAGGAGACACACACCGGAATCATTAGCCTCTTTGGGGAAACCCTTTTTACCATCTGTAGCAGATGAAAAGCAAGAGCCCGATAGACGAAGCTCGCGTCCGAGCTCTATTGTTTGTGATTCTTTGCATCCACCTATTCCGGCGAGGAAATCTGCTCTAAGAAGAGGGGAGTCTGATATAAAACCTTCCGTTTCCAAGGTCTCACATGAACTTCCAATCTCACGCCACAGCTCATTAGGACAGGCTGTGCTCAATGGTTTGTTACTTCATTGCATGCTTATTTCTATTCATGGTGTATATAAAAAAATTTGAGCAGTCGTGATTATACTATAGTCAAGTAGTACATACTTATCTCTTTTTATTTCTTTGACTACCCAATAATTTGCCTGACTTGAGTTTCCTTCTTTGTTGGTATATTTGGATAGACATGGAATAGCTGGAAGACTTGTTGCATTACCTTCTGATAGAGACTAGGACTAGATTGAATCAAAGTATTTTCAGTCATGTTTTAATACCTGAAAAGAAAGTGCTTCCATCGAAATGTATGCATGTAGACTACATTGAGAAACTTCACTGGGATGGGGGGAACATTGTCTAGCCAGTTTGAATTCATGCTTGAAAATAATTGAGATAAAGACAGGCAGCTCTTGTGAACTGGCATTCATCTTGTCCACTTAGTAGGTGTGACAAAATGGTGAACTCGGTGATACAAAGCATTATTTGAATGATTTCCATAGATCACTTTTGGGGTTCAAAAAAATGTGTTAGGTATCTACCTCTTGTTGTGAATTAAAGAACACAAAGATGCATATGCTTAATTTTGTTTTTACTCTAATCTTCTCAGGATTGCTAATTAGGATGTCCCAAGAGCACAGACATTCTTTTGCCTGGCAAGAGTGTTTTTCTTAATTGGCAATTGGTATCCATAGGCCAATGTGTCGGTGTCTACAGTACCTATAAGCATTTTTATAAACAATAATATATAAATCAAATCCATCAATTTTTTTCTTGGGACCCAGGGCCCTCAGATGGTGGCCAAATGTGTGGAGTCTTTTAAGTTGTCTGATGTATCTATGGGGTTGCCCTGTGAAGATTTAGCTAGATCTTAGCAAAGGGACCACCTGATTTGGTAAAATTTGCTGGCCCATCTTGACTGATAGACTCATATGTTGACTCTGGGCCCACATTTTCGGTTCACTCTCTTAATTTACTAGAGTTGAGCTCCTTACGATACTCTCCTTTGTTTTCATAGTTTAGGCAACACTTATGTGACATGAGAGTCTTGTTGTGCTGACTGTGCGGGTTTGGGCAAACATCACATATTTAACAATCTTTTTTTTTCCCTAATTTCTTAATATTTTTTTTTTATATGATGGATAGTATCATGGCTAGGTAGGACATAAATGACTAAGGCACACATACTTACAGATCTGATAGGTTGGTT
Organism: Dillenia turbinata; assembly: GCA_037126225.1. Classification (NCBI taxonomy): domain Eukaryota; kingdom Viridiplantae; phylum Streptophyta; class Magnoliopsida; order Dilleniales; family Dilleniaceae; genus Dillenia; species Dillenia turbinata. The sequence goes on from JBAMMX010000013.1 coordinate 22,730,774, forward strand.
GAATGGAATATTTTGTCTCATGTCTAATGGCCTCTATTTTATTGTCTGGAGGTTATGATCTGTGCTTTGGGGAACTTCCTGTTATTATGTATTTATGTGAAAACAATATTTTGTCCAGGTTATAATTTATTAGCCTTGTCCTATAGCAATCAATGCAAATGCAAGATCAAAAACCGAAATCCTTGAAATTTGATTCCAAACCTTTATTGAAGGGACCTAATCTTGTAAGTAATGGTCAAAGGTTTATGCACATCCTTAGAAGTGATTTATTATAAATTGACTTGCCTCTATTACGCTCTGAAATTGTAAAAGCTTACCTCATTAGGTAGGACCAGTAAAAATCCAAATACATATTAGTCTTATACTGAGCTTGGTAAATGAACAGAGGATAGTGTTATGTTCCATTAGCTAAGGTCTGGTTACGTCAGAACGAGGTTGTTCCTTAGACCAATTCAGCTATGTGCAGTAGTATAAAAGAATTCCATTCAAATTAAATCCTGATCATTGCATCTTAAGAACTTTTACCTGTTGAAGAACCTTGAATGGCATATTTTCAAGCTAAGAGGGAAAAGTGGCAAACCTTGTAAGATTGGCTTCAAGATCTAACCCAGTTATATGCTACATAGAGCTTGTCCACAGAAAACAGTTCTATCACCTTCCAGAGCATGTGAATGATCCTAGCCATGCTTTTTTCGTTGATTTTGTCTGAATATTATTATCGACCTCTAGTTGATTATCTAGATTGGGCCCTTTGAGCCTGTAAGATGCTATACTTTCAGCTAAGATCCCTTCTGTTCCAGTGATAGAATAAATAGACTTTTAATACTTAAAGTGTGAAGTTGATCCTTTGCTATCATTGGAAATCTAAATTTATAGTCACATTAGCTTTGTAGAAGAATTTAACCTTTTTGTTCTTATTTTATGTAGGAATGAATGTCCTCTGTGGTGTTGGAATACTCTCAACTCCTTATGCTGTCAAAGAAGGAGGATGGGTGGGACTCTCTTTATTATTTCTTTTTGCAGTGGTCTCCTTCTATACTGGTATCCTCTTGCGTCATTGCTTAGACAGTAAACCTGGGCTCGAGACTTACCCAGATATTGGTCAGGCAGCATTTGGTACCACGGGCCGTTTTGCCATCTCGGTATGTCTTGCCCAATGCTTTGGTATCCACATGGCCCCCCTTGTAGTTTTTGGCCTGTTATTTATTCTGGACCATTAATAGACTGCAAACAGAGTTGCTTAAAGAAACAGTTCAAAGTTTAAAATTATTAAGAATGTGCAGAACAAACTAACATTTTTATTTTTCACCATTGAATAATTAACATTTCAACAATTTTCTTGAGGAAACACAATGTTAAACAGATGTTATAAAGGCTTGGGCAGCTGCTAATGCCATGTTGTTTTTCTTGTTGTCTTTTATCATTGCAGATTATCTTATACGTGGAGTTATATGTAAGTACAGCTAGCTTTATTGAGCCAATGTTTTATGATTTTACTTCCTTTCTAGGCCTATAATGCATGTCTCATTCTTCTTGTTACCTCCTCTGGGCATTATCATCTCTTGAACAAATCATGTATCTGTGTCTTAAAGAAAAATGGTGTCAGGAATCATATTTGTTGGCTAAAAGAAAAATAAGGGTTCCAAGGTCCCACATATGGAGCCTATTTTCATTGCCATGAAAAATTTCCATGTCATAATCAGTAATGTCAAGCACATTATTAAGTGAAATGATTGACTTGTCTGCATTGTGTTGTTAATTAGCCAATGATCAAAGACTTGTCCTCAATCATTAACATGTACGTCAGGACTTTAAATCATCCGCTCTGTTCTGTGCTGCTTTATTGGAAGGCTTGCCTTATCATCTGGAGTGGAGAACACCAATTTGCTTATGTTCTTTAATGTTACTGTCTCTCTCAGTCAAGCCCATCTAAAGAGCTCTAGCTCTACCAGAACTGCCGTGCTATTTCAATTTCTGTTGCCTACGGCTGCATGGTCTTTTTAGAATTATTTGGAGGCCAATTACATATGTTTATTCTAGTGGGAAGATTATGTTGATAGGCTAGATAGACCTTGTAGTTCATACGCACACTTCTGAAACTTCCTTGTGTCTCAAATTTTCATAGAGTACATCGGATGTGAAATTTTTTAGATGATTTTGTAAAGCTAGGTGCACCAATTGCATGCCCTGGTGCTTTTCGATACTGTTCCGAAAGAACTTTTTGGGTCAATGGGCCTAAACCGATTAACTTGTTCTTCTTCATCTGCAGTTACACCCAATAACCTCATGATTGAAAGAGTTTTTGGTAATCAATCAATGGAAGTGATTCTGATTGACTGAGATCATTCTGTTGGCTTGTCTTTGTTGCCAATAATAAGGCTAAATTATATACATTCAAACCCAGATCTGTTGTCTGTAACACAATCTTTTTAACATTTTAAACAACTTTACTTACAAGAAAAGAATATTTGTTACTTCTCAATGTAGGATATTCTTGGTATATGGGGTTCCAGGTCAATTCACCAAGTTGGTATTGGAGTGTATGTGGGCTTGTATGTGTTTTTTTTTTTTTTTTGGATTTTGGCTTCCGACTCCCTACTCCCCACTCCCCATATCCACTTCACTTGTAATCAAAATGGATACTAGTATTATTTTCCCCTGCCATTTTTTCCCAGCCTATGTGGGAAATTCTTTCAGTTTCTCATCCTCTTCAGAAAAAGTCAAGCAACATACCATACATTTAAGTTCAGAGAGTGATAATTTTTCTTCATTATTTCTCTTACTGCAGGCTTGTTGCGTGGAATATATAATTTTGGAGAGTGATAATTTATCATCATTATTTCCCAATGCACCCCACTCCCAATATCCACTGCACTTGTAATGAAAATGGACACTAGTATTATTTTCCGCTGCCATTTTTTCCCAGCCTATGTGGGAAATTCTTTCAGTTTCTCATCCTCTTCAGAAAAAGTCAAGCAACATACCATACATTTAAGTTTAGAGAGTGATAATTTTTCTTCATTATTTCTCTTACTGCAGGCTTGTTGCGTGGAATATATAATTTTGGAGAGTGATAATTTATCATCATTATTTCCCAATGCACATTTAAGTTTGGGAGGACTTGAGTTGAGTTCGAAGCATCTTTTTGCATTGATGACTGCCATTACCGTTCTTCCAACCGTTTGGCTTCGAGACCTTAGTGTGCTTAGCTACATCTCTGGTAAGTGATATGATATGTCAAACAGTCCACTAGAATTATAACAAGTATAAATGCCACAATTGGCATTGTGTTCTTCATAGTTAGTGTCAATCCACATATTTTAGATGGTGGTGGTGTTGCATATATCTATGCAATTTCATTTCCCTCCTTGAGACAGTCTCTCCTCATCACCGTGCAGGTTAAGCGTAGAGATAATTCTACAGCAGCCTATCAATATCAAGAGTCATTGTATCATTCCCCGGCCTCAGATACCCCAATTAGATTGGTTTACTAAGTGTCAGAAGGTCATCCATAATTTGAAATTTGTTAAAAATAACATAATGTTGCAATTTCATTGGCTAAAAGTTGTTAAATTAGGGTCTGAAGGACAAATAAGAATTAGAACAGGAATGTGCATAAAAAATTCTAGGTAATATGTTCTAGTGAATCATTGTAGCTTGAGGAATGACTTGAGTCAATGCCCATTATCTAAACTGGACAAAGTAAAATGTATAAAGGACTTGAAGTGAGGAATCATTTGGAAAATTGAAGTATTCGTGACTACCAATTGTGTGTTTTTTTTTTTTTTTTGGCACCTACAGCCAACAACGTTTCCCAGGATTTAATGTACTTTTAAAACTTTGTGTTGTGGAAGCTCAGGTTTTTAATGCTGACCTCCTTGTTTTTGAAGGAACTCTTAATTCTTTGCTTCCTTTTTGCCAGCTGGTGGAGTTATAGCATCTGTGCTGGTGGTCTTTTGCTTGTTTTGGGTTGGATTGGTGGATAAAGTTGGCTTTGAAAGCAAAGGAACAACACTGAATTTGGGAACTCTTCCTGTTGCAATTGGTCTGTATGGTTTCTGTTACTCAGGACATGCAGTCTTCCCAAATATCTACACTTCAATGGCAAAACCAAGCCAATTCCCTTTGGTTCTTTTGACCAGGTAAACTAAACATTATATCTCTCATGACATTTAAACTGTATGGCCACCCCAGTATGACAAATACCATGGTATATTTTACTTTCCAGATGCTAAGTATTGCAATTAAAAGACCCATCACTGCTACCAAGGGATATTTATGTTTTCATTTATCTTTATTTCCTTTTCTCTGCTCCACTCCTTTATTAAGCTAAGGTGTCCTTTGATATACAGTTTTGCTATTTGTACTCTGCTGTATGCCGGAGTTGCTGTGATGGGTTACCAGATGTTCGGGGAATTTACTCTCTCCCAGTTTACTCTTAACATGCCTCAGGACTTGGTTGCCTCAAAAATTGCTGTGTGGACCACGGTAACTGGATGAGCCTAATCTCATTACAGCTCCTTTGCTCATTCACTGCAGTTGCCAAATATGCCAGTGTATTCTCTGCACCTTCCAAGCAGGGAACTACCACTGGCATCTCTTGCATAATTTGTTTTTTAATTGGAAATTTATTGTCTAGCTTTAACTCTAATATTTCTGTTTTCTATTTTTCTTTTTCAGGTTGTCAACCCATTAACAAAATATCCTTTTCTCAGTGCCAAATTTTAATATGCTGCCATCAAATATTTTAAGGCAAAAGAGGATAGTTCTTTCCTATTTTACTGAAGCTAGAATTTCATGTATATATGCATTTATGTGGAATAAGAAATATGTTTTTCCTTAATTAGAAACACATATGCATTGACTTTGACTCCTGTCGCATTGAGTCTGGAGGAGTTGATACCTCCAAACTACCGCAAGTCTCATACATATGCAATCCTCATCAGAACGGCTCTTGTAATCTCAACCTTATTTGTGGGTCTTAGTGTTCCCTTCTTTGGTAAGTCTCCTTCTAATGCCATTCCATATTGATGCCATATTGTTCCTATTTCCTAGATTGTGGGTTCTTGATTGAACTTATCTTGGCTACTGTTTCTGAATGAAGCCCAACGAAATTGAGAACTTCGAAGTAATTTTAGAAGTAATGTTTTAATAAATCTTTTTCGTAATTGACATAGTCTTTTAAGAAGTTCAGAGAATTTGTTTTACTGCAATCTGTATTCCATCATTTTGGAACTCATACTATATTTTGGCTTACAGGTCTTGTAATGGCCTTAATTGGATCTCTGCTTACAATGTTGGTGGTAAGTTCTGACATGAATCCTTACTAGCTTCAGTAGATATTGTATGTTTATTTCTTGTATTTGCATCTTACTTTTGTTACACTCGCTTGGTTATCTAATAACCAATAAACTCTATTGCAGACCTTGATACTTCCTTGTGCTTGTTTCTTGAGCATCTTGAGAGGAAAAGTAACTCGGTTTCAGGTAAGCAAAAGACTCATTTTTAGGTTTTTCTTTTTATTTTTTTCAGCTTCTAAATCTTTACATGAGGGAAAAAAGAGACTTACATCCAATTTTGCATTAGGTAGTAGGACCGGTGGTAATTTTTCAGATTTCTGTCGGCATGGAGAAACTATTAACCTTTCTAGTCTGGTTGGTAGGTAGATAAGGATATCATTACCAAGAGTCCACCCTTTTATCCTTCACTTACGATATACACAGGAAAAAAAAAAGAAAAAAAAAAAAAGTTTTCTTTAGGTGGAAAAGGTGATAAAAATTGTGGACTTCTGTCCTACAAAATGGATCCAGGTTGAACTGGTTTTAGGAGCTGATTTCATTTTAAGTCTTGCTTTTTTCTTTAAAAACAAAAGAATTAATCCTTTGTCAAATTGAGAGAGTCTTGCTCAATTCCTGTGAGATTCTATGTTCTGAAAATCTGGATTATACATATCAGCAGCATTCTACTTTTTTCTATATAGTCCTTGGCAATCTTGCTAACGCTTGTGCGCCATTATACAGGTATCACTTTGTGTTGTTATAATTGCAATAGGTGTGGTTTCATCGGCTTTTGGTTCATATTCGGCACTCTCTAAAATCATCGAGAATTTGAGCAGATGATCAATCCAAGGTTATCGATAGGCTTTTGCCACCCAATAAATTTTGTTTTGCATCTTTTTTAATTTTTCTTTGCTTTCAAATTGGTGAGTTGATCCACAGTTTAGGCTTTTGGATTCCTCCCTTTCTTGTTGTGCCATGTTTTAATCCACCATCAGTTGTGCCTATCTTCATCATTTGTATCTTGAATGCTTGGCCACTGTTGTTCCCACATTTTGACAAAGGTGAAGCACTGTAATATGAAGGAAGATGTGATGCAAGTGAAAACTTATTGTGGGATTGAGTTTTCATCTACTAAATCATAAAGGGATAGTCTCATATAATTTTTTTTTTTAATTAATAGAAAAATTAGAGGGCTTCAACAACTACCATAGGCTAAAATTAGGGCAATGTAGTGATGGGAAATGCAGGATACCTTCTCTATGGTTGGGATTTTGGCATCTAAAGGATTGCAGCAGTAAATATATACTTCAAATTTACCCATTCTACTATACATACCGATATGGTATTGACTAGTATGAGTATTAAAAAAAAAATAAATCGAATAAAATAGACACAGAAATGATCGGTACATAAAATTTTTCTTAATTTATGACGTCAATAATATTAACAATCTATGAAAAATATAATATTTTTATTACCCTTTTAGGTTAAATAGGCTTTCATGTTCATTCATATCATCTTTAGAACTTATTATAATCATTGGCTTCCAAATATTACAAGAAAGCCAAACACATCCATATACTTTTTAAAGCAATATACTCTTTTTTATGTAATTAAATATTCAAAAATTAATGACAAAGCTTTCAAAGCAAGTAAATCGGATGAATCTCCATAGGTCCGGTGGTGCCAAAAATTTCTAGAGTTCGATCTGATGTCTTTTTTTATAGGACGTACCTAGTATCGAAACTCTCACATTTTGGGTTCTGGGGAAAAGAATATCTAGACAGTCTTTCATTTGTTTTTTTTGTAAGGAGACTAATTCGAACAATAAAAAATAAATTAATTAAGTTATAAATGAAATTTTAATTTAAAAACCCTATTGATCCAAGGTTAAGTAAAATCTGCACTTGATTAACTAGAAAATTGAAAAAGAAAAATAAAAAATATATCCAATAAAAATATATGTATATATGCTCATTGGCTATGAAGATACATCTTCATGTAGTGGGGGCAACAAAATACAAAATATTCATTGAAGACATTTTTACTTTTTATTTTTTATTTTTACATTTCTCTCCTTCCCAGCACATGAATCATTTGCTTGCCTGTGAATTTAAGAAAGAAAAATAAAATCTGATAATTGACCTCTAGTTATAAGTAAATAGTGGAGCCATTGGCACTCTAATTTGTCTATTTTGTATACCAATTTTTCAATGTTTTAATAATTTCTCAACTTTACCTTTATCCAATATTATATTTATTTGTAAAATCAAAGTCTAAATTTCATAGAAACGAAAACAGATACAAAATGATACGAGAAAGTAACACTTTGTAATAATATAGGAAATAGAAATATAAGCAAATGCATAAATTAATATGTATTTTTTTAAAACTAATTCATCCACACTCCAAACTAATTATGGTTCTAAAAAATAATTTAATTTTTAATTTTCTCTCTGAACACTGAAATTCTAAATTTAAAAATATATTAGCCCTCTCTCAAAAAGTTCAGCTTATTTTAAATTTTGTTATCAAATATATCAATATAAATGTAGTTTCATTCTCTTTAAAACTAATCACATTCATTTTTTCTCTTTAGAAATATTAAATAATTTTAGTTCTTTTATCTCAAAATGCATTAAATAAATATTTCTTTCCTCTGTTTAAAACTAAATACAATAATTTTTTTCTCTTAAAAATTAAATTAAGCGAACATTGCCGTGGCTTAAGAAAGAGAAAATTGAGGAAAAAAAATACACTTGGTTAAAAACCATAATCGAATATTTGATTGGTTAAAAAAGAGAAAAAAACAAAGGTGAAAAAATAAAAAATAAATTGAACTACACATTTAATCAAACAATTCGGAGTTTCATACATATACAATGCCGAGGCTCAGAATTGCGACCATCAAAGCAGAAACAAAATCTATACATTTCCTGTTTCTGTCGAGCTTGATCCAATTCAGAGCGAATCATCTCAGTTCGATCGAATCAATGCCGAGGCTCAACAGCCTGAAGAATCTATAATTGTTGTTTGGTATGTTCTCCACTTCAATGATTTGAAACATTTTTTTTAATTTTTTTATTTGTTAATTTTAAGAATTGGGTTTTATACTTTTATTTTTTGATGATTTGACAGTAGTTTGAGGTCCGGAGAAAAATGGGCTTTTGTTGTTTCAGATAAATTTGAGGTGGGCTTTGGTTGTTTTTGTCAACAGAAATAACGACGACAATTTAGATTTTTTATTTCAAAATTGAAAATTAAATATATGAAAGGCAAATATTTATAGAAAATATATATATATTGATTGAGTTTGTATAGATTTTCCTATACTATTCATTTCTATCTAAAACCATCTCTTTAACTAAATCCATAACTATCATATCTTTACGAATAATTTACATCCCAATTTTTAACGGTTTATCTCTACATTTTATTAACTCCCTTATATTTAAATTATCGGTTTTTTTAACCGATACTTTTTTGGATTTTCGTCGCATATGCCTAAACCATCTCAAACGATATTTTTGCATCTATATACTAACTTCCAATTTATTACGTATCTTATTATTTCTAATTCTATCTTTTCTAGTTTTGTCACATATCCATTTAAACATTCTCATTTCATTTATAATTATTTTTTACTTTTTGTTATTGTTTATTGAGTCAACACTCAGTGTCATACAATAACATAGGTTTTATTGTGATTCTATAAAACTTCATGTTTAAATGTAATGATATCGTGCGATCGCAGAGAACTCTAGACGTTTTTCTCCATTTCATCCAACCAGCTTAAATTCTATTATTTACATTCTCATCTATATTTCTATTATTCTGAATAATAGAATCAAAATATCTAAATCGTTTATTTTTTATATTTCTTTTTTTTTTTTCTAATCTAATCGTTTCTTCATTATCCTGATAATTACTACTAATCCTATATTTCACATATTCAGTTTTAGATCTACTCAATTTAAACCCTTTGATTCCAATGTGACCCTCCGTAACTCTAATTTAGTATCGATACAATTTCTTGTTTTAACTATTAATACTATGTCATCCGTAAAAAATATACACTATGATATTTTATCTTGAATACTTTTTATGATTTCGTCTGTCAACTAATACATAATAGGTAATACTTTGTTATATTCATATACATTGAATTTTTTTCTAATTGATGAGATTTTCATGAAGCTATTTAGCCTTTGATTAAAAAAAAAAAAAAGAAAGTGAACTTTTCTAGTTTAATTTGTTATTTTATGAAATCGGGTTCTCTGCACTTGTCATAATATGCCAATTTTCAGGAAGAATCTAAACTGTAGAGTAGAAATGCGGATTTGCGAAAGTTTAGTTTATTTATTTAAGTTGTTTTTTTCTCTTAATGTATTGGCATTAGTTCAATCAATCATATGTATTGAATTGTGATGAATTTTCTCCCTCTTTGATGAAAATTTAATTTAATATCTATCCAAATTTAATATCTATCCCTCTTGTTGTCTCTTTATGAAATATCTGTTTTTGTTGCTTGTACGGTGGTCTCCTTCACTGGTTTTAACTTTAGCATGAAATTGGAATCTGAAGTGGGTTTTTTTGGATTTGTAGGATGGCAAACTGTTGCAGAAAATGTGTATATTTGAAACCAGAGTAGGAGAAGTCAGCCGCGGGTTACTACCCAAGGTTAGTGACACCATTTGAAAATGAGCATGCTGAATTGTAGATTAAATTGCAGAAAATGTGCATCATTAATCCTCTGCGTTCATGTTTATGAGCAAATCCTTTTTCTTATTGTCATCTACTTAGGAAAATTGTCCGAATATGATACTCTCTTGAAGTAATTATTGCGTGTGAGTGTTACTTGTGCAGCTGAAACGTGAGTGTTAAGGTAAAGGAATAGTTTCACAGTAACAACAAGATGAGAAAGGACTACCTGGCAAAACTGAGTTAGCTTCAATGAATCTAAGACCAAGAAAATCGAGTACTGGTCAGGAGAATTATAAATTTTGGCGAAGCTTTGATCTAGAGTTTCGCACTCAAGTACCTAGAAGCAGTGTTACTAGACTGACGGGAACCGGACCAACAGTTGGCTTAATTTTCATTATAAATTCAAAATTTTAAAAAATCGATAAAAATCGTTCAAATCTGATGTTAAATCGGATAAATCAGATTGAATCGGTTCGATTTAATAGATTTTCTTAGTATAAAAAATATGTAAAAATATTACAACTGTCTAGATTCGAACATGAAAATGTGATGATAACATAAATAATTTTCATCACCATGTTATGTGTTATTGTTGTCTAATTGTATTATAATTTATATTTATTTATAATTTCATGATGATATCATCATTTTTTATTCTAAAATTTTTTCGTACTCGAAATATTTTACTTGTACGCATAAAAAATGTCTCAAATTTTTATTTTAAAATAAAAATCAAAACTTGAAAACTATAAATAAAGGGATTACATTTTTTGTACAATTTGATTGAAGTAAATTAAATCAATGATAATTTTAAAATTTGAAATTTAGAGTATGAATTTATATTATTGCATCAGTTTTGAATTGTTAATTTAAAACTTATAATCATTATTTTTATTTATTTACTTTGAATAATTAAAATGATATTTTGATGCTATTATTTAAATTTAAAATTTTTGAATTGAAATTATTGTTGAGTTAAAAATTTAATAAACATGATCGATTACTCATTTCATGCTATGTTCTTATATTCATGTATTATTAATGAAACAAATTCATTTTTCATATAAATATATGGATTTTATTTTATTTTAAAATATATAATATATCAATTGTATTTGACATCATGATGATATCATTCGGTTCATAAAATGATCCGATCGATTAAATTAATGAATCAATGAATCGATAAGTTGACCGAATCGTCTATCGATTCGATTTTAAAAACATTACCCAGAAGTTTATTCTTTTGCTTTCTTTTTGTCCCATTTTTGTACGTTGGTTGAAATTCAAATTCGGAAATGGGTCTTGCCTATTTACTTGTGGGAAGATATTTGGCTCGGCATTCCTCTTTATCATGTTGTTTCTACATTTCATGTCTTCGTGATGCTCACGCCAATATTCTATTTCTTCGAACTTTCATTTCTTTAGGAATCTAAAAACAGTGAGACCTTAAATTGGCTGTGTTTAGGCTGAAATCTACTCATCTCTCTTCTATGGTTATTAGAGTCTTTGAGACCTTGATATTTCTCCTCCTTTTTCTTGCAAATCTCTTTCTTCCATCTCATTTGCATTTTGCAAGCCTCTTTCCCTTTTTTGGTGATTTTTAAGCCGGAATAACTTCTAATTTAAAATTTTCACGTAGTTGTCACCAAAAAAAAATAAAAAAAACTTTCATGTAGTCCATATTAATGTTTTGAAACCAGGATCGAATCGATCAATCCGACCAAAAACCAAACCAGTAGCTGGTCTGGGTTTCATTGTAAAACCGGATTTTTGAAAAACCGGAGTTGAATTGAAGGAATCAGATTGAACCGGCCCCATCCAATCTGAATTTTCTTAGTATCAAAAATATTGATAAAATGTTACACTCGTCTGCGTTCAAACCTTAGAAGGTGATGACAACACACATGACCTTCACCGTGAAGCCATGTGTTGTTGCTGTTTATGTTTATTATAATTTATATTTATTTATAATTTCATGATAATGTCATTCAATTTTTTATTTTAAAGTTTCACCGTACTCTAAATATTTTATTTGCATCGACAAAAAATGTCTCAATTTTAAAATAAAAATCAACAATTGAAAATAATAAATAGCGAGATGACATTTTTCATACAATTTGACTGAATTAAATTAAATTATAATTTATGATAATTCTGAATTTTGAAATTTAGAGTATATTTCCATATTGTTATATCAGTTTTGGATTATTAAGTTAAAAATCATAATCATTATTTTTACTTATCTACTTTGAAGAATTATGATGATATTTTAATACTATTATCTTGATTTAAAATTTTTCAATTGAAATTATTGCAATAGACAATAAATTAACGTAAAAATTTAGTGAACGTGACCGGTTACTCATTTCATGATATGTTCTCAAATTCATGTGTTGTTGATAGAACAGATTTATTTTTTTACAGAGATATATAAATTTTATTTTATTTTAAAATATATAATATACATATAATATATGACATCGTGATGATATCATTCAATTCGTAAAACGATTCTATTAATCCGATCAATAAATCAATGAACTGATAGATTGAACGAGTCTTCTGCAACATTGGTCCAGATCTCTCAACAAGATTGATACCATATGCTGCAGGTGAGAAGGCCGGATAAATCCCTCAAGTGCAAATTAGTTGTGTTGTGTCAGAAGAGCCAAGAAGATGGGACAAATGCTCTTTCTCTTGGGCCCTGCAGAATAAGACCGTTTAACAATTTTTATGAGTAATAGGTTTACCTTGATATGGTTGAGATCTTGTTTTGATGACATCTAGGGTTTTTGAGAATTATAAAGATGCTAAGATTAAGCAAGAAATGCTATCATTTCTATTTGTTGGTGTTTAAGGATGAAAATAAATGCCAAAATCTTTGAGATCTGAGGCACCCAATCCACGTCCCTAGGTTCCAAATCCATCTCATCCTTAGTTGCTCATATGAGATGGTCATGGAAAAGTTGTTGGATATTTTAGACGATTCACATGTAACGAAAGCATTCAAACAATTTTTGAAAAAATTAAATAGATCGGGTATAGGGTTACCTCAATGTGTAGAGTCTTCCAAAAATCAATCGAACCGTCCGTCCCTCGATCGGATCTCACGGTTGGGATGGTGATCACGATATTAATCGAACCACTATCGTAATATCACGACGCCGTAATTCTCAGTCCGGCGATCGTTATAACGGAAAAATTTTCCTACGCGAAAATTTATCGAACCCTCAAAATGAAATTCTCTCTCTAGACAATTCTATTTTCTCTCTCAATCTTGCTCTCATTGCAGCCATAATCTCACGTGGTATCTTAGAAAAATCAATCTTCTCATCTAGATGTGAAATTCCTAATTAGAGAGATTAAATGTGGGTAAGTGAGGAGTTACTCCACTAACTCTACTTTAATATCTAAAATGCCCCTCGTGGACATGTAAACTAATAGTTGCTATTTTTACACTATCGCAAGTTCCAATGTGTTGTAATCAGTAGCATCTACAGATGTAGCTATTTCTAAATTTGTCAGTTCAGCATTGGATTCAAATTTAGCCTGCCCAAAGCAAATTTCCCCTATTCTGATCCAATTTTCATCCAAAATTAAGGTTTCACTGACTTTTTTTTTTTCCTGATACTTGATTATCGATATATGAAAATCCGATTAATTCAGTTCGAGTAACTGTAGGGTCCAATTTAAACTTTTAACTCTCTATTATCAAGACTCATATTCAAGATCTTAATTTAAAGGATTTAGTGCCTTGCTATCGGAACCACGGGTGTTTGGTAGGTTTCACTGACTTTCCTAATTTTGAATCTGACAATTCTTACAATGGAGTCAATGGGTGCAATAAATGAAAGCAATAATCAAGGGAAACATTCTTAATTAAATGAAAAGACTTTGAACAACCAGCAATACAGTTCAAACATGTAAAATCAACAGTTTTATTGACTAAATGGTTTAGGAGGAAACTTTGATCCATCTGCTGTAGAAAGGGAGAATTGGTGTATGAAAGTGGCATACTGCAGAAGCACATTCTGCTTAACACTATGCTGCATACCCTATGTCCTCAAAGAAAGATGAATAGGATATTGTTAATTTAGGTAATAGTAACTCGCTTCAGCAAATTGTGATGAGAATTCGTTGAATTCCCTGATTGATGAAAATATAACAGATAAAAGATTTATGAGACACCAATCCTTGTGTGTGTTTTTTACTCCAAACCATACATCAGTATTTTCCTGCGAGCTAGATTCTTGTGCTTCTTTATTGTATTGTAGTAGAAATGCTCTGGGAGGGAGGGAGGGTACAAACAAAAGAAAGGAAAATATCTGTCTTCCTCAACTTAGTTTTATGTCAGAGGAAGATACAATAGATAGATTTATGAGACACCCATCGTTGTTTGTGTTTTAGTCCAATTCCCTGATTTATGAGACACCCATCGTTGTCAGAGGAAGATACAACTGGTTGATCCTGGGCTTGAGAGAAAATTCAAGCTAGTCTAGTGGTTATGCATTTAAGTCTCCAATAGCATGGCAGGAAGTTGTCCTCCAATTTGAAAACAAGGTCTTTAAGGTACTAGGACACCCGCTCCCATGTAAGGAAACCCACTTTAGTGAATCCATTGTCTGTATTATAATTTACAGCATCCAGATTCTAGGGCAAGAAAAGGAGAGTGGCAAGCTTGTTTGAGGTTTTCACATGGCAGGCCCACATTTTTACCCTCTTTCCGGGTAGACTGGCCATTCATGATGCTATGAACAACATGAATGTCATCGCATAACTATTGTGATTTACCCAATTCAAACAAAAGAAAGATGCCAAAATCAGGCAATCAGTACGTGCCATTACAGTGTTCTAATCTTGCATGTCTTTCTCAACATGGGTATATTTTGTTTGATTCACAATGTCTCCAACATATAAACATAAGAGTCATTTGCATTCCACTACTCTTTTTGACTTCTGCATTATTAATCTGCAGCCATATTTATTGACCCTTAGTTATGGCTATTTCATGTATCTCAGTGCATCATGGACTCGAAACCTTTTGCAGAAGATGCCAACCATACAGGTAAACTCCCCGTCGGAGTTGATCTCCTTTTTCTTTTCCTTTTTTCCCTCCAGGAAATTTTCTCCTTCTAATGGTGGTAGAATTTACGTTACGGTTGTGGAGGGATTGCAGGAAACAAGTGGAGATTATAGGAGGGCACAAAGCACATTGGGTTGTTAACAAGGTTCGCGGAATGATAGAAAATAAGAAAAATTTGTAATTTCCTTTTTTTGGTACATTGGAAGATTTGTATTCGAGATCTTTAAGAGAAAGTGGGGATGGTGCCAGTTGAGTTCTTGCTTATTGGCACAAATTTGTAATTTCTAGTTTCACAACATTTTCTCCCCATTTTATTACACTTGCATTCATAGAGCAGTAAAACATCAGCAATACATTATCAGATCTCAGTATAAGGAAACAGAATCAATAGGAAAAGAAAAAAAAAATAAAGAAATTGCTCTCTATCTATCTATGTAGCTTATCAATCTATCTACCGAAGTGGCCATGGAGAAAAGGTAAAGCTTTCAGATTCTGTTGATAAATGTGGTTATGGCCTATTGGCTTTTTGGGTTATAAGTAGAAAAGCAAATAGCAAAGTAAAAGAAAAAGAAAGGGTAGTCCTTAAAAGTGTTGCTAAAGGACCTCCCAAGCCAATTCAGACTAGACTGCATATTTTGCCCTTCTATCCTATATTCTACTGCAAGTTGGTGTCGTCAAATGCATTGCCTTTTAAATACATCTTTGGTCAAATCACCTAGACTGCATATTTACTTTTAGGTGCCAGTGAAAAGGGTTACTGATTGTGAACTGCAATCCCTCCTCTCTCTCTCTCTCTCTCTCTCTCTCTCTCTCTCTCTCTCTCTCTCTCTCTCTCTCTCTCTCTCTCTCTCTCTCTTACCTGATATATATTCTAATTAATCCGATTCAAATATTTACGAGACTTTATTTAGAAATGACTTTCTTAGATAATCTTTTCCATTTCCAAGTTCAAATCTGAGACTTAATTAATGAATTTAACACTCCCACCTTACTAAATCGACTGTCCATTGATTCTCTCTCTCTCTTCAATTAAAATAGATTTTTTTTTTTTTTTTTTTTTTTACATTGGAGTCATTAAAATCTCAAAAAATATATACACTTACGAAGATTCAAATACTAAATTTAAAAAAAAAAATATTTAAACAAGAATTATTTACCCTTTAGGTTTCCTATAAGGACAAAAAATAGAAATGCTTTGACATGAGAAAAAAGATAAGATTTTAATCAAATGATATCAAAATTATATTATTTGTTGATGAGACATAGTTCAACACCTGTTTCGAAGAATCAATACTTGAAAGACCCACACACGAGACTCACAACTCTGAAGGGATCGCTCCAACCGATAGAACAGTTACCGATCGATAGACAAACATAGCCCTGTGTTATAGAACAACTACTCTATATGACTATTCAATTGATCTACCGAAAGGTTTTAGTCGTCCCGTCTCCCGAACGATAGGGCCTTAGTCGCCCCGTCTATTGAACGAGATTTGTCAATTGGGATTTAACTCCCCGAGTGGATACTTAGCCCCTGGTCTACCAATTGAGCAAACCCCGGAGGCTCCGCATTGGCTAAACGATCGATTGAAAGCTAACGGTCCGTCGATCCCAAGGAATGGTCAAAGCACTCCAACGACTCAGGTTCCCTACTTAAGATCAATATCTCTAGAATTTTACGGATAAGGAAAAGATCTTCTCGAGTAACGAAACTTCTCATATGATAGAAATCACGAACGTTTCAGAATATTTAACTCTCGAGATTTTCGGATCATTTCCATAAAAAAAGTAGGGTTGTAATGTCTCGAAAGCATATGACTCTATCAGGTGTAAGACATATTTAAACCTTCTAAATCATGTACGCTCTCTTGACCTTACACACTGAGTACACCGGTCATAGGTAATTTCTCCCTCTCAAAAGCTCTCAATCTGTTTCATTACATTCGAAAACCATTTTTTTTGACTTGAGGGTCGGAGTTTCTCCCGCCGAAACACCCTCTGACGATTTTTGTAGGTCTTGCATTCCATTGGCGGTAACCATTCGAGTCATTAAAAAGCCGGTATCTGTGGAATTATAAATTATCTTCAATAGATTAGCGTCGTCCGTGGGAACAGACTAGAGCAACCACATTTGTAAGACCAACAAATCGATTGCGCAATCATGCCTCCAAAGAGAAGAACTAGGACAACTTAAAAAGCTTCCCCACTATAGACGGGCGGACCGTGACACCCTCCGAAACCGCCCTTCCTGTGGCGCCCGATCACTCCGTTTGTAATCATGTGGTTTCTCCCCGACTATCTCACCCAGAGCAGGTCCTACAACCTGCGATTCAGAAATAGCCGATCATGGTCGCTATGCTAGAACGAATTAGCCATCTCCAAATAGAGAGATAAGAATAAAAAATCCAAAACATGAGCAAGCAACTGAAATGTCTCAGCCGAACCCTTAGGCCTGAGGGCCAGTCATCCGCCGAGGGATCCAAGTACCTCCGGCGACGAGCGTCACCCCCACACTATGGATTATTTGAAACTTCCTGCTGTGACCTAGATGACCTGAGAAAACAGGTCGAACAACTTGTGGTAGATGAACTAAAAAAAGTAGGAGCGAAGAAAGACGAGGATCTTTTTTACTCCTCGGGGGCGACAACTTTTGATACAAAGGTTTCCATGGAGCCATGCCGTGTGACGTATTCTTACCTCTTATGGAGAGGTACGACGGAACGACTGACCCCCGTAATCACGTGGCACACTTTGTGATAGTTATAGTCTCAAGAGACATGTCGGACGCCGCGATGTGCAAACATTTCCTTACTACTCTAAGAGGGAATGCACTGACGTGGTTCAACTCACTCCTACCCTTCAGCATCCAGACTTTCTCCCACCCTCGCCAAATATTCGAGACCCAATTCGTGATCAGCCGAGGAGTCAAGAGAAAGTCCACGTCACTTTTATCGGTAAGCTAGAGAGATGACGGACCGAGATAATGAAACTCTCAGCTTTGGATCACTCCATCGCGTTGGCTGAGCTACTAATTGGGTTATAGCCTTCGGGCATGAAAATATCGATTACGAAGAATTCTCTTGCCACCACCTAGGAATTTTACGTCGGAACTGAGAAATATATTGCTGTTAAGGACGCTGAGGCGTTCGATCACAAAAGGGACCAATTTATTCGAAAGGAACGCAATCGATCACCCACGAGGTCCCTATCGAAGAAGAATCAAGCAGGTCCCCCCCTCTGCGGAGGTATAATAGCTACACCCCTCTGAATGAGACCCTTAGTCGGGCTTATCCCCGATTAGAGATAAGCAGTACATCCGGTGGCCTCCACAATCAATCGAAAATGACCCCAATAAGAACAGAACCAAGTACTGTCATTTCCACTGCGGTTATGGTCACACAACTGATAATTGCAAGAAGTTAAAAGACGAATTAGAGTTCTTGGTGCGCCATGGGAAGCTGCAAGAGTTCATCGACGGGGAGGAAAAAAACGCCCTCATTATTCATCAGTACGAATCGCCATGACACGATGGGTCAGGAGACCAACAAGCTGTTCGACCACCAGCCAACAGAAGGGACGGAGTAATACTCCAGGTCCAAAGCGAGCACATCTTTCAGAAACTTTCTTCTTCCTCTGATGTTCCAGATTCTCAGCATAATTAGCCAGGAAATGGGGTAGAGCACCTAGTCGCACTGATCTTCTATTCCCGAAAACCGCCTCCTTCTGCCCCATAAGAAGTTCTAGCGACGGATGCCAATAAACAACCCGGGGGCAAGAGGCCCATCATTGGTTTCATGGATGAAGATCTAGTCGGGGTAGATCCAAGCCGTCATGACCCCCTCATAGTGACTGCCAGGATTGGGCAGCATAAGGTCAGAAGGATTTTTATTGATCAGGGGACAGGGTCTAATTTTTTATATTGGGATGCTTTCAGACGAATAGAGTTTACTTCTACCTATTTCCAACCCCACGCGGGTTCAGTCAAAGGGCTCTCAGGCGAATGGATATACCCTGAAGATATTATCTCATTCTCATTCACCTTTAGCTCACCTCCCAATCATGCGACAACCTTTGTTATATTCAATGTGGTAGATCTCCCCTCGCTCTACAACGTTATTATGGATAGGCCGGGTTTGAACGCTCTACAAACTCTATCTAACACTAAACACATAAAGATCAAGTTCAGAACTCTACTGGGGATCAAAACATTGTCATGCGATCTGGAGCCTTCAATTTCTACCCCTAAGTGATCTGGAGTCTTCAACTTCTACCCCTAGGTGATCACCGGGGTATGCTTCCATGGGTCCTTTCTTTTAAATACGATGGTATTTTTCAATTAGCGAGGTATCATTCAGACGGACTTATTACTCGCATATTCCTTACTGAACGTCGGGCCTAAATCGCGCTAATCTTATCAATCGAACGTGTCATCAAAAAGGGATGGGACTCCCCAAATGAGTGGAAACGACCCTCCTATCTAAAGTTTCCTATTGATCAAACATGTCATCAAAAAGGGATGGAACTCTGCGAAGGGGTAGACACAGCCTTCTTATTTAAAGTTTCCTTTCGATAGAACGTGTGATCAAAAAGGGATGGAACTCTCAGAATAGGTGGACACGACCCTCCTATTTAAAGTTTCCTATCGATCGAATGTGTCATAAAAAAGGGATGGAACTCACTGAACGGGTGGACACGACCCTCCTATTTAAAGTTTTCTATCGATCAAATGTAACATCAAAAAGTGATGAAACTCTCCGAATAGGTGGACACGGCCATCCTATCTAAACTTTCCTAACGATCGAACGTGTTATCAAAAAAGGATGGAACTCCCTGAACATGTGGACACGGCCCTCCTATCTAAAGTTTCTTTTCGATCGAACGTATCATAAAAAATGAATGGAACTCCCCGAATGGGTGAGTACGACCTTCCTATTTAAAGTTTCTTATTGATCAAACGTGTCATCAAAAAAAGATGAAACTCCCCGAGGGGGATATGACCCTTCTATCTAAAGTTTTTTATCGATCGAACATTTCATAAAAAAGGGATGGAACTTTCCAAACGGGTAGACATGGTCCTTCTATCTAAAGTATTATATCGAACGGACGTGTTGACAAAATGAGATGTAACTTCCCGAACGAGCTAACGTCTCCCCGCTTCTACCGTACGTCAGGCCTAAATCGCACTGATTCTATCGGACGAACATAATAAGAATTATAACTATGGATAACAGGGAAATCTCTATCGACGATAAAGTCAAGGATTTCTCATTACAAAAAGCAAAAGACACTGGGATACAAAGTTTCAAATAGACGCTACATAGGCTCGGAAGGAACGGAATGAAGTAATGAGATTTCACGAGAAGCAGATCCCCTTGCTATTGGGATTGTGGTAGGGGCTCCAGGAACGACAGTCGAATCCCAAACCGTTATGGCCTCCTTAACCGGGGGCAGAGCATCGCCTAGACCCATTCGATGAATTATTTTTTCGACGCACTTTAATCTCTCGATCAATTTGCATTGAGAATCTTTAAAGGCAATGACATCTCTTGTGCGAGATTCCTCGAGATCAGCTATCTTATGTTTTGCCGCCCGAAGAGACTCTTCACAAAGCTGAGCCAATCTCTCGACTGATTGGAGATGCGTCCGCGTACCTTGGCCTTTGATTCCAGCCTCTCGCACTGCCCTTGGTGCTGAGTCAACTCTAGCTGAAGGATTCTTAGCTCATCTTGCTTCTTACTAAGCAACGCACCGAATTTGCTCTCGACCTCCACGTCTTTCTCCCTCTGGTCAAGAATTTCCTTCTGCACTTGGACTTCACTGCTTAACTCAATGGCGCACCCCTCTAAGTGATCTATCACCTGCCTCTTCTGCTGCTCTTGAAATTCTGCGAGAGCCACTGTCTGAAAAGAAAGTTGGATCAGAAAAAAGCAAGAATGAGAAGAAATCAAATGGGCATAAGGAAACGATACCATCAAACTAAGGGACTTAAGAGCCCCGCCGACTTGCTCTTGGGACATTCTACACAAGTCGAGCTCAACTGATGAAAGTCCAATCGGCCTGCGATGCGGTCTGCCTCGATCAGATCTATATCATTGTTTTGTATGTCCCCAGCACAAACGGCAATAGTCTCTCGCTCTTTCTAGTCTTTTCTTCCGTCAAAGGACCGAACGGGTATGACAAGCGGTAAAACAGTCCTATCAGGAACCTTGTGCTTTCCTTTATGCGAATGCCAAACCATAACAGTAGAAGAAGGCCCTGCCATCCCTTCTACCGCGACCTTGGAAACATCCGATCATGCCTTGGCACTAGACTAGGAAACACCTTCTAATCCTCCTGGTTCGCCCGCACCGATGCTCTCATTGCCCGTCGATCCACTTTCATCTAAGACGATAGTCTCCATCAATATAACTGTCGTCGAGTCCGAACACTCAAGCAAAACAACCAACGCACATCTTGATGGAGACAAAGACGATGAGGTCTTCCTCCTCTTAGATAGGGGAGGTGAAAACTCCAAGATGGCCTTAAACGCCTCGATAAAAGACCCTAGACGGGCCTTAGACGCCCCAAGGGACTCCTGAGGAGACCTCTTTGCACCCGACTGAAACTGCTTATCGGTGGTAACCTTTTCTAGCGTAGTGTCGTCTAGTAGGTCTAGAGAGTCAGCCAACTCGATCTTCCCTCTTTCCATTAAGAGGGGCTGGTCGATCCTCCTCTTTTCCCTAATCAGTAGGCCAATTAAAGATATCATCTAATCATCCAACAGAGAATCAATTCATATACTTCGACCGGTGGACTTACAATAACCACCAATTGATCGAACGAAACGGCTATGCCTAGATAAAGCCGGAGGCTTTAGCCCTAGGGGCAACTCCTCATTGGCGTCGGGAAGCATAGGAGCATAATTCTTGTCCATGAATTCCACGAAAAGAATTTGTGTATCCAGTTCTTGTTGATAGACTCTTTATAGCAAAATTTCCAATTGGACTCGGGTCGAATCTATAGATTGTACTAACCCTTGGCTGAACTGCTATTCCCGCATCTCATCAGAATAAAAATAGATGATAAAATGTCAAAATCAAAAGAATGATAACAAAACCCTAACAGAGAGGTTACGGCAACTACCAGATACTAGACGCTTGGTATCAGGAGAGTTGAAAATATGTTCCAACAACGTAATACCTCCACGAAGGGACCCGTGTACGAAACCTTCAATCCGTATTTGACCGACTGATGGTACATCAGCACGCATCCCTCCGGATCCATATTAGCCCCATCAACGTTCGTGACAAACACCAAAGTATAATCTTCGCCCATCAACATATCAGTATGAACTTCTTGAAACTCCTTCATTGACATAGTATTCCTAATATCACCAATGCCCGAGTAAGCCCGAGTAGCGGAAGTCTGCGCCATTGCTGTCGAAAATGACTTCTCTGATAACCCTCGAGGAAGAAAAGGAAATGAAAGTACTTAATATATTCAGGCAACTGGTCTTATAAGAAGTGCCTAAAGACGATTCGCATACCCCGATGTGGCACGTGGCACCAATGGATACTCATGATACTTTTTTTGTGAAACGACATCATGAATTGTGGGCAAATGATAGAACATAAGTCAATACTTGTTTCGAAGGGTCAACACTTGAAAGATCCATACACGAGACCCACAATTCTGAAGGGATCACTCCAACCAATAGAACAGCTACCGATCGATGGGCAAGCACAGTCTAGTGTTATAGAACAACTACCCTTTATAGCTACTCAATTGATCTACCGAAGGATTTTAGTCGCTCCGTCTCCCAAACGATAGAGTTTTAATCGCCTCGTTTATTTAACGAGATTTATCAATGGAATTTATCTCCTTGAGCGGATACTTAGCTTCTGGTCTACCGATTGAGTAAACCCTGAAGGCTCCGCATTAACTAAACGACCGACCAAAAACTAATGGCTTCGTCAATCCTAAGGAAGGGTCCAAAACACCCAACGATTCTGATTCCCTACTTAAGATCAATATCTCTAAAATCTTACAGATAAGGAAAAGATCTCCCCGAGTAACGGAACTTCTCATATGATAAAAATCACAAACATTTCAAAATATTTTACTCATGAGATTTCCAAATCATCTCTATAAGGAAAATATGGTTGTAACGCTATGAAAGCACACGACTCTACCAGTTATAAAACACCTTCGAACCTTCTAGGTCAAGTACGTTCTCTTGGCCTTACACATTGGACACACTAGTCACAGGAAATCTCTCCCTCTAAAAAAATCTCAATTTGTTTCATTACATTCAAAAACCGTTTTTTCTGAATTAAGTGTCGGAACCTCCCCTATCAGAGCACCTTATGATGATTTTTATAAGTTTTATATTATATCAATAATAATCATTTGAATTATCAAAGAATCGATATCTATAAAATTATAACTCACCTCCAATATTTGTATCACGCTTTTTTTCTTTTTTGGTAAAAGAAATTTAGCAAACAATTGTCAAGAGAAAAAGAAATATTCTACCGTTTCGGAGTGGCAACAAATGCCGTGCCGAAGAAACATTTTTCAGCTTCCGGATGGTACCTAAGATCTTTTTCTTGGCATTATTATTATGGTACTAATACGTGAGGACAATTATCCCATAATTAGATTGGCATTATTATAGTACTAATACACAAGGACAATTGTCCCATAATTAGATCAGTCAACCCTCTATCCTTAAATTTGATTACACATATAAATTTCCTTTTTATTTTATTTATAAAAATATACATATTTAAAAAATTTTAAATATAAAATCTTAAAAAAATATTTAAATAAAAAAAAACTTTTTATCACTCAATATATAAAGACGTACATTTAGATTTCTAATCTAACAAAAATTGTGCTAAATTGTGATTGGATTTGGATTATTCCTCACATTAGAAATCTTGTTCTATCCATTATTTGCCTACATGAAGTTTTAGTCTAAATGTGAGTCCATTTAGGGCTAGATATCAAATATTTTTTCTATTAAAATTGACATAAATTAAGTAATTTTTTTTTAAAAAAAATATCTATAATTTCAAAAAATATTAAATAATAATAATCTTATAAATAAATAATTATTTTATATTATTATTACTATTATAAATCCTTTTTTTAAAGCATAAAGGTTAGGCACCCAAAGCATTATACTCCACAAGTTAAAAAAAAGTTTAAAACCTAGAATGTGATTATTTTTTTATTATAAATTATTGATATTTGATTATTATATTATATTTGATTAAATTTAATTTAAATTAAATTAAATTTTAGAGGATGAAAATTGTTTTGATATGTATTTTTGTTCTACGTAGGATTTAAAATTAAGATTTTGTTTAAAGGGGTCGGTAGAATATAATTATTTGGCTTCTCATTCCTCGTGACCAAACACACTTATAGCAAAATCGTTGAAATCTGCTAATTTAACAAAGACAATAACCCATACAACGCCCATCACCCACCGCCCTGCACCTCTCTCTCTCTCTCTCTTCTGTAAAAAAGCTCGTTCTCTCTCTCTCTCTCTCTCTCTTTCTGACGCGACCGTTTCGAAGAATCTGGCCTTCTCGTCATCTCTTCCTTCATATTCTCTCTCTCTCTCTTCAGGCCGTTAATTGACTCTGAACTTTACAGAGAAAACCTAATAATCGACATTTCAATGCCGTAAGTCATGTTAAAAGTGTGATTATAGCTTTAATAGCTTTCATGTTTTATTGGAATTGTTTCTGAATTTTTTTTGAATAATCTATTGAATTCATATATTTTTATTCTCTCTCTTAGTTGAATTTCTTGATAAATTTCGTGTCGGAATATGTAAATTTGTATTAGGTTCTTTTTTTCCCCCTTTAATTTTTGTAAATTTTGTTTATTTTAGGCGAAATTAGGGTTTTGAATTTTTCTTTTTTGTGTTAATCTTGGGGATTGTTGATCGAATTTAGTTGTTTCTTTCTTTTCCTTTTTTTTTTTTTTAGCAGTTGAACTGATGCTGAATTTTTTCGCTGGAACGCATTGGAGTTGAAAGGTCTTTTGTTTTTGTAAATTTTGGCGAAATTAAGGTTTTTTCTGGAAATGGTAACTGGTAGTAGTACAATAGATATGGTGTCTGATACAAATGTACGGAAAGCCCTTGATGGGGGGCTGAGAGGGCCTAGTGTGAATATAGAGGATACTTTGCAGACTGAGCTAGAATCAATACTTCGTGAGCATCGTAACCGTCGAAATATTATCGACAGAGAGAGGGAGAGGGATCTCAATATGTATAGGAGCGGTAGTGCGCCTCCTACAGTGGAGGGTTCATTGAATGCAGTGGGAAGCCTGTTTGGAAATAAGGGGTTTGGACAATTTGAGAGGAATAGCGGTAATGGATTAGATAAGGTCATATCGGAGGAGGAACTTAGATCACACCCAGCTTATCTGTCGTATTACTATTCTCACAATAATATGAACCCCAGACTACCCCCTCCATTGTTGTCGAAGGAGGATTGGAGGGTGGCTCAAAGGTTTCAAGGCGGGGCACCATCGTTTGGAGGGATTGAGGATTGGAGGAAGAGGAATTTGGGTGATGATGGTGGCAGTGCATCTTTGTTTTCAATGCAGCCAGGTCTTTCTTCTTTGAAAAGAGAAGGGTATGAATTGATGGAGCAGAGGAAGGTGACTACCAGGAATTTGTTGGAAAGAAATTCTAAGGAGTGGCTTGAGAGAGGTTCTGACAAGCTAATTGGGTTATCCAATACTGGGCTGGGTGCTCGGAGGAAAAGCTTTGCTGACATTGTTCAGGTGCTTGCTTTCTCTTTTGATTTTTTGTCATTGATAACCTGGTATTTTGTTGACATTTATGTTTCCTGGTATAAGGTTCTCTTTGAATTTTAGATTTGTGCACTTATGCTTCAATTGTGCTTTGGCTTATAGGGATTGCTATAGCTGAAATGATAAGTTAATTTTTCCAATTGCATTACATTTTATCTTGGTAGTAGTTTACCGTTTACATATTTGTTCTTCCAGGAGGAGGATTGATTGTTTTCTTTTGCATAGCATTTTGTAGTATGAGTTTATGTTGAATTACTACATGCTAAATTCTTATGAATATTTAGTTGTTTAATAATTTGACTTAGAGGTTGAACATCTATACATTAATACTTAAGAAAAGCCTCCATATCTTACACTTCACATAATGTCAGATGCTTCAATTAGTGTGTCTTGTTTTTATTATTCTTCTAAACACCATATACTTTTAGGACATTCCTTAGACAATTCAGAGATACTTCACATGATTATTATAATAAATTTGGAAATTGTGTTATTTTAGACATATAATGATCTCCTGTTAGGGAGCAACCACAATTATGCTGTGGTAGCATTTGAATTAGTTAGATTGCTTATTATCTAACTTCAAATTATTGATAACGAAAATCAACATAGCATGAGTTTGATAAACCGTGTACATGAATATGTTGTATTTATAAATGTGGTGCCCTAACATGGTCATGTTATATGCTTTGAACATTTTCTGTATTATTTTATTCACGTCCATGCTTCATATATCTAGACTTGCAAACAACTAATTGGGAGGATTACTGTTATCAAATGGCTTCAGAGGAATGATATTACTGTCCTCAAAACTAGTTTTCTAACTAGGCGATTTTAGCTCTATTCTAAACATTAGCATGCATAATACCAAATTCTATCCTGAAGGGCTATTAGGTGGATTTTCCAGTGATTTGGACATTGTCAAATATAATCTCCATTAGTTTGGTTATCCTCCAACATTTCTTGTTGTTTCCAGTCAACAGTTTTTTTTGGGTTTCCTTAATATGGCAAATGGGAATAATTTGTATAATAATAGCCATTCTTGCGTTGTTATTGAGAAAGAGATACTATGGATGGTTGTAGAATTAGGCATGCAAATATGTATATGGTTACTTTACATATGCGCAAACTCTATTTCTACATTTACCTTGTGGAGTTGGTGGGAAATTATATAATCACTATGACAATTGCATTAGCTGTTCCCTTGAAATTCTACTTCTGCCAAAAAAATATTTTCCCCCTTTTGGCAGTAAATCAATCTGCAAAATTATTTCCTTGTTAATGGAGTTGAAAGTCTAAGGAGTTGGTATCAGGAGTTGTAAATGGAACAGTAATATGATCATTTAGGTTATGCAGAGGTGTTTATTGCTGCGCGGAGGGAGATGAAATATTTATTTGTAATGATTTCCTTTGCATCTATTTTTGTTAGTCTGTCCATGGAGATCCAGTTTGGAAGTACCTGTTGAGAAGGAAAAAGGCCTTTTTTTTTTTTTGAAGATTCTATATCTTTTATACAGCTTTGCTTTTGGAACAAGGGTCTCTATGTGCGGCTTTATATAGTGGTTTAATTTCTATTACTTAGAAAATAAATCAATTCTATCATTATCAATGCTTCCCAGATTTGCTTGATACTATGGTATGCCAAAGTAGTGTCATGAGTGTCTTGAGTGTCTTTCTGTTGTATCGCTTCTCATTAGAAAGAAAGCTGCTTTTAACTCCCATGTTTGTATACAAGTATTGGATACAATGTTCAATGGATACTCTTCGATTATGGCAAATTCTTCGTGTGGCATATATATAAAAATATACATGTATATATGTATATATATTTTAATTCAGTAATTAGATAATATGTAAATGGAGAAAGTACACATATTTTGCAAACTTGTCATATAACACTAACACTCACATTTAAATATTTTTTATTTGTTTGCTAAGTCAGACTTGTTTATATATAAAATTGATCTAAAATAGAAAATTTGATCGTTACAAAAATATTAAAATACCTACTTTAAAGTCGTATTCTAGCTGGATTGTGTTAGCTGTTTGAAATTTCCAATACTAACATATCTATAGTGTCCAATACAAAAGCCAAATTCGTATCCTTGCATCTTTGATTGAAGTTCTCTCTCTCTCTCTGTCTCTGTCTCTCTCTCTCTATCTATCTGAGATGTATATGTGAATCATGCACCCACACATAGAAAACGAACTAATTGCTGGAATAAATTTCTAGCCTGGTTTTGACATTGTGATTCTACGAGTATTATTAGATATTATTTATTGAGCATAGATGCTAACTTATGTAGTTAACAAACTTAATATCTGTTGCAGGAGGGGCTTGATCGACCTACTGTCTCTGGTCCTCTCTCACGACCTGCCAGTCGTGACGCATTTAGTGACATAGCAGATGGTGTTGATATTTCTAATCCCAATAGTTTGCAATCTGGAGGAGATGGTTGTAGCCTTGTTGGAGTTCAGAGCCTTGGATCAACAGTTTCTAATCCTTTTACGCCTCCTGTGGCTTCATCTTTATCAAGGAGTTCTACACCTGATCCTCATCTTGTTGGGAGGTCCCTCACTCCTGGTCTTCCTCCTGTGGGTACCAGGGCTCCCCCAGCTGAGAAGCAGAATATTGTTGGTTCTAACGCCCTTAATGGATTATCTTCTAGCATGAATGACATAGCTGATATTGCATCTACATTGTCTGGCTTAAGCCTGTCAAGAAAGAGACTTGTTGATGAAGATCATCATGCAACCTCACATATGCAGCTGGATTATGATAAGCAGGCCAATGTCCTATTCAATATGGCTAATGGTCATAATCAAAATCTACATCAACAACTCCTTGATAACTCCAACAATGAAAAGCTAGTCAATCTTGCCCACTATGTGGATGTGGCAAGGAATGCCAGAAATGTACCAGAATTTTATGGGCCTGATATGGGTTTCAATGGGAGGGTTAATCTCCCGAAAAGAACATCTTCATCTGCCAATCTTTACTCAAAACTGAATTCTTTAGATTCTCCAAGTGTGGAAGGATCCAACACTCATTATAGAAATACAAACATCCCCTCTATGGAGTTCACCGAGCATGGCTCTGGTGGATACTCTGTTAATCACAAGATGAGTTTAGCTATCAACAATCACCTTGATACAGGTCATTTTTTTTCCATGTTCTACTGCTAGCAACTCTATATCTCACATATTTCTTATTATTATTATTATTATTTTTTTCTTTTTCATGATTGACCATTTCATACTGCTAAACTTTCTCATAATGATGCTTGCAGGATCTGCTTTAAGTGGTGTTGGAGATAGACCGAACATGAATAGAACCGGAAACACAATCAGTCCCAGTCTTCATTTGCCAGTTGTGGATCCCCACTATCTTCAATATAAAATATCTGATTATGCAAACTGCTCTGCAGCTGGCCCAAGTGACTCTTCCTCAAGGAGGAGCCATTTTGGCAGTCCACAAGATGATCTCTTGGGGCTTCAGAAAGCATACTTGGAGGTTTTAATTGCTCAACAAAGACAGCAATATGGTTTACAACCCTTAGACAAAGCAGCTAGTGTAAATCATGGTTACTTGGGGAGTTCGGCATTTGGTCTAGGCATGTCTTATCCTGGAAATTTAATGTCTTCATCTGTGCTTCCTTCTGTTGGGTCTGTGAACTCAGTGCTTCAGAATGAAAGAATCTCCCATTTCACTCCTATGATGAAGAATTCAGTGGGAGGTTCTATTGGGTCCTGGCACTCAGACATGGGCAGCAGTATGGAAGGAAGATTTGTTTCATCCTTACTGGAAGAGTATAAGAGTAATAAATCTCGGTCTTTTGAGCTTGCAGACATTGTTGACCATGTAGTTGAGTTCAGGTACCCCGATGTTATTGTGTTTGGTGTTTAGTAGACCGTTGTAATTATTGGTTTATGTGTTAAGTTCTATGTATTTTTGTTGCATACTGTAGTACGGATCAGTATGGAAGTCGTTTTATTCAGCAGAAACTTGAAACAGCAACAGAGGAAGAGAAAACCAAGATATTCCCAGAAATTATTCCTCATGCCCGCACCTTGATGACTGATGTTTTCGGGAATTATGTCATACAAAAAGTATGTTGCAAAAATTGTAAAAAAGTTTTGCTTTGAGTTTGTCACTCAAGTCTTAACATTTTAGTTGCACTTGCAGTTTTTTGAACATGGTACAGAAGGTCAACGAAAGGAGTTAGCAAGCCAACTTACTGGACATGTTTTGCCTCTCAGTCTCCAAATGTATGGGTGCAGAGTGATTCAGAAGGTGATTTAAATCTCTGATCTGCCTGAATTCTCTGTATGGATGAAGTTGCCATCATTTGCAGTTATACGTTTTATGTTACAGTTAGTTGCATAGATGCAATCATTAGCAAAGTCAATTTACAGCTGTCTGCCTTCCATTAAACACTCATGCTATATTTGTTTTTTCCCTCAATTTATTTGGTTTGTCAATCAATTGCAGAAAAGAGTAGAAAATGAAGAAATGTATTTTTGTGGGACCCACAAATATACTCCGCCCTGGAACAATAGTGGATTTGGATGGAAATGAGAAAAGTGAAAAGAATTTAAATATTGTCATTTTTTTAATGAATGTCTATCTATTAAAAAAAAAAAAGTCATTTTAGTTGACAAGTTATCACGCTCACTCAATTAAAGATGAAAAAGTTTGAGAAATAGCTGGTAACGTGGAAAAGGGTTACCTCGTTGATGGAGGGAAGGTTACTGTCGTCAAGAGCATTCTCATCCTTCTCTTTTTCACTTTTGTTTCCTTCCCTTGCTTGAAACCAAACATGAAATAATGTCACAAGCGAAAAACCTTATTTGCTTGCATCTCCTTGGTAGTTTTTAGTGACTTCTCACTTTAATCACAGGATAGAATGTCATAATTGATTGTTACTTTTTCCCTAGAAGAAGGGAAAGTGCCACTAGCTCTTAGTGGTTATAATTGAGAAGTTCCAAGTTTCTATTCAAGTCAGTCCCAGAGGAAGTCTGTACAAGACATGAGCATGGATTTAAATTTTAGATCCACAGCCAATTCTTATCCACATTGATTCATGCGGACATGAATACGGCCCACTATGGTGAAAATGGTGTTTTCCCTGTATCAGGCTTGTAATAGCCATATTGGCCATGACTGGCCTAAGAAGTACAGGGGGTGGTGGATGATTAGATTTGGAACTTGTAAGGCTTTAAGAGATACTCTGTGGCCACAGACATCTTCTCCCTCTACATGAGGCTTGGTTGATGACTTTGACCTTCAAACTTCTTCAGTTCTCATGGGGAAAAGGGGGGGTTTAAAGACCTTGGAATGGCCTGATCCCAGGATCCTTCTCCCATCCCCACCCGTCATTCATTTTTTTTTTCTTTTAAATTTTAATAGAACTTGTTTTTTGAATAGACCTATTTCTTAATTTTGCATGAATAGTGGTATACATATTATCTATACTGTTTTCATTTTTAATTTATAATGTCTAACTGATAATCTATACTATTAATAAAGAATACCATAATTGGGTCTTTTGAAAAGTGTGAGCTTTTTGATTCCCAAAAATGTCTTTAAATTTTGAAGTATCTGATTTATTCTAAAACAAAGTGGTTTCCTACTCCATTTTTCTCTCAGCAGTCCCTCTCTCTCTCTCTCTCTCTCTCTCTCTCTCTCTCTCTCTCTCTCTCAGTTATGATGTCATTTTTTCTGATTTTACAATCCATCATCAAATTGTCTTTGTTGTCCCTCCCTTTTTGTTTCTCCCTCTGTGCATTCTATATCGAGCAGCATTTTCAAAGCAAGGAGAATAAAAAATTGCACAGTAAGGTAAAGATAGGGAGAAATTGAGTTCGGTTCCATGATATATGCCGTGCCTTTGATAGTAGTACTCTCTCAATAAATTTTCTATAACTCATGTATTGCAATGC
This sequence comes from Dillenia turbinata, assembly GCA_037126225.1. Lineage (NCBI taxonomy): Eukaryota > Viridiplantae > Streptophyta > Magnoliopsida > Dilleniales > Dilleniaceae > Dillenia > Dillenia turbinata. Next base: position 22,762,604 of record JBAMMX010000013.1, read on the forward strand.
CTCAAATGATGCAAATGGTAAATATAGATAATGAAATTGATAAAATCTCTTCAAATGCTGTAAAATTTCATATAATGTGACCGAGCTTGATATATTAATAAGTTTTGATGGGATCTAAAAGAAAATAAATGGCAGGATTCAAAAGAATATTAATGGTCCACTAAGGTTGCAATTTAAATCTGTGGATATGAGTCCATGGATGGTATTGCTTTTCTGGGCACATGCTTCATAAAAGTAGCCTTGGGCACATTGCTTTAGCAGTGCTAGTGCTAATTTGCATGACCGAAAATAGCACTACTAGAGAATAAAGACTGATTAACATCTACCAATAGAAAATTTTCAGGTTGATCATAGAAACACCTCTGATATGATTAGTTAGGGTTTCTCAGACAAAACCATGGAGTGAAGGGTCTTATCTGCCATCAGAGGAGGTTGAACAAAGTTGTTCTTCTCTGTTTCTGTCACAGTTAATGAGTGAATGCCCTAGATTCCAGCTTTTGCAGACGCTTAACGAGTTGACACCTCGTTCATGTTTTTCGTTCAATCTAGCAGGGTTGATCACTTGAACGTGGTGCATGCAATTTTTCATTATTATTTCATGCACATTATGTTTCTTTGAGACTTAATACAGTAATTCTTAGCCTTCCCCCCTCTCTTGGATGTTTCAGTTATTTTAGAAGGATATTACTATTTCTGAGTTGAGGGCAAACAAGTCATATACTTGTCATGTGAATTACTGAGATGAATTTATTTGCTAAGTTTGATATATTTTTGACAAAAAGTAGTGAAAAGCAAAAAATTCTTCTTGTTGTGTAAAAATGACATTTCTTTATTATTGCAATCTACCAGTTTGTATCCTAATTTTTAGAAAGTCATGTTGCTATGCCATGTTTGTTTTGTTGTACTTGTGAAGTGCCTCATAAGTTCTCTGTGGTTGTTGCTGACTACAATCCGGCTCAATGTGCAATAGGTTTCACATTCATGATGATATGCTTAATGTGTCATGGAATTCCTAGATACAGACATTTTATCTTAGGCATCTAGAACTGTGATAGGATAAGGATACAAAAGGCCATTATGGCTTGGTATTGTTGTGGTGGTCGTGACGTTGACCATTAAGGCTTGATATGGTTTTGTAATGCCATCACGACCAGGATGGTCAGTGATGGCTCTTTTTGGTGTGATACTAGCTTAGTGTCGAAAGCTCATTGACCTGTTACTGCCAATTTCTGTTATTTTTTTACCTGATATAGTTATGGCAGCAACTGCAATAAAAATGGGTTCACAGATAATTACGATATTAGGAGTAGGAGTCATTGAAATGATTGAAGATTGAAATGCCATAACACCCTTTATAATGAACCATGGATGTTTCCTCAACATTTGTCTTTGTCTGTGAACCAAGAACTTTGAATACATTTGTTATGATTTTTGAATTTTTTTCCCTACTATTCTTTCTCCTACTTCTGAGCTTTGAGGGAGTTGAGTCCTGGATGTTCCTTATGTTGCGTATCCATGCGCTCCACAAAAGAGGTGAAAGTACAACTGAAGTAAAAATTATGCAAAAAGCATGGCATGACATCAATTAAATTGTTATAGTCAGAAGTTGATCTTTTATGAAAGCAATATTGAAAGCAAAGCTGATTACAGGCACTGGAGGTTGTTGATGTGGAACAGCAGACTCGAATGGTTGCAGAGCTAGATGGTTCAATAATGAAGTGTGTTCGGGATCAAAATGGTAATCATGTCATTCAGAAATGCATAGAGTGTGTTCCTCAAGAGCGAGTTCAATTTATAATCTCGTCATTTTATGGGCAAGTTGTGGCACTTTCAACTCACCCTTATGGATGCCGTGTCATTCAGGTTTATAGTCCTTGAGATTTTATTTCTTTCTATGTCTGAAGTTCTTTGTTTGAGCTCTATCTTACTTATTTCATGCTGGCAGCGTGTTTTGGAGCACTGTGATGATTCTACTACTCAGCAGATAATTATGGATGAAATCATGCAGGCTGTTTGCACTCTTGCACAAGACCAATATGGAAATTATGTCATTCAGGTATTTTGCACTCCATAAAGAAATTCAATGGGCTATTTGGTTGTTCTTATTGAGAAAATTATTGACTGGCTCTGTATATATTTAGAGGAAAATATTTCTTCCATTTCTTTTCCCCAATATTTAGTTTTTCTAATCTTAGAGCAATTAGAGGTTGTTAATTATTGCTTGGTCGTATATCATTCATTGCATGTCTGTGTTTTTGGGGGGGGGGATGAGGGATGGTGCATGTCTTTTTTGAAAATAAATGGGGGTATATTGTGGGGACTTTTGAATTGGAAGCAATGTCTCTTTTGAAAATAAATGGGGGTATAGTGTGGGGGCTTTTGAATTGGAAGCAAACTTGGAAGGGAATTGGTCTCAGTACATAAAATGTGAGAACTTCTATATTTTCCACATTTGTATGACAGCGAGGGAATTGGATAGTAGGTTTGTTGCAGGACACTAAGTTGAAGAACTTTTCTGTTTTTTGCTCTCTCACTTCCCTAGTCAGTTGATTTGTTGAGGTCTTTAATCGTCTTTGTTGGTTCTAGATGCCACAGAAAGAGATGGAGAGGAGACATGCACCAAGTGTTGTGAGGGCAATTTTGAATGACAGGAAGACAGTGATGAGGAGAATAAATGGTTTCTGCACTGAATGTTGTGGTGGATGCACTTCCTCTATCATTGGACTTGCAACAACTTCCCTTAATATCCTTGTTTTGGGTTAAAACTTTTTAGGAGTTTGCTGAGGGCTGTCCTTTGCAAATATAAGTAATCTGGGTAACATTTCTAAAGATAATATATGCGGCTAGCTAATGTGCTGGCGAACCTGAAACCATTCTCAGTACCCAGTCAAAGAAATTGAATAATTGCTTGTTTGTGCCCAGCAGTTAGGGTTAATGCAAGTGTAAATCAAACTGTTACATTTATGTTTGGTGCTTATGGATTGAATGTAATGCCGAAACCTTTAGATACAGTCTTGTCGGCAAAGTCCAGTTTTTGGGTTGGAATTTGGGGGGGGTCAAGGTAGAATTATTTTTTAATTAGAGGGTTTGACCTAGCTAAATCATCATGAAACTGCTAAAAAGAATAACAGTTTCAAAATTGTTACAATAAAAGTTTCACTTGAATAAATATTTCACCCAAAAGCATGTTGTACTTTTGAAGTAGCAACTGGCATAGCTGTTTTAGAGTACCGCCTAAGGTGGTTTAGACATGTACAATGAAGACCTAAAAACACACTAGTTTGGAGGAGTGAGACTTTAAATGTAAGAGATTTACTGAAACGTTGGGATAGGCCATTGAAAACTTGGATGCATGTTATCCATAAAAATATGAGTATTAAGAGTTTAATTGAGGAGGTGATTTTAGATAAAAATGAGTGGTTTAGGATAATCCAAAACAACTAAATCATCTCTCTTATTATTTTAAGTTTTATGGATAGTTTATTTTTATTTCTCATTTTTCATTGTTGTTATTTTATTTTTTTGAGTGTTATTTTCTTTATTTTTGCTTTCAAATTTTAATTTTATGTTTTTTTTCCTTTTTTTTCTTTCTCCTATGTTTGTCTCTCAAACGGCCGATCCCAAAATTTGAGATTAAGGCTCAGGTGGTGGTGGTTGTTGTAACTTGCATAGCTGTTTCTAAATAATTGTATGAATAACAAAGCTTGGATTCTAAGTTGGAGTGGATGCCAAAATCTGGATTTTGCCACTTTAGTTCACCAATCTTTCATTGGGTAGGATAGAAAGGCTGTGATTGAGGTGCTTTGAAATATTCTATTCATTAATTTCCAAGGACTATCATTTTGTACTCTGCTAATGATTTCTTTTCTTTCATTGGGGAGTAGGAACCACATCCTCCTTTCCTTTTATTCTAATGAAATCTCCTTTTATATCAATAATAAAAAGGGAAGTCCACTTGGTAATATTCTGGAAGAGCTTCAATTTCTTACTTTGTTTCTCTTAGTTTCCTGTGCTTTAGAGTTTATATTCTGGGTTTACAAAGCATTAGCGAGTAATGATGTACCCTAAATTTCTTTATTTGCTATCCTGAAAACAAAATTGTTTATTAGGAGTTCAATTACAATTATATGTTCTATAATGTTCGAAGAAATCTATTCATAAAAAGTCAAAGAAATCTAGTCTATAGAACATTTGGGTGCCAACACTTGCACCAGATGCTTTGAGAAATGATGTTGTGCCTATTTATCTTGAGCGTTGATAGCGGTATTGGGATAGAAGAGAGATTTGCATATGGTATTCATTGTGCTAAAAAAAAAGCATACAATAGGATTGCTAGAGACATACTGTGGTAGGCGTCGATTAAGAAGGGATCTCTTTGAGATATCAAAGATATGTATAGGAGAGCTGTTACTGGTATAAGAACTTGCAAGGGTTTAAGTGATAGATTCTCAATTAACATTGGATTTAACCAAAATTTGACATTAAATCCCTTTCTTTTTGCAATAATGATAAATAAAATACCGAAAAGTATCCAAGATGAAATATCATTATGAATGTTTTTCGTTGATGATATAGTGATGATTGATGAGACTAGAGAGGATATTAGTGTTAAATTAGAGTTATGAAGTGATACTATAATCCGGAGAATTTAGATTGAGTTAGTCAAAAACTGATCATATGATATATACATTTGATAGCAGTCATCAAGATAATGAAGAAATGATTAACTTAACAAAACACAATATACTAAAAAGTGAACGTTTTAGATATTTTGGATCTATCATTCAAAGTGGTGGCAGCATAGATAGAGACGTGAATCATAGGATTCAAATAGGTTAGATGAAATGGAGAAGTGCATTTAGAGTTCTTTGCAATAGCATGATGCCATTGCAATTGAAGGGGAGGTTTTATAAAATCGCAATGAAATCGGTACTATTGTATGGAACTGAGTGTTGGGTTATTAAACAATAACAAACAAATAAGATGAGAAATGTATATTAAACCAATAAGATGAGAAGTTATAAATTTTGGGGTGCTCGGTGCTTATATTACTTCATTCCATCCTTTTTTCTCCCCCCTTTTCAGTACTAGTTTTCTATTATTTAGACTGCTTTTGTTCCTTCTTTAATAAATCATAAGATTTACCAGATGTTTCTTACTTTCTTGTGGACAGCATGTTCTTCAGCATGGTAAACCTCACGAAAGATCAGCCATCATTAGCAAGCTTGCAGGAAACATTGTAAAGATGAGTCAGCAAAAGTTTGCTTCCAATGTTGTTGAGAAGTGTCTCACTTTTGGTGGTCCTGACGAGCGTCAACTTTTGGTGAATGAGATGCTTGGTTCCACCGAGGAAAATGAGCCCTTGCAGGTTTGTAGGGTGTGGAATATTATGCCAACTACTGAATAGTGGTACATGCATTCTTATTTGAACATATTTCTCAAAAAGTACAAGTTGATATGCTTTTCCTTTGGAAATAATGCCATATTTTTTCTCTCACTGTTTATTTGGAGCTATGAAACTTTAAGGCATGTGTTACTTGCATGAGGTTAGTGCACTTTGTTCATTGTCCTTTATTGTTATTTTTATTTTATGGTATATGCTTTTCGCAAATGATATAGTTTTGGTTGATGAAAATAGAGAGGGTATCAGTACTAAATTAGAGTTATGGAGGGACAGATTAGAATCTAGAGGATTTAAATTGAATAGATCTAAAACTGAGTATATGAAATGTAAGTTTAGTAACAACTATTAGGATAAGAAAGAAACAACTAGGTTAAAAGGAAAAGAAGTTTCAAAGAGCGAACGATTTAAATATCTTGGTTCCATCATCCAGAATGATGACAATATAGACGGGGATGTGAATTATAGAATTCAAGTGGGTTGGATGAAATGGAGAAAGGCATCCAGAGTACTATGTGATCGCACGATGTCATTACTTGTAAAGAGAAAATTCTATAGAACCATAGTATGATTTGTTCTATTGTATGGCACTGAGTGTTAGGTCATTAAACAGTAATAAAAGCAAAAAATGGTTGTAATCGAAATGAGAATGTTTAGGTGGATGTGTGGCAAAACTAGAAAAAATAGAATTAGAAATGACGAGATACGTAATAAATTGAGAGTTAGTTCAATTGTAATAAGATGCGAGAGTGCTGTCTAAGATGGTTTGGGTACGTGTAGCGAAGACTCAAGGACAAACCTGTTGGGAAGACAGAGAACTTAAATATAGGAGATTTAATAAAACGTTGATAAACTATTGAAAATTTGGATGTTATGTATCTGTAAAGACATGATAGTTATTGATTTAGTTGAGGAGATGGCCTTAGATAGGAACGATTGGTGTAGGAGAATCCACACAAGCTATTTTTTTTTTTTTCCGATTTCGATATTTGTCTCTCATATGACAGACCTCAATTTTTGGGATAGAAGGCCTATGTAGTTGTTGTTGTTATTTTGGGTATTTGGCAACCGAATTATATTCAAAAATAGTGGTGCTAAGTCAGCACATGGGTTACTTGAGATTTGAGTTCAGAAAAAATTTAAATGATTAAGGCACAACCTTAGGTTTGATGCATGGCAGAACAAAATATGATGATGGAACTTCTCTCCTTTCTGCTCCACACCTAGCTAAAAGTCAGCCAGGTCTCACTACCTTCTGTTACATAACATAATTTGGTTAAAGATCACCCAAAGATCCCTTGTCCTCCTTTCTTAATTTGTTGTCCATTTTATGATAGGTTTCGAGTTACCTTCTATGATATGATCATTTTGGCATCGAAGATTTTTTTCTGAAAATAGCTCCATAGCTTTTTTTTTTTTTTTTCCCCTTTCTTTTTCTTTTCTTTTCATGTAACCTCCATGCTATTCCACTTGGAAGATACAGCTGGTTAGAGAACAAACATATATTAGATTACTGCTTGAATATATTTGGAAGTACCCCGATGCCTGCTGGTCCTGGTTTTCCACTTGTTGCACTGTTTATGTTGACCTTTACTTTGCCAATCTCAGGGGATGCCCACTTACCGGCTCTAGCATTAATTTTGAGTAGGTGTTAATGCTTCTAAGAGTTCAAACTAAATTTGAGTTTTGGATTAGGTACTTGGGGAGTAAGAGAGCTTTGCGACGTTGTGGGATACCTAGAGAAAGATCTTAGCTTGATATTGTCCACTACACTCTCAATTATTTGAAAGCTTTTTTAATTCCTTTTATGCATCGGCTAGAATGAAGGAATTTGGATTTTGGTGGGGAGATGGAGGAGTTAACCGAGTTTGCATTGTTGTTGTTGTTGTTATATTTATTTATTTTTGGTATATGAGAAGTGGAAGGGGATTTGAGAGGATAAGATAATCTCCAATCCCATCCAACTCTTCAGAATCTCATTCTCTCCTATTTGTGGGGAATTGGACAGAATTCGACAGGAGGGGTTTCGATTTTTGGTTGATCATTCTTTGTTTTCTTTTTGCTTTTAAACACCTAGTGGACATCAGAAGATTAATCAATGATAATGAAGTGCATAAATTGCAGGCAATGATGAAAGATCCATTTGGTAACTATGTCGTGCAAAAGGTCATTGAAACTTGTGATCATCAAAGTCGTGAATTGATTCTGTCACGTATCAAGGTCCACTTGAATACTTTGAAGCGTTATACTTATGGTAAACACATTGTTTCTCGTGTTGAAAAGCTCATCGCTGCTGGTGGTAAGAAATCTATCTTAGATTGATCAATCATCCTTCAATTCCTTTGCTTTTTCACTTTGTTCTCTTTTCTAACATATGTTAATTGCGACCCCTCATTTTCAGAACGACACATGTGTCTATCTGCTTCTTATTCCTCCTGAGAAACCTAGCGGAATCCAGAGACTAAACATTTGTACAGCTAACATAAAATGGCGGTCTATGTTACCACCCTGAGATTTCTCTGTTTCTATGAAGAGCTTCCTTGTTTGCGATGTAAATAAAATTAAAAAGCTTGCGAGCAAGCAAGAATAAGAGTATGCTTGCATGTCCTCCAGTACATATCGAGTCAACCGTCAATTTTAGCTGTTCAGGTTGGAGAGAGAGCAGGTTGTACACACCTAACTTTTTCTGGGTACATATATACATAAGGTTTGTGTTGTGTAAGGTAAATCTAAGTGTAAATGATTCAGTCATAAAAGGAAACATTTTGATGCATGTCAGGCAGAATTGCAAGTCATGCAGTACGTTCATTGCTTAATATTAATGTGTATATTCGGCAATTTTCTCATGAGATTACATCCTCTCTCTCTCTCTCTCTCTCTCTCTCTAGATTTTGCTTCTTGTTAATGATGTTATTATGGTATATTGTTATCATGTGGTCATTCTTCCATCTACTATTTGGATGTCAAGAGCATACGGGTAAAGCTTTTGTAGCCCAATAACACGATGTCATGGTAGTATTTGGCTTATTACTGGATTTTATAGAACATAACATTTAACTGGCTTCTACTCACCATTTTGAGAGCACAAAAGTTTCTCTGGTCACTTGTAGAATCTGTGTTGCCAAAAGTTCCAATTCTGTGCGTGTGTGTGTGTGTGTGTGTGTGTGTTTTTTTTTTTTGGGTGGGGGGGTTATTATTGTCACTTTACCTGAATGTCACAGTCAAGTTCTCCAAACTTAAAGAGTTGAGGATGAGTTACTCTGAAACAACCAGGATGCAAACTTAGCATTTTGGTTGCTTATGTTACAATATTTAGGTCTTTTTCTTGGGGGGGGGGGGGGATCATCCTTATTAACTTTTTTTTTTTTTGTATTATTCAGTTGAAAATAAATTGCTGCAAAACATTTTCTTATCACAATTAAGTTGTGCGCGCGTGCATAGATAATTGCGTAAAAAATAATAATGAATAAATTTTATAAATTTCAGATAATATATAAAATTTTAAGAAATTGTGATATCAAAGTCATCTCTACAATTTAAGCATAAAATGGTTTGAAAAATGTGCTTTTAGCTTTTTTTAGATAATATATTTATCTTCACAAAATGGTTTGAGAAATTATAATTAAAAAATACACCCTTATATCTATCAAAGAATTTTGATTAAAAAAGTAAATATTGAAATGGGTTAATCATAAAAATTTTAAAAATAATCATAATCACATCAATGTAAAGTTTAAAAACCAAACTAATATTAGTAATACAACTTGAATTTTAATCCCAAATTTTAAAGTTAATCATTTGTAAAACAAGTATAGGAGAGAGAAAAAAAGAAAAAAGTTAAAAAAAAAAAGAGAAGCTAAAACTCTAAAAAATAAAAATAAAAATAATGAAAAAAATAAAAATAAATTATCCATAGAAATTTAAAATAATAAAAAGAGATAATTTAACTGTTTCAGATTCTCTTACATCATTCATTTCTATCTAAAGTTATTTTCTCAATTAAACCCTTGATACTCACATTTTTATGGATAACTTGAATCCAGATTTATAATGGTCTATCCTGATATTTTACTAAATTTCATACATTTAAGATTTCACTCCTCCTAACTAGTGCTTTTTAGATTTTTATTGTACATATTCAAACCATCTTAGAGGTTAATTTTGTATCTTATTCACAATTGAATTCATTTTTAATTTTATACGTATCTCTTTATTTCTAATCTTTCCTAGTTTTACTATATAACTATACATTCATCTAAATATTTTCATTTTACCTGCAGTTATTTTATACTTTTATTATTATTTAATAGTCTAACCTCGGTATCATACAATAATATAGGTCTTACTATGATTCTATAAAATTGATCATAAAAATTGAAATGGAGAAATTATTATTTCCATTCTATGTTATATTTTTAATTTACAAAAGACTCAAAAATTAAAAGTTAAAATATCAAGATGACTCGTACAAAATAACCCAAATTAGCATTTAAACCATATTGACTTCAAGAAATTCATATGGATGAGAGTAAATTCAATTTGGTACTTGGGCAAATTGTGCCAATCAAATAAGTACAATTAAATGAAAAATGTTTACAATACAATTATAGGTTACTTTCTCATATGGGGCAAAAAACTTGATACTGACTCATTTTAAACAGTTACATGTTTTGGACGGGGAGAGTTGCAATGCATGGATGCATACTATTCCATTGAACTTGCTTCCCAAGCTGCAAAACTTAAAGGGAGCTTTGTGTGCATGGATGTCCGATGATAGAAGAAATAGTTGCAGGGATAAGAAGTAGGACAATATAAGAATTCCAATAATTGACAAGATTGTGTTTCCCCATGCGGTGGAATTATTAGAATTTTTCCGACCCTTTTAGAGAGAATTTTCTCTACATAATTTTTTTTCATTCTTAAAATTCGATATCAAATTTTGATTAAGGGTTTAACATTTTTTCTACTTAACCAATTGTACTTCGGTTTGGAATCAGAATTTAATATGTCTAACAAATATAAAGTGTTCTTTTTAGGAAATTTACACTTTGGAATGAAATTGCATGTGTCCCAAAATGGTGATTGTAGGCACAAGGAGAAGTCTACACGTGCATGGAGTAAAAGTACGTGGGTGGATGAATGAGGAGTGGGTTGAGGGGACCTTAAACCATAATGCAATATCTATCCTTCATGGAACAGGTCGTAATACTCCCATTTTTTATACTCTATTTCCCATTACTCCAACTTCTAGACAGCCTTTTCTAGAAATCAGAAAATGATAAAAACAATATAATTTTATATACAAAAATATAATATAAAAACAACATTTATTTTTGATCATATAAAAATGCCCACGTACCATGATACAAACATAGTCAGATATAACAGATATTTACAGTAAAAGGTTCATTTGTTATAACAGATATAAAAATTTTGGGAAATGAGCTTGAAGAACTCAAATTTCACATGTTCATTTGTTTCGTTTTTGGTGTGACCAGCCAAAAATGAAAAGAAAAATGCCCACCGAAGAAGAGGATAAACAGGAGCAGAAGGAGCAAAAGATGGCCGAGGAAGAAACGCAAGAGGATATTATTGGAGATGATCTCTAAAGGTAAATCAAATTTCAACTCGCTTTGCAGTTGCAGTTTGCTCCTATTTAGGGCATGATCATCACCTGCCTGCCTAGAAATAGAAACAGCAGCCTATGATTAAATATTAGCATAAAAGTGGGACACTCATGAAAATGTACTCAATGAACTTTCAAGTTAAAGAAAAAAGTACCCAAGTGGCCTTGTTTGCGACTACAAAGTTGTGCACTTCATTCCGGGTATATTTGCAACTTTCGTCTTCCTGGTTAAAGAGTCGGTCTGATTTGCTCAGGGCATGGGAACCAAATGGGTACCCTTCTGAATTATGTGGGAGGAAACCTCAAGGTGCCCACAAGTTGTGGAACAAAAAGCCAGCGTTCAAATGTGAAGGTCCTTTCTTCCATTTCCAGGGATCCATAATTTCTTGTGAGAAAAGGGAAGACCATACGCCATAGTCAAGAACCAAAATCACGAGACATGATCTTTTCTACATGGTAAAGTGAAGCTTACAAGGTGGTCATTTCACTTTTATATATGTCTACAGTTATGGTGGAACTTGTATATTTTCACTGCAGAGCACACAGACGACAAAGTACAGAGAAAAAGCAGTATCTTCATACATGATTCTTCTTTAATAAGTTTTCACAAGCTTAGCTCTCCATGTTCGCCAGACCAACCATCCATTTTCTCCAATTATTGGATCCACAAGCCTTCTTTTTAAGACTGCTTTTTTGGATCTCTCAGGACTATATTTGGGAACCAGACTTTTCATTGACAGCTGAGGGCTCCCAGTTTCTGTAGCCTGCACAACTTGATTTATCATCTCTAGGACTTCACTCATCTTAGGCCGTGTTTTTGAGTGGCGAACCAAGCATTTGTTGGCTATGGCGGCTAATTTCTGAGCAGACTTGAGATTGTACTCCTCTTCAAGCCTTGGATCCAAGATTAGCCCGAATTTTTTGTCTGTCAGGTGTGGTCTGACCCATTCTAAAAGGTTCTGTTCATTCTTGGGGCGGTTCTGATCCAAAGGTCGCCGGCCAGTGATTAGTTCATAGAGAAAAACTCCATAGCTCCATATGTCACTCTTGCAGGTGAGGCGTCCTGTTTGCATGTATTCTGGTGCAGCATATCCCACAGTTCCTACAACCTGTACCATTATCCCAGAAAATGTGGGAGAGCATGTTAGGCATTAGCCAAAGTTACATTAATGTTCAGAAAAGAAATAGCATGTACATTGAAGTTGCAAGTGGTTTTAAGAACAAGCTAATGATGCATCCGATATTGTGCTTCAGACACTTACCGCTGTTGAAACATGGCTTAATCCATCTGACGGGCCTAGCCTAGCCAACCCAAAATCTGACAACTTTGCATTCCATTCACTGTCCAGGAGAATATTTGAAGATTTGAAATCCCTGAAGATAATCTGCAGAAAGAAAAAAAAAATGAAAAAAGATATCATCAGAATATATTCATATTTTGACCAGAATGACCTGATGCAAGGTCATTACTTCTCTTCAAAGTTCACGCACCATGCACAATAATTGGTCTGTAGTGAGCTAATACTGAGCATTGCCTAGGAACCATGGGTATAGGATTGCATGGTAAACAAACGTGGAATCAACAAAAGCATTTTGTTCTAAAACAATCTTATATTCTTTAATATGCCACTGCAAGAAATATACATGTGAGTATTCAACATACCAAGATCAACGTGGTTGGGTACACAGAAGTTGGGTAATAATATCCTAATTAGTAGCTTCTCAAGGCATGATGGATAGTAAAAAAGGAGTTACAGACAGCCTCCCTGAAGCCTTGCCAAGATGGATGAGTGTTTATAGCATGAATTAACCTGATTGTACTTCTCCTAATACATTATTCAGAAAATATTTTCAGGAACACTACCACATTGTTATCGACAAAAATGATCTCAGAAGCATGAGAACTGGACTCCAAACAAACAATGAACAAGCAAGTCCAGGAGGACCTCGCACCAAGCATACATTTTGAAGGATCACCAAATGACAAATGTGGACAAAATTACCATCCAGACTGCACAGTTCCTATTAGAAGTTTTAAGTGCTATCAGCACCATATATATGGAAGCACCCAAGTTCATAATCTATTGCTTTCAGGCTTGAGTCTGGCATCATATTAGACACCCTGCAGTGGTTGTGATTGTGACAATGATCATGCGCTAAGCTTGTATCAACTCTTTATCTCAAGCCCCAAATTAAGATTAACTTGAACAAAGCTCTGGTAATTCATCTCAGCCACAGACTTTGCTACAAACGAGTAAATAGGAGAGAGCAAAATGCTGCCAAAATAAAGATGTTACCTGGAATTCCATTTCTTCATGAAGATATGCTAAACCACGAGCAGTATCTTGGGCTATTCTTAGTCTGGTAGTCCATGGAAGAATAGCCTGAAAGCGTGTTGATAAGTGATCCTGCACACTCCTGTTGGGCATGTACTCATATACCAATAGACGTTGGATTCCTCGTTCATCGTCTTCCGCACAATAGCCTACTAGTTTGACAAGATTTGGGTGTTGAACAACCCCAAGAACATTTACTTCTGTCCCCCATTCTTTATGCCCCTGTACAGAAATATGTAAGATTTACTTCAGCATTCAAACTGAGGGAAAAAAATGAAGTATCAAATCTTTCATGGAAGAAAACGCTGGCCTGAGGAAACTAAGGGGGCCTGAATAATATGTAACATTCATAAATGTTTTAAAAAATGGATGTTATACTAGTAAATTTTGGCATTGAATACAATTTTTTCTCCCAGTAGAGGCAACCCTTCACTGCATAAATAATGGTAAAAAAAATGAAAAATAGAAATCATAGTGCATTTAATATTCCTGCCATCCTTATAGCTAGTTATGTTAGAATATCTAAATCTATAGGATCGAAGAGCAGGAGAAACTTTAAACCAGATAGATGAATAAAGATACAGAAATTATAGTAAAGGGTTTTCAGTTTTAGACAACCAATAAAATGCAACAGGTCTAGCGTTATAAGAAAAACTCAGTGGAATAAACCTTGCCTGCAAACCTCTTCTGCTCAATTTTTTAACAGCAATGTCAATCTTCTTATGTGGATCTTCTGAACTTCGGATCAAACCCCTATATACAACCCCAAATCCACCCTCTCCGACCATCAGGGAATGACTAAAATTCTTTGTTACTGACTTTAGCTCTGCGAACGTAAAGACTCGAAGATTATTGGCCTTCTGAGATAAACATGCAAACGAGTTCCTTGTGGTTGTGGATGATTCTGTACTAATCTCAGATGAGACATTGTGAGAATTGAATTCAGATCCAGATCTCCTCATCATATCAGACATTGAAGTAGATGAGCGGACTGACATAGACTTTGCTGTCTTTGCTTCACCATGTTTCTCTCCGTTGGATAAAGGAAAACACCACATAGCCCCAATATGGTAGCCCCTTCACTACAATGTAGCAGAATGAACAATCCTACGCAAAAATTGTAGGAATTAATTATGCCATAGGAATGCCTCATAGCAAACATCATATATTTGCATCAAAACTGTAGGAAAACTAAATGAAAAAAGCTGCCATAATCACATTCTTTAATTTTTTTATTCATTTTTATTTTCTGTTTGCTCAATTTACACAATCAGAACTTCTCTCCAAAGCATAGGGTGCTTCCACCTCAGAGTCAAAACAGATAAACTTTTGGTTCTTACTTATTCGCAAGACACACTAGTCAGCTAATAAGGATACCATCCATGCAAACCCAACAAATTTCATAAAAGTAAACCTTATTAAAGCATAAGTTCTTTATGCGCAAAATACAAAGAAACAACAAAAGTACAATACACATGCTGTTGCATAATTTATGTTGGTATGCTTCATTAAGGTAACATCTCCTTTTATTGTGTTGTTAGAGAATAGCAATTCACAGAATAAATTAGCAGAAGTACTAAAACTCATAATTCTTCATATGCAATTATGGTAAAATAGACGCAGCAATTCCAACAGAGGCTTCTAAGATCAAATAGGATTGCATTTATTATGGTTCATGTGGCAAATGCAATATAGTCATCCAATCAAACAAAGCTAAAAATAATAACAAAAATACAAGGTCCCCAATGTCTTTAGGCTGTACATTCAAGATAAAAAAGAAAACAAGCGCTCCAAAAAAGAAGTTGTTTCCTTAAGAAAAATCAATTCCCTGTATTCCCGTAACCTTAACACAGTTTGACAGCCACACCACTAAAGGGGGTTCCTGAAAATCAACCACGACCTCATCTCCTACACCCAGAAAGTTCATGTTGTCTAAATTTCCCAAATTCTCACACAAATAAGCACACGCCCACAAAGCAAGTAAGGGCTTTGAAGCCAATAAAGAAGTCACCGACCAAAAACAGCCTAGAAAAAACATACAAATGTTAACCCAGAACTTCACCAAATTTTCTGGGACCTTGCTCGAGGAAAAAATAAATAAAATTACGAACCACCCATACAATTTCATGACATAAACACACATAAATTCAATTTTTAAGACAAACCCATTAAAGGAAATGAAGGAAAAGACACTAACCTGAGATCTCCAGAGAAGTTTTAAGAACAATCCAAGCGCCTGAGAAATTCAAAAGAAAGGGGTTTATAAGAAAAGCAAAAAATCCAAAAAAGCGAGTGGAGAAAATCAAGAGGACAACGAGCATCCCATGATCTCATAGAAGTCAATACATAGCAGCTGGAATTTTGTTCACCAACCAAGAACCCCATTTGGATAAAATAGTAATAAAAAAGAGGGATTTTAGGAAGCTCTAGAGAAGGTGCGAAAAGGGCTTTCAAGAAAGCGAAAACCGAGTATATTGCGTGTGTGTGTGTGTGAGAGAGAGAGAGAGAGAAAGAGAGAGTGTGTGTGCGCTTTATTATGGGAAAGAAATGCTGAATTGAGTTAACGTTGTCCCCGGGGGTTGGGTTTTTTTTTGGGGGGGTAAATTGCGGGTTGTCCGTAGGAGTTAACAAGGATTGGTCGATGAACGAAGAATGCAGGTTTAGGAAGAGGGAAAATTCCAACTTTCGGAGTTGTTATGGACCAACCATGGTTGGACTATATTTGAGAAATATAATTGTATTTCATGATTTTATGAAAATAAGTGTAAAAAACTATTCAATACACCTTAAAATTTAAAATTAAATAAATCATTTGTTTTAAATTTCACAATATAAAATTTTGGAAGCATAAGTATAATAATAGTTAATAATATCCTTTTTAACATTATGTTTGAAAATTTTGAAAAAAAAAAAATAGTTAGAAGAAAAAAGAAAAGAAAAGGGAAGTTATAATTTTTTCTTTATTTTGTTTTAGAGTTTCATGAAAGAAAAGAATAGAAATAAAATTTACTGAGAATAAAAAATTTCATTTTCAGTTTTTAAAAGATAATTTTAGAATATAAGAGATTTTTAATTTTAACATTTTTTCTCTCATCTATTTTTTTTCACTTTTGGGATTGATAAAATTTTAAATTTAAAATAAATTCAAATTCATTCAAATCTCTTATTTTCTTTCGTATCAAACTCTAAAAAAAATAAAAATCATAACTTTTTCTCTTAATCTTTTTTGTTTTCTCTCTGAATCTTCTCATCTAAACTTATCAAGCATTTGACGATAGTTTTGTAAGTTGTGGTAGATTTTTTTTACCTTTATTCCTGAACATTTTTGAGTATTTAATATTTATTAATCGAAAACATTATACGTATTTTACAATTAAGACATTATACAAAATTTCAAACCGTTAAGACTAATGAGGGTAAAAAAAAAAATGCTGACATGACTAGGTCAAATAGCTGGCTATAGCAATTTTTTATTATATGAGCTATCGAACATTGATTAATACTAGAAAATTTATTTTATTATTCAATTTTTTTTTTTATTTTTTTTGGTTAAGGGAGCGACCAAACACACACTCGAAGTGTAAAAAGTTTGGTATAATAATTTAAAATACATTTTGCAGACTTATTCATGAAATCTAGAATGAACTAAAAATTGAGTCGTTTATTTATTTATTTATTTATTTTTGAAATAGTGTAAAATGAAATACTTCCGATCATTGTTATTTGTGGTGGTTTTCTTTTCTTTTCTCTTCTTTTTTTCCCCCTTTTTTAGAAATGTTTAGGGTTCAACTTGATTGTTCAACAAGATTGACATTGATTATTCTTGAGATCGACTCGGTTGAACTTGTGTTCAACTCTCTCCTCTGATATAACTCTCTTGCATTCTAGGTTCTATATATCCGAGAATGCCTATACTTAATTCGTTGTATTTTAGTGTATCATATGCTTTTTGTTCAAACAGAAGATAATAGCTGTATTAATATTCTCGCAAGATTAAGACTGTCGATAACTTTTGGATTCCATGAGTTCTGCTCTCCTTGTGAGATGTATCACTTTTTAAAACGTGATATTCATAACATAATCTATTTTAAAAACTAATTTTTCCTATTCTCATTTGTCAAATAATAATAATAATTTGGGTATAATGGGGGTTGAAGAAACTCAATCAGTTTTGAAAAAGGATGAGGTTTTGAAATCGACCAAATAGTGAATTTAACAACATATAAGTTTAAAAATCTTAATTGAATTCCATTTATTTTATTTTATATACAATATTTGTGAATTAAAATAAAAAAATTTATAATAATAATATAAAATTGTGTGAGTAAAAGTTAAATTTCTTTTTAGAAATTAGTATATTAATAATATTTTTTACAAACCTCAAATTGATTCTAATATAATTTTTATGCACTGCTTTCCAAATCATTATATAGTGGATATATCAATTAGACAAAGTGTCTCGTCTAATCAACTTATATAAGGAATTTTTTTTTTACTTGTATTTATTATAAAACATTTAATTCAACAAAAATATTATTTAAAAAAGATTAAATTTAATAAATATCTTGACTAATTTACATATCATTTATATAATATAATTTATACAAAATAATTAAGTGTTGATGTTCATTTCTGATTTTCATTTCTCATGTTAGTAAATTGGATAACTCTGTTACTGATTTTTCGACTTGTCAAGATGTTTCTTGCGAAATTATTTTTTGAGATTTTTTAGTTTTATTTTAGTATTTGTTAAAAATTTTCATATTATTAAAAAAATAATTAAGTGTGAATTTATGATATTGTGAAAATTTAGTCTACTTCAATCACTATAGAGTGTAGACTAGAATACCACACACAAGGAAAAGAATTGGGACCTCACATGCAAAATTCCCCGGAGCTTTGTCACCACCGAGGGGAAGTGGGGTCTCTTGAAATTTTTAAAAAATAAATATTATGTATATATATTTAATGGGCATTTAAATAAAAAATTACTAATTTTTTTTAAAAAAATATCACTAAAAATAGTAAATTTATTGCTAAAAAATTTTAAAATACAATTAAAATTCTTTATAATATTGTTTATTTAAAAAAATTATAATATTCGCCCCACTATCTCAAACATATTATATTTTAACCCTATTTAAATAATTTTCTCAAACAATGTTTGTAATATTCGCCCGGCCACACATACCTTAATCACATAGAATAGTTAGTATAATTGGGAGCTCATCTATCATTTTGACTTCACAAAATAGGGAAAACTTTTCTCATCAGCAAAGCCACTGCCAGTCTTTGGTTCAATATGATCTTCAGACATCTGTTCTATATCGTTTCCTATCATATTTGACAACAGGAATATCAACAGAAATTCTTGTGTTCTACTTCATCGAGTGATTGAATATCCGTATTTTTTAATTAAGATTTCGGATTCAATTTTTATGTATGATAAAAAGTGATATCCAAAAAATTTTATCTGTTAAGTATTTAAACCGACTCAAATTAGATTTGATTGAATTCAATGTATTCACCGGATATCGATATTTTATAAAAATAAAATAAAACCCCATACTAGAAGTTTTGAAATAGAAAGAAAGAATTAAGGAGAATAGTTGAAAAGAAGTGGAGAGTATTTGCAGAATTGTAGAAAACTTATTTAGAAATTATAATATATCTTTAATTACATATCTTGTCTCTTTTTTATAAAAAAAATTGATGATTTTTGAATTATTGATAATGTTTAAATTATTAAATTTATTATTGATATTATGGTTTGATTTTACACTGATTAATATTTTAATAATTGATTTTTTTTATGAATTTTTATTTTTAGAAGATTGAATTTAAAGATTTGAATCAAAATAACTTTAAAGAGACAATGTGAAGTTAAATTGAGCAAACATTTTATTAGGTCTTGAAAAAAAAAAGTTTAAATTTATTTTTAGTTAATTTTAAAAGAGTTTTTATTTTTCTAGTAAAAAATTTATTTTTAATAGGAGAAAAAATTTGTTTTTATTTATTTTCAGAGAGTCCTTGTTTTGGTCAGAAAGATCATCTTTTTCTGACGTAGAGAATTTTTATCAAGGACACCTCACGGCTGCTATTCTTTCCGAGAAGAGGTGGACTGTTCATTAAAGAAAGAAACTAAAAAAAAGTCGGCTACTCATTCTCAATTAAAGGAGAAGACGCCACTGTTCATTAAAAAAAAAAAAAAAAGGGATCGGCTGCAACATCATTCCTCTTCTTCCCTAAAACTTTTTTTCTTTTACTTTTTATTTTATTAAAAACTCACACGCATAAGTAATTAGTTTAATTTTTGGATTTAAGTGAAATTTTTATTCAGTTATCTTCATTGTAAGATTCTGTACTTAATTTAATTTCTTATCCTTTTAATTCAAATATTTATTAATTCTTGATTTATTTATATAAAAAATTTATATTGATTAATTTGATAATTTAATTCAATATTAATTTTTTTATTACTATCCAGAATTTCAGTGATCCATAATTATCATGAATAAATGGTACAAATAGCAACTAGATTATTTATATTTATGAATATTTTACCATATTTAACTTAAGAAATCGATGAAACAAAATTAAATAATTACGGTTATCTCAATTGTTTGTATTATAATTTAACTGTTTTCATATAACATAATGTTATCATTATATTGATATGAAATGTTATTGTACCTAGTCGATTAATAATAAATTTTGATTGGATGTTGAGTTTGGTCAATTAATTTAGGAAAACGTAAGATTTATTACGACTGTCCTAATAAATCTAAACTTAAAAGTTTGAATTGTAAGAAAAATATTTTTAACCTATGATCAGTGAAACAATTAAATGTGATGAACCCTTAGATCAGAGTTTTGATAGATTGATTTTTCTTTAATTTTTATTATTTTTACATTGTCAATTTATCTCTTATTTTTTTTAGTTGTTAATTTTTAATTTAGAAATTTATCTGACAAACTCACCATTTTTATTTTTAACACTTAACTAAGAAATTAAATCAATTTAGTTTCCTTGGAATTCGATCCGGTACCACTATTGCTATAAATTTATCACATCGGGAAATCAGTATTAATTTTGAGGGATTCGACAACCCGTCAAAATTTTGGCGCTATTGCCGAGAAACTATATTAATTTCTTAGTTTGTATTTTTTCACTTGTTTATTGATTTTTGAAGAGAAAGAAAAGATGACAGATCGTCAAAAGACTCTGAAGGAGTTAGCTGCACCAATTTTGAACCAACAACTCTTGTGCATCGAATACCCAACTCTTCAGGTATCATTCGAACTCAAATCTGGTTTGATTCACTTACATCCTATTTTTCATGGTCTTCCAGGTGAGAATCCACATAAACATCTGAAGGAATTCCATGTTGTTTGCTCGAATATGAAACCCCAAGGTGTGATTGAAAATCAAATAAAATTGAGAGTCTTTCATTTTTCTCTAAATGACAAGACAAAAGATTGGTTGTATTATTTATCCCCTGATTCGATAAATACAGGAATGGAATGCAGAGATTATTTTTGGAGAAATTTTTTCCTGCATCTAAGGCTGCCAACATCAGAAAGGAAATACGTGAGATCAGACAGTTTAGTGGAGAGACATTATATGAATATTGAGAGAGGTTTAAACAACTCTGTGCTAGTTATTCACATCATCAAATATCAGATCAGCTATTGATTTAATATTTTTATGAAACACTTCTACCCATGGATAGAAATATGATAGATGTAACCAGTGGTGGATCTTTAATCAATAAAACACCAAAAGAAGCCAGATAGTTAATTTCAAATATGATAGAAAATTCTCAACAATTTGGGATGAGAGTCGATGGAGCTACAAAACGGGTTAATGAGGTAAGTCACTCGAATCTTGAAAATCAAATTTCTGAACTAACTGCTTTGGTTCGTCAATTGGCTGTAAGGCAATCACAGGTAGTTAAGATTTGTGGCATCTGTTTAATTTTCGGATATCCTATGGATATGTGTCCAACATTGCAAGAAGAAACTTTTCAACAAGTAAATATCGTATGAGAATTTCCTGATGAACTTCAAAGAAAATACGATCCCTATTCCACTCATTATAATCCCGGATGGAGAGATCATCCAAATTTAAATTACGGAAACCAAGGAGGACAGTTAAAACATTCATTTCAATTTTTTAACAGACCATCACCAGCATCTGCATAATCTTCTAATTCAGGTATATCTCTAGAAGATATTGTAAAAACTATTGCGACTAATACTCAACAATTTCAACAAGAAATGAGAGCGAGTATACAGAATTTAAAGAACCAGATTTTTCAACTAGCAACTTCATTTAGTAGGTTGGAGATACAAAATTCTGGAAGATTTCCCTTACAATAGTGGTGAATCTCAAAGAGAACGTTAGTGCAATAACATTGAGAAGTGTGAAGAAAATTCATTCGAGCTCTACTCCATCTAAAAAGGTGGATGAAGGGAAAGATATGGACAAAGAAAATGAACACATGCATAAAAATTCAATCAAGATAACATTCGAATCCTCTTTGTCTAATACTTTTAGTGCAATTGTACCACTTTTTCCTAACAAGTTGGAGAATTCAGAAAAGAAAGTTAAGCAATTAAGAGATAATGAAATGGGTGAGAATATGTCTGATGTGATCAAAGAAATTTTATTCGAAAAATGTGCGGATTCAGGTATGTTCACTCAACCTTGTGTTATTGGTAAGAAAAAAAATTGAACATGCCATGCTAGAATTAAGAGTATTTGTAAATATCATGTCTTATTCAATTTATAGTGCTCTGAAATTGGATCACTTAAAAGAAGTTGGGGTTGTTGTCCAGTTTGCTGACCATTCTTATGGTTACTCGGAGGAGATTGTTGAAGATGTTTTGGTATAGGTTAACGAATTAATTTTTCTGACTAATTTTTACATCTTGAAAATGGAAGGAGACACTATTATAGATTCAAATCCGCTTCTATTAGGAAGATCGTTTATGAAAACATCAAAAATAAAAATAGATGTGGACGAAGGTACTCTTTCCGTTGAGTTCGATGGCGAAATTGTTAAATTTATTATTTTTGATTCTATTAAATACCCAAATAAGTGTCAATCAATTTGTTTTGTGATGTTGTTGATTTATTTGTATAGGAAATTTGTGAAGAATAACGTGTTATTAATTTTGAGTCGAATGCACAATTAGACACAAAAGGAAAAGTTATATGAGACTTCCAAGTTAAAGTTGAACCTTCTTGAAGAGAAACAAATAGAAAATGTCGAGTATAAAGACGTTAAACAATTGCATTTGTTGGGAGACAATCCAATATTTTTTTTGGATTTGATTTAGTTTATAGTAGTTTCTCATTTAATTTTGGATATTTGATTAGTATTACTTATCTCTTCTTTCAATTTTTGCATGTGCCCAGTGATTTTCCTAAGAAGGACCCAGATAGAGCAAGTCAAAAATTTGGACAGAAGCAATCTTTGCATTAAGAGATGATCACGCGATTTTCAGAAGGGGAGTTAGAAATTTGGACAGAAGTAGTCTTTACATTACCAGATGATCACATGGTTTTCAGAAGAAAAATATATATATAAAAAAAAATTGGCATAAACACTCTTTCTTTACCATATGATCATGCGGTTTTAAGAAATCTCATATTTATCTTTGCGGTTCAACTTTTTCAAAACCCTTCGTGACCTCACCATCACCATAGGGGAGTTTTCTCTCTTTTCATTGTTTTATTTTTATATATTGCATTGGGTGATTCTCTGAGACTTGTTGTAAGTTTAAAATTGTGTTAGTTTTTTTTTTTTTTTGAGTTGCATGCTAGTTTCTTTTCTTCTTTCTTACCTTTTGCATATATTAAGGACAATGTAGAATTTTGGTATGGGGGAGGATTTCATGCATCAACGTTATTTCTTTTATTTTCCTTGAAACTTCATACTTTCTTGATTTTTTTCTGAAAATAATTTTAGAGTTAGTATACATTATTGGTTTGAAGTGAAATGCATGAAGTAGACAAGTGTGATTAGTTATTTTGAATAAAAACTGTTTTAAGCGTCTGATTGACTTTGATGATTGAATTAGATGAAAATGTACAAAATTCGATACAACATTACACACTTTTGTGAGCTTTTGAACCTTAAGAGCATATCATCATACTTGCTCTAATCTTTTTTCATGAGCGTGCATCAATCATAGTATATTTATTCTAAAACTTGTTTTGCAATGCTTTTAAAGACCATATACATGAGTTCATGCATTAATATGATGATGACAATTAGGTTTACATATTTTAAATATCTTAAAAATATCTTCATATGCATATTCATTCCTGTAGTGAACCAAATTGAGCCTTTATCTATTTTCTTTGTTTATAATCTCATCATTTGACACATAGTCTTTTTTTTTGTGCTTAACTTTCTTTTTGGTCCTCATATCAAAGAAGAATGTATTTAAAATTTGAATGGATGGTTATTTGTAAAGGAAATGAGATAATTTTATGTTGGGGATTGTTTTTAGAAATTTATTCGTATGATCTAAGAGATTTGTGTATGTACAACATATTCATCATCGAGATTGTTATTCAATTGTTTTCAAAAAAAAAAAAACCTTCAAAAAAAGAAGGAAAAAAAAAGCAAAAATAAAAAGTGGAAAATAAAAAAAAAATCAAAAATTTTGATCAAGGAATGAGATGGTTTTGATTGGATCATTTTTCTTGGATTGATTGTATTTTCATGTTATGGGATGAGATTGATAGTGAGAAATGGTTTTGTAATCTTTGATATGCTTTTTTGATATGCATTACACATCATATTTACCTTTTATCATACCTATACCTAAACCACGTTACAACCCTTGCAAAGACTCTCGGATTTTTGTTTTGAATTCATATATTCAGTGGTGGAAATTTGATTAATAAGAAAAGTTATGGTAATAACATACTATGTTTTGATTTTGAGAGTATTATAAATTCCCTAAACACTTTGAGTGCATAGAGTGATTTTTTTGTGAGGGTATTGAATCTTGATATATTGAATTCTGATGAAATTATTAAGTTTGTTGGGATGCTTATATTTGCTTTTAAAGGTTATGGTACTATAATTACTTATTCTCTGAATTGTTGTTTTGGATTGAATTTTTTAATATATGATGATTTGGAATTGTTTGAAGATAAATTGAAGGAGGGGAAGGAGTGAAGAGGAGAATGGTTGTGTAACATTGGTATAGTGAATACTTAAAAACAAGCATTGAATTGGTGTTGAGGAATTTGATAATGTACAAATTGTTAAATTTATTATTCATATTATGGTTTGATTTTGCACTGATTAATATTCTAATAATTGGTTTTATGGATTTTTATTTTTAGGAGATTGAATTTGAAAGTTTGGATCAAAATGGGCTTAAAGAGGCAATGTGAAACTAAATAGAGCAAACATCTTATTGAGTTTTAAAGAAGAGAAGAATTTTGAATTTATTTTTAATTAATTTTAGAAGAGTTTTTACTTTTTTTAGTAAGAAAATTATTTTTAGTAGGAATAAAAATTTATTTTTACCTATTTTTGGAGAGTCATTGTTTTGGTCGGAAAGATCACATTTCTTTTGACCTAGAGAATTTTCATCAAGGACATCTCACGGCTATTATTCTTTCCAAGAAGAGGCGGATTGTTCATTCACGAAAGAAACTAAAAAGGCCCGGCTGCTCATTCTCAATTAAAGGAGAGGATGCTACTTTTCATTAAAAAAAAAGGGGGCTGGTGACTACATCATTCCTCTTCTCCTCTAGAACATTTTTTTTTATTTTATTAAAAACTCACCGCCATGAGTGGTTAGCTTATTTTTCTGATTCAAAGGAAATTTTCATTTGGTTGTGTTCACTGTGAGGTTATGTACTTAATTTAATTTTTTGTCCATTTAATTCAAATATTCGTTGGTTCTTAATTTATTTACATGAAAAATTTCTATTGGTTAATCTAACAATTTAATTTAATATTAATTTTTTTTATTATTATCCAGGATTTCAGTGATCCGTAATTATCATGAATGAATGATATAAATAGCAACTAGGTTATTTATATTTATGAGTCTTTTACCAATATTCATATTTAACCTATGAAATCGATGGAACAAAATTAAATAATTGCGACTATCCCAATTGTTTGTATTTTGGTTTAACTGTTTGCATAGAATATAATGTTATCGTTATATTGATATAGAACGCTATCGTGGTCAATCGATTAATGATAAGTTTTGATTGGATGTTGGGTTTGGTCAATTAATTTAAGAAAATACAAAATTTATTACGGCTATCCTAATAAATCTAAGGTTAAATATTTGAATTGTAAGAAAAATATTTTTAACCTATGATCAGTGAAACAATTGAATGTGGTAAATCCTTGGATCAAAGTTTTGATAGGTTGATTCTTCTTTAATTTTTATTATTTTTACATTGTCAATTTTTCTCTTATCTTTTTTAGTTGTTAATTTTTAATTTAGAAATTTAATTGACAAACTTTTTATTTTTTTAAGCATTTAACTAAGAAATTAAATCAATTTAGTTCTCTTGAAATTCGATTTAATACCACTATTATTATAAATTTATCGCATCAGGAAATCAATATTAATTTTGAGAGTTTCGACAACCCGTCAAAATTTTGACGTCATTGTCAGAAAACTATATTAATTTCTTAATTTGTATTTTTTCACTTGTTTATTGATTTTTGAAGAGAATGAAAAGATGACAGATCATCAAAAGACTCTAAAGAGTTAATTGTATCAATTTTGAACCAACAACTTGAATATCCAGCTCTTGAGGTATCATTCGAACTCAAATGATCTTTTCCAATTACTGATAAAATGATATTTGGTGCAACTATTACTAATTAATTAGTGTCCCATAATTAAATAAACAAATAGAGAAATTAAATAAAATGATATAATAAAGTTGGATTAATTGTCGGAATATGCATTTCTTTTTTACTTTATTATGCTAATAAAATTATATGACAGCAGATTCTCTCATAATTGACTTTATCATGTGTATATAGAACATCACACCATAATAAATGATTTTCATCTTTAACATGAGCACCACCATGCAGCATCATTTTAGATCAGCGATGGTCAGCGATGGTCAATTGGTTCAGTAGTAATAGAGTATTGATATTTTCTTTTGAATATGGGTATTTTATATAATAAAAATAAATAATAAAAGAATTTTGTTAAATTAATTTGATTAATATGATTATTAGATATTAATAATTTATTTTAAAAAAAAATTCTTCTTAGATTACATTTTGAAGCTATCTAACTTTTGCAACAATAGGCAAAAAGTTTCTCGTGGACCATCATTTTTTTACACTTGGAAAGTTACATTGAACATGAGATTATTGCATGGAATTATCTTTTAAAGTTATCTCCACCATATTAAATACACACGCACTTAGGATAGATTTTCTATTCTATTTAAAAAAAAAAAAAATGTCCTGATGTTTTTAAAACGGCTTTCTGATCTTTTTCTAAAATATTCATTTGGTTTCTAAATAATTTCACCTTGATAAGAACAAGGTTTTGTTAAATGTTAGCATCAAGGACTTGATATGACTTTAAATGCACCAATATTCGGTGGTGTAGTTGAAAGGGGATTTCAGTCACTTGATTATGATCGGGGTTTGAACTATTGTGAGAATGTAAAAACTGATATTAGGAAACCGCTCCTCAATCTGAATTAGTCGTGATAAAATTTTAAATATCGGGTGGTGGTCAAGTCAGAAACTATAAAAAAAAAAAAAAAAAAAAAAGATGTCACTAAATGCATGTGCTTCCATAATCCTCAAGCAAACCATTTGAATGTGGAAGGTAACACGTAAAAGGGACATGAATCAGTCATTTGAAGAGAGAGAGAGAGAGAGAGAGAAGGGGGGGGGGAGGGAGAGAGCGCAATTGAAGTGTTGGACGTTTGAAGGGAACACATGATGATTTAGTCGAATGAGCAAATTTTGAAATTCTACTGATGATCTCATAGACAGCAAGGATTTGTAGGCACAGTAGTAAGGTATTAAATTTTATTAATTAAAATTTTGAATTAATTCTTGAGAATGAAAAAATAGAAGTTATAAAAGTTAATCCCTAAGTTAAGTTTTATTCAAATCAGATCAATTAATTTTTTGGATATCAATATTCAAGCAAAAAAAAAAAAATATACAGATGATCTCATAGGCCAAAGTCTCCATGCGAGACACCTTCGAGATAGTTGACTTCAAATGACGATCTTAAAATATAGTTCATATTGCGATTAATGACAATGACATGGCGCATGTTGATGAGAAGTTGACTTCTAATGCTACTCCAACAGGGCGAGAATCACCTTGATTTTCATCTCTCGGAATGACATTTTCTTTATCTGACTCTACACGGAAATTATTTTTTTAAATTACACGAGAACTATAAAAATCATAAAAATAAATATACTTATAAAACTTTAAACATTAAATCTCAAAAAAATATTTAAATAAAAACTTTTTATTACTCGATTATCCTACAAGAACAGAAATTAATTCCTATTACAAATGGAATTTATTCTCCTTTAATTATGTACACAATTTGAATTTTAGCAATTAACACCCTTTGAATTTTAGTAATTTGAATTTCTAATAGCATATTCGGGGGTGTATTTATTCATCGGGGAAGCTTTAGAACCATTTTTTGGATTCCAATTTTTTATGCACATTGCATGCAGTTGATTAAATTTCTATAATTAGAAATACTTTCAACCCTTTAGATATTTAGGAATTGATATCTCGACATTGAATGGTTGTAGTAAAGCATGTTCCTAGGGAAATCAATATGCTAATTTTCCGACGTAGCACGATAGCTAAACATCTCTATTTGACATCGAACTCTTTATGATAATGAAAACCCGTTGATGGCTGACGGTAGCGTTTTATTTTTCATCGGCAATAAATTGCTTTTTTCACCTAAAAAAAAAAAAAAAAAACTTTGGTTCCAATATACACCTTATAATTACAAATCTCACTTCATTTCTAAACTCAAATCACACCTAAGCATACTCCTAAAAATATTAACTTTTTGTTCAAAGTTTTAAATGAAAAAAAAGGCAATTTGCAACTTTGGTCGGTCGCAACAATGACTATAGCCACAAGAGAAGGCACTACGAATGTTACTTAACATATAAAATTATATGTTCGGATTTGAACATCAAATTTTAATTAATTATTTTTATTTTTATTTTTATTTTTTTACTCCAATAGGTTGACGCATGATGAAAATTTAATAATTGAAAATATTAATTATTTTATGATATTATTAATATCATAGACAGTTAAATAAAAAATTGTTGAAGTTGGAAAATAATAAGTAAAATTGGTAAGGAATCCAAATTAATATTCGTCAAAAAAATTATAAAAAGCTTGTTATATAATATTTGTTTTTTGAGAATATGTTGGCATGAATAGCTTCCACACACTTGATCCAAAAGTATTTTGAAAATATGTTGCCGTGGGAAACTTCCACACTCCCTGATACAAACGTCGAAATTGGTGACTAAAATCTCTCTCTCCCTCTGTCTCTCTCTCTCTCTCTCTATACGACAACCAACAATGATTATTATTCTGATAATGAGGAGGATGTCCAATCAGACATACACACAACTTCTCTTGCCGGCTCTCTTTCTGTCGGCCCCACCATTCTCTTCCCACCTCTCTCTCTCTCTCTCTCTCTTCCCAATTGTCCTTCTGTGATTCTCTTCTCAAGTACTTCCAATTGTTTACTTCCCTCAAAGCTTGTAAGCCGTAAGCCTAACTTGACCTGGTCTCTTCTTTTCCTTCTCTTTGTTCATTACAAATCTCCGAAGCTTTCAATAAAACAGGGAAACTTCCATATTTTTTCCTTGAAAAAAAAAAAGATTGAATTTGTCTAGTATATATAATAAACCATTTGACAGCTAATTCCTTCATTTTCCTTAGCTGGTTTTTTCTGGGTTTCTCCTGATTTCTGCAAATTCACTACGTTTGAATTTAATGTTTATGCGTTAAACCTCTGTTTTAACAAAACATTGAAACACCAATTTTAGAAATTACCGGTTTTATGTTGTATATAACCTTTTGATTGCTTTATCCTTCGATTTTCTCAACTGGGCTTTCTGGGATTATTTTGATTTTTGTTTACTTCACCCCTAAATTCACTATGTTTGAATTTGGATTGAAAACTCTGTTTTTGATTTGGGTGGTGAGTTCAATTCAACTCACAGTATCACAAATTGACGGTGGATTGGATCCAGCAATTGTGCCTATTCTTACTCAATATGTGTACAATAACATTTCTAAGATGACCTTATCCATTTTCACTGATCAACTTCAAAATAAGTCAAGTTTTTGCATTCAGAATATGTAAGTGATTACTTCCCTTTTATAATTATTCTTTCAGGGAAATTTTGGAGGAGGACATTAATTTTTGATTTGATTCAGTTTGGTATTTATTCTTTTCTTTGTCTTTCCAGAAATGATGATTGGAATCAGGCATTCAATTTTTCGAACTTGGATTTTGTTTCGGAATGCCTCCTGAAATATAATGGTATAGTGTTTGTTATGACATTTTGATGTTGCATTTGCTTATTTCATAGTGTTGTTGTATTGAAAAGCAGCAGATTTCTGTGGTTGGAGAAATTTTCGGAGATATTAATAGAGTTTTGATGCAACAGTTGACTTTGTGGTTGCACTTTTGTTTTTGGAAAGAAAATTGAATGGTATCCAAAATTCAGAAATGTAATCATAAAGCACTGTTACATCATTACCTGAAACTATGGGTTGACAGTACCCTCCTTAGCTTTTTTGGATCTGTAGACATCTTCTGCATCATTTTTTTTTGGGGGGGGGGGGGGGAATCCAGCTTTAGTGCCTTGAAAAATCAAGTTTTCCTGAATTTTGACTTCTTTTTTTGGTGGAAATTGATGTAGATGTTTATCTCCAGCTATTTATTGTTACCAGTGGAATGGTTTGGAAAGATTTCCAAAATCATATTATTTTCTTCCCACTAATCAATTGAGTAATGTAATTGTGGTCTAAATTATTTTGGCAGACCTCCCACGCCGATTGTGCACTGTAGCAGAAGCAGAATTTTACTTCAGCAGTTTATATGGTTGGGACGGAAGCACAAGCTACCTGAACCCTAACAGGAATTGTAACTTAACCACGTGGCTTTCTGGTTGTGAGCCGGGATGGGCATGCGGTCTTGACATGGATCAGCAGAATGTTGATCTTAAAGAATCAAAAGCCATACCATCCAGAACTGCGGATTGTCAACCTTGTTGTGAGGGTTTCTTCTGCCCTCATGGTATTACCTGCATGATACGTAAGTATATTACAGAACGTGAATACCTACTTTCTGTACATCTCTTTCTTTATTCTAGTTTGTTTCTTGCTGTTGCTAAATCACTGTCAGTGGCCATCATATAGTGGTAGCAATACCGATGTGTTAATTTAGATCTAAAGAAACAAGAACTGATATACTTGTTTAAAGGAACTAATCATGCTGTTCAGGTGATTGGCTCAACCAGGTGTGACCCCGTTCCATAAATTGCCACTTAGTTATGATTTGCCAACAAACTTGCTATATATTACCAGTGGTCATATTTTGCTAGATGCGTGATGCTAACATGAACATGGTGATGGATAATGATCATTTTGCTTTTGAAGGAAGACTTGGTTAACGGGATTTATAAGTTCTAAAAATTGAGTTCTTTGTCCTGGATACTGTCCCAGATGTGGTGGAAGATATTTGCACCAGAATTAAAGATAATGGTTAGCTCTTTTGTTTGTTTCCTTACTAAAAGAGGTTTTTGGTCAAGCCTGGTCATAATAAGCAAAGAACCTGAAATCTCAGTAGAGTAACACAAATTGTTTTTCTTTTTCTTTTGAAACTATTGTTGTTAAGTTGTATGGCCAAATGAAGGAATGTTGCTTCTCACAATGGTGGCTGGTAGCAAAAGTTGGATTCTAAGGATTTTCTAGTCACTGCAAAATGATTATATACATCTCCATGTGTTGTCATCTTGTTGTTTTGTATTACTTGCACCTTTTTCATGCTGTTGGTTACCCTTTTTTTTTTGTGAAGCTTGCCCACTTGGTTCATATTGTCCGCTTGCAACGCTCAACCAATCAACTGGTGTTTGTGAGCCGTAAGTTTGGCCTCTAGTATCGAAACTAATTTTATGTGTACTTGGTTTTGGCGATGTAAATAATATCTGTTAGGTTGTTGCAGCTACACTTACCAAATCCCTCCTGGGAGGCCAAATCATACCTGTGGTGGAGCCAATATTTGGGCTGATGTTATTACCAGCAGAGAGATTTTTTGTCCAGCAGGATCATACTGTCCAACAACCACTGAAGAAAGTGCTTGTAGTAGTGGGTACTGAGTTTTATCCTAATATTTACTTGTTTACTCACCAGATGCTACCTACTTCCTACATTGATGTTTCTTAACCTGTTGTAATTTTCATGCAACTTCCAGACATTACTGCAGGCTGGGTTCGACATCTGAAAAAGGTAATGTTTTATGACGTTATCACAAGCCCCGTTTGGTTAATAAGAATTTCGGCTGTTTTCTTGTTGTATCACGTTTGTCTATTTTCAAATGACAACTGTGTGCATACCTAATGAATTTTGTGCTTGTGGAATAACTTTCAGGGTGCTTCAAGTTGGCTTCATGTAATCCAAACACAACAAATCAGAATATCCATGCATATGGTGTCATGCTTATGGTACATACTTCTATTCACTTTGGACAGTAAAGCTAGCTTGCCAATACAGACTATCTCCCGAAACCAATTAGGATCTGTTTGTGTTTGTTTCTGACAATTCCTGGCAAACTAATGATGAAATATAAGTCTTGCTGCACCGGTGTTAGTTCCAGTGCAGTGGTTGCAAATGTCAATCTCTTGCCTCTTTCAGGTTATTGTGTTAGATCATTTAACACATTATTTTCCTGGTCCATCACTGTCGGACATACTTTTCTGGTTTGGTCAAACAAATTATTCTTGTAAATCAAACAGCTATCACCCAGATTGTGTTGGTCATACATCTTTTTAATAGTTGCAAAATTATGTCTAGCTCTTGTATTGTACCATTTTTTGCATAAAATTTGTTCCCTTGACTTCCCAATGCAGGTTGGCTTGTCTACCCTCTTACTCATTATGTATAACTGTTCTGACCAAGTTCTCACCATTCGGGAAAGGAGACAGGCCAAATCCAGGGATGCAGCTGCAAAAAGTGCAAGAGAAACAGTTAAAGCACATGAAAGGTGGAAATTGGCCAAAGATGCAGCTATGAAGCACGCAACTGGGTTACAAGTTCAGTTATCACGCACATTTTCCCGGAAAAAGTATGCCAGGGATGCAGAGAAAGTGAAAATTCTTGAGGAAGATCTTTACAAAATTGATGATCATATGTTGGAAATGCAACCAAGTACCTCAACCAAGTCTCTACCATCATTTGTGACCTCAAAAGGGAAGAATGAACCAGAAGATCTCAAGAAAGTGGAGCATGAAATTGAAGAAGATCCTGGCAGTGATGAGAATGTTCATGTGGAGATGAAAGATAAAAAAGTCAAGAAGCATAAGCCAAAGGGAAAAAAAATTAATACTGACAGCCAAATTTTTGAGTATGCCTATGCCCAGATTGAGAAAGAGAAAGCAATTCAGCAGCAGAACAAGAATCTTACCTTCTCAGGAGTGATTGCGATGGCGACTAATCCTGAGCTCAAAAGGAGGCCCACAATTGAGGTTGCTTTTAAGGACCTAACACTTACACTGAAAGGGAAAAACAAACATCTGTTGAGGTGTGTTACTGGGAAAATTGTGCCAGGTCGCGTTACATCTGTCATGGGCCCATCAGGGGCAGGAAAAACTACATTTCTCTCTGCATTGGCGGGGAAAGCTACTGGATGCACTAGAAGTGGCATGATCCTTGTAAACGGAAAGAATGAATCAATACACTCTTATAAGAAAATTATTGGATTTGTTCCACAAGACGATATTGTGCATGGAAATTTGACAGTGGAGGAAAATCTCTGGTTCAGTGCAAGATGCAGGTATGCCAAAGTTAGTTCTTCCACGGTCATTGGTTAGCAGAAAATCATTTATGTATACAAGCATGCTCTTATCATCATTTTCTCATCTGTCTTGCCTTTTCCCGCTTCCAATTTTGCTTATTTTTCTGGTTTTCTTAAATCGGCCCAACACCTTCTTTGTTGAAGACTATCTGCTGCTCTCCCAAAAGCAGACAAAGTTCTGATTGTAGAAAGGGTAATTGAGTCCTTGGGATTACAAGGTGTTAGAAGTTCCTTGGTTGGGACAGTGGAGAAGAGAGGGATCTCTGGTGGCCAGCGGAAGCGAGTTAATGTTGGCCTTGAAATGGTGATGGAACCCTCGCTGTTGATTTTAGATGAACCAACATCTGGCTTGGACAGTTCATCTTCTCAGCTACTTCTAAGGGCTCTTCGGCGTGAAGCTCTTGAAGGCGTGAATGTCTGCATGGTTGTTCACCAACCAAGGTAAGATATAAAAAATCTTTAGTACTAGCATTAATAACTTTAGAACAAGGACAATTGACCAACTGATGCATCATCTTCAGGATTTTTCTGAAGAGCCTCACCGTACCTAATCAATTGTGGTTCATCAATGCATTAAATGAAAAATTTAATCCTTCTGCAAACATTTTATTTTCCTAGGTATATTCAAGGCCCTCTAAAACTAAGGACTTTTAAAGCATAAAGATTGGCGATTAAGTCTGTTAAAAATAATTTTGACCCTGTTATGAGATTTAATGTTGGACAGGAGAACAGAACTTGCTTTATTCTCAAGAGCTTTATGCATGCTTACATTATAGGACTACATAAATTTGTTGGCTCTCCTTGATGGTTTTTATTTTTTTACAGCTATACCTTGTTCAAGATGTTTGACGATTTGATACTTCTAGCGAAAGGTGGTCTTACTGTGTATCATGGTCCTGTGAAGAAAGTTGAGGAATACTTTGGAGGCCTTGGGATCACAGTACCTGATCGTGTCAACCCTCCAGATTACTTCATCGACATTCTGGAGCGGATGGTAAAGCCGAGCACAAGCTCCACTATTAGCTGTAAAGAGCTTCCTGTTAGGTGGATGCTTCATAATGGGTATCCAGTTCCACCTGACATGCATGAAGAGGCTCGCATAGCAATGAGAGGACATGCAAGTCCTTATATTTCTCCTGCTAATAGTACAGCAATGGAGGAAATGTCCTTTGCGGGAGAACTGTGGCAGGATGTTTGCTATAATGTTGAGATGCATCGGGACAAATTACAACACAATTTCTTGAGATCCAAGGATTTATCTAACCGGAGAACTCCCATCTTTCTCAACCAATACAAGTACTTCCTTGGAAGGTATGTTTCTATCTATTTATGGAGATGAATGTGTCTATTTTGCCAGAGAAATGACATCATCAAAGGCATAAAAGTGTACTTTTCTAGAATGAAGTTTTACTTGAATAAGCGTCACAAAAAAATAAGGTTGCTTGCTTACCTAAGAGAGCTGGAAGCATTTGATGATTTTTTTTTTCTTCTTTAAGATGGAATTTACTAAACATGGCTTGACTTTTTCTGACACCATGTTTTTGAATTTCCTTCACACTATGATGCTGCTGGATTTAATAGACTACTAATGCATCTGAACACAGTGCACCTCTCTCTCCCTCTACTTAATTTTGTCAATGTTGAAGATTGATTTTGAGTGCATGAATAGAACTTGTCGGTATTGCGTTGGCTCTTAGCATTCTTTTTGTGCTTGATATTCTTAGGGTTGGCAAACAACGGCTTAGAGAATCCAGAATACAGGCAGTGGACTACTTGATCTTATTACTTGCTGGAGCATGCTTGGGATCAATTGCAAAAGTGAGTGACGAGTCCTTTGGGGCACCTGGCTACACTTATACCATAATTGCAGTTTGTAAGTTTGAACCTTGCATAGATTCGACCAATTACAGCTTGCACTGAATATGTATCTTCTAATAAGTAGTGAAAGATAAAAGCATTGCCTGTTGAATTTATATTGATTCAATTGTATGATTCCAGCTCTCTTGTGCAAAATTGCGGCTTTGAGAACTTTCTCTCTGGACAAATTACAGTATTGGAGAGAGAGTGCTTCCGGAATGAGCAGCCTGGCTTGTTTTCTTGCAAAGGATACAATTGATCATTTCAATACTGTGATCAAGCCTCTTGTATATCTTTCCATGTTTTACTTCTTCAACAACCCCAGATCAACATTCCAAGATAACTATATAGTCTTGCTTTGCCTTGTATACTGTGTGACTGGTATAGCCTATTTACTTGCGATCTCTCTTCAACCTGGTCCAGCTCAGCTGGTAAGGCACTGAACCTTTCCTAACAATGAATCAAATTGTCATTCTGCTGACATGACATCTTCTTTGGCTTTTTGCAGTCATCAGTCCTGCTTCCAGTCGTTCTAACCCTTGTAGCCACTCAGCAAAATAATACTAAAATACTGACGAGCATAGCCAAGTATTGTTACCCAAAAATGGCTCTTGAAGCATTTGTGATTTCAAATGCTGAAAGGTAAGAATTCACCACCATCTCTCTGAAATGCATAGATATATTGAAATGCAGTGAGTGATACATAAAGCCATAACTTGTTATAGCTTAACAGATACAGAACTATCTCATAAATCTTATGTGCTACTGCTACATAATTGCTGTTGAGCTATGTTGTTCTAGAAATGACCAAATTTGTGTCATATTCATCTCGGACACAATTTATGGACAACATGAGAAAACACTTTGTAACTTCGCAGTGTCATCGTGTTCATGTCAGGTCGTGTCTCATTTCTGCATCTGTATCCATATTTATAGCTGCCGTGTGAATCCTAGTAGCATAATGATTCCTTTCATTTGTGTTCTAGTTACCACAACAATGCTGTTTGCGGAAATGTTCTTATGGAGATGTTTATACAGATAGCTAATTTGGCTCTGCAGTATCCTGCAGATTGCATTCTGCATGTTACTAAGATAACCTTTTGGGTGCAGGTACTATGGAGTTTGGCTAATAACACGTTGCGGCGCACTTTATAGTTGGAATTACAATATTAATGACTGGGACAACTGCATAATTGGACTTATTGTCACTGGCTTGATATTTCGCGTCATAGCTTATATCTGTCTGTTAACCTTCCAAAGGAAATGAGTTCAAATCACCATTCTTTCCAGTCATTTATCCTTCCTATACACCCTAGCAGTGTGAAAATTTTGAGGCTAACCATGATCACGTAGAGTTCATTCGCATTTCATGCAGAAATGTTGTATATTTACTTTGTATATTGAGACAATAGAAGAAATTTCATTGGAAAATTTTGATCTGTTCTTTGTTCTCTATCTCATACACGTTACAAATTCATGATTCTGAGGATTGTTCATCCACTCACCTCCATGAAAATAGCGGCTTACCATTGCTTGAGATACATATGTAACTCTGGATATTGTAAGAAATACAATTGCGAAACTATTCAAGTTATACAAGGAGGGGTCAAGTGTTCAAAGCGTGTATGCATATGCTTTGTCCAACCATGAGCTTCCTGTTTGGTAGGCTCTCATCCGTGTCTTGTTGATCCGCCGAGAAATTTCATTATCTTTGATCCTACGTGACCTGTATACAAGAGTGAGCCAGGTCCTGCAATTATTGCCTATCAGCAGTTGAAAGCTTTAGAAATCTTCAAGCAAGCAACTTTAGGTATAGCCTAAACCAAGGACATGAAATATCATGAAAATTCAAGACATTATTTTCGGACTATTGTTTTATACCAAAGGTTAATGCAGCATTTGAATTATTACTTTGTTTCAAGAAAAGAAAGGTGGAAGGAATAAATGGTTCTAGGATAAGGCAACCTACTAATCATTATCGACATAAAAGGAGATTCATTTCCAAATGATGTCACCCAAAAATATAAGAGCTGGAAGACCCCTGATCTCAACATCAACAAGAGGTGCTTGGATTAATGTCAAGCTTGAGAGTTCTGGATCATTCTGGAGCATCTCAAGAGCACGCATCTGATCCTGGATTATTTCAACAGGTAAAATAACTCAATGCAAGTTACATAAAAAAGGATTCAACTACTAGCAACATGGCTGTTCTTTTTATAAGATAAACTGAGAAAACCTGTATGGGCAGAAACTGGTCACGCAAGTTAAGCTTCATCATGACTCTGGAGCAGGATGTTATGAAAACTGTGATTTTACAAAAACCTTATTTGACTAAATGCTGTTCAAAAATGATGAGGGAATTTCTAGCTTGGCTTTGGAAAATATGGCATAATTTAAATTGCTCTTACTAGTATTAGATATTAAATTTTTCTACACAATACCAGGAGAAGCTCATGCACCAAAAACATAACAATAATTTGCAAAAATACCTTCCTCTTCATTGCACAAAACTTGCAGTGATCTGTTGCAGATGCAGGAAGGACCTGATTAACAATAAGTCTTTTGACTGGAACATTTTCTTTCTTCAAGGATGCATGTAATCTTGAAGATTCACTTATTGCCATAACCTTGGAAGCAGAAAACAAATTTTAGAAATCAGTGTAGAAGCAAAGAAAGTCCTTACAGTGACAATATCAATATATTTTAAATTACACCATCTAGCAAAGCAGGAAAACAATGATTATGGATATCATTAAGGCATGCAAGTGACACTCAAGCATGGGGTTTCAATAAAGCTTTCTGGTAAATGCACCAATAAGTAGATGCAACAGTTCTATATACGGCTTTATTTTTCAGGTGACATGATTTATAAGCACTAAAGCTTGCCAAATTTTGTTACTTCTAAATAACACATGGAGGTACATACTTCTAAAAGATACTTACAGTGGGAATAGTTACTATGACAAATTCAGTAGAATCTGTATTACGGAAAAGCTCTCGCACTTTTATCATTCTCTCCCTCAGTCGCTCCAATTTGTCTGCCTACAAAGCAAAATACACTTTAAATGATCTATTGTATATGATTATATCAAATCACGAATTCCAAGGGAAATTTTATCTTACAGAATCATTTTTGGTTTCCTCTTGTCCAAAAACAGATTTGATGGCTGAAGTAGCAGAAGCAATCTTCTGCTTGAGCTATAACAGATCAACCATGTGAAAGAATGTCAATCTCTACATGTTACACCATAAGAACCACAGCCCAATAAGGAAAACTCTATTAACTTAATGAACATGCACAAGCAATTAGAAAGTGAGTAAATACAAATGTATAACCTTGACGCTACAGGATTTACCATGTCACATTAAACATTTCTTTTGCAGTAGTATTGGTATTGCATGAAAAATATGGGACAACCATACCTTTAGTATCTTGCCTATGGATGCATCCAGGAAATCTGGCAAAGACAAAAGTCGCAGAGTATGACCCTGCAAGAGAAAACAGATAATATTAAGTATTGTAAGAAAAATGAAAAAAAAAAAATGAACTGATCAAGCAGAAGCTACTTTTCCCTACCGTTGGTGCAGTATCAAATACTATCCGTGTGAACATGTTGTACTCTTGTGATTCAAGAAATTGAATGACCTGCAATGGAGTATCTTATTTAGTTAATTAAAAAGATGAAATAAACCAGGCCAGTACCATATCCAAAACATAAAATTTAAAAAAGCATGACCATCTTGCCTTGGAAATTGCAATTGCTTCATCAAGACCAGGAGGAGGAGTGTCCAATAGCTCTCCTAGCTTTAACTCTCCCAACTACATAAACCAAATAATACAGAAACACTCAAATAAATCACCAGAGACTTGAGTTTTAAGTCTTCTTAGGAGTAAACTCCACCTTCTGATTACTAACAAACAAGAAACAGAAATATTACAAGGATAGCAGAAGCACGTATAGTAGGCTCTTAGAAGCTGAAATGTGAAGCCTTTCCACATGCATATCATCAGGAAAGGGAAAGCTAATCATTCAAATGAAAACTTAGATTGAACACTATTTCAACTTCCTTCCCAAATGTCATCATTGCAAATATTAACATATGAAAGTCAAATTATGAAATCATATCTCTACAGGTAGGAGTTTAGCGATTCCCAAATGTCATCATTGCAAATATTAACATATGAAAGTCAAATTATGAAATCATATCTCTACAGGTAGGAGTTTAGCGATTCGATTTCAAAAATTGGGTTCTTAAAAGCATCTATGGAATCTAATCATAGCACTAGAGTTCATTATAAACCCAAGACTATGGCCAAAGTTTTACCTGGTCTGCAAGCACTCCAAGTCCCATACCATCCATGAAATCTTTAACCCCCGTTCCTCCATTTTTTTGATTAGCACTACGGAACTCTTCCCTGGCTTTCTCAGGATTTATCTGTAGAAACAGTACTTTGATAAGCTCACTTAATCCATATACATAAGCAACATGTAGAAAATAATTAGTTTGGCAACAATAGTGGGAAACTCATAGTTATTGTTAGTGAGTCCTGATCTCATGGTGCAAAAAAGGCAGAGAACAATCAATAAGACACTCTGGAAAGACTTCTACTGACAGTACCTCAAGAGCAAAAAGTGGAGAATCAGGTCCTTCCACCGGCACCAGTGTCCCTCCTGTCAAGTCCTGAAGGAAAGATCCAAGTGTACTCAAAAGGAGACATATTAAATTTACATAAAATGCTCATTTCTAGAGGAAAATAATTTGAAAAGAACTGCCACACAAGCAATCATTGACTTCTACAAAAATTATATACTAGATATGCAATTTAAACCTGGGCAAAGGAATCACTCAAGGAATGCGCAGGATCAGTTGAAACAACAAGAGTTGGATGCCCATTGTTTGCAAACTTTACAGCAAGTGATGCAGCACAGCTAGTCTTTCCAACACCCCCTTTCCCACCAAGCATGTAATATTTTCGCTGTGTACTGGAAACCATCTGATCAAACCCAGCAACAGATTCTGCAGGAGTAGCAACCGCCTTCACTGCTGAACAAGACATGGAGTTTATAGGCATAGTACATAAATAAATTGAAATTTTAAACCATCAGTGTCAATATGGATACATGCTGAAAACACTACCAAACTAAATCCTATTGATCAAAATATGAGGAGCAGGAAGACCAAAATAGTGGCAACAGTGGATCCATCTTCTTTCATTCGTTTCTTATCTAGCTTCCCTTTCCTTGGGCAGCAATGTACGTTGCACTTCTTCTAATTGCAATTTGCAAAGAAATATAAACAAAGAAAAATGATAAAGAGGACACAAGAAACCTCATGAAAACAGGGATGGTACCTCTTCAGATGCAAGAACAACAACATTTAAAGAGAATAAACACAAATGGATGTGATACGAAACCATTGCTTACATTACAAAAAAATTCTCCACTAAATCTACAGAAAAATTTAAAATTTCTCAAACATCAATTCCTTTAAAACCATTACTCCCTTTTTTTTTCCATCTTAGTTCGGATGTATGAAGCACGGACATGGACACTGGATAGGGGATAGGGGATATGGCATGACACAAATAAGGTGACATGTAAAAGTTAGGAAAGTTTTAAACTATTAATAAAAACATGACAAGCATCAATCATATCTAGAACTGTTGGTGCAATCAGGCAATCAATCAATAAATCATTGAGTCTTGATTAGAATCAATGAAACTTGAGATGGACAAGTATTTTGGCCATTTGGGCACATATTTTGGGAACCATATTCACTGTTAAGCTCAAGAAAGCATAGGTTTCCAATTTGATTTCTTTCAACTAAAATTCAATTCTTGCTTCTCAAAATTTAAGTTTGTAGGTTGAATTATCTGAAATCATCTTCAGCACAGCCATATATGTTATTTCTCAGAAATTTAATCCCCATATATAATTCAATCAATTAAGTCATACCAACATCGTCAACTACAAAAAAATAATAATAATAATTCCCATATTATTAAATGCCCAGAATTCATAAATAAGACAGCATTAAACCAAAGTATCCTATTTGCAATCAAATCCGTTAAATTAAGCTAAACCCATAACAACAAAATTTGAAAATAAAGAGAAAACAGAAGAGCAGAAAATCAAAAATACAAAAAAAAAAACCCACCTTGGATTGAGTGTCTGAAGGGTCCACGAGTAATGGAAAGTGAATGAAATCTGAAATTGAAGGCTGCGGGCGTTGTGAAGAGTGAGATGGGGTAGTGGGTTTTGAGTGAGTGAGACAGTAAACCCAACTCTGCCATAGAATTCGTTTTGGTGAATTCGTGAAGAGAAGGAGATGAAGAAGAAGAAGAAATAGAGGGAAGACACGAAGAGGACGAAAGAAGCTGTAACATTTCCAGTGCCGGATTTTCCGGTCGAGGCTTTGCGACTTGGGTATTTATTTATTTTTTTAGTTATATAATATTTTTTTTTTTTACATGAATAACGGAGAACTGAGAAGTGCGGATCCGAGCATGGATTGACCCGACCCGAATAACCACAAGCCCGTCACATTTTCCTCCCTTCCCCATATAAATTTCGTCTTCTTATTTATTTATCTATAACCATCTTCTTCACATTCTTCTTTTAACTTTTGGGTTTTTTTTTTTTTAATTGGAAGTGATAGTGGTAAAGTGGTTTAAAAGAAAAAAATAGATTAATATTTTAATAATTATAATATAACGGATTTATATATTTTGTTTTCGTATTTTTTTAAATAAAATGGAGTTAATGGTTGATTGATACTTTGATTGGTAAATTCTTTGGATTCAAGCTTCCCTTTACTCCTTTGATGTAGTTTAAAAGGATAAAAAAATAAATTTATTAAATATAATGTAAATTAACATAAAATTAAATCAAATAGCCATATGAGTGGTTAAAAGTAAAATACCTTACCAATACATCACAAGCACAAAAACCAATGTAAAGGTTTATTTTCCATCTTCAACCCTTTTGTGATGCGAGATGCCAAAACCCATTTTTTTCCTTCCAAGTATGTTATATACTTGAGTAAGCAATTAGTGATAATATTATTGTAAAAACATGAATTATAATTTTGAATATGATAACTAAATTTTATAAAAAAAATAATTAAATGATCTTTAAAAATAATGATAACTAAATTTTCTATATTATTGTCAAATTTTAAATATGGTTTATTATTTTAAAAAAGAACAAAAATTTTTAAAAGGTATGAGAAAAATGGGAATGATTTGAGATTAAATTTTATTTCAGTTTTTCATAATCATAAACAAGAGTGACAATAATAAAAGTCTGAGATAAAGCATAATAGTAACAAAACGGGTAAAAATTATTTGAAATACTGTATAAAGTTGTATAAAATATCAAAAATTTAAAGTATATATCTTGAAAATTTAAAATTTTATCATTGCATTGAATAAAATTTTATGTATTAAAGAATTATATATAATCTCAATTCTATTAAATGCTCCTTTAGCAATGCTATTTCATATTTTAAAGAATCACCTTCCTCCTTTTTGTCACACCTTTTGTCACCTCTTTATGACCTGCAAGATAGAAATTCAGTGTTTATCAATCAAGATGCACCACTTCATCCTTGGGTTAGACTTTGAATGCTTACATTAACATTCACATACTGAACAAATGAAACCTTGTTGAGCATTCCTATAACTGTTAGATGTTAAGAAAAAGATCCATAGGAAGTTAAATTGTAGACATTGTCAAAGAAACTTATGGATGTATGAACCTCAATTTCACATCATATTTCAGAATTCCAGTAAATGGTTTACAGGGAGTACATAAACAGGTACCTTGGGGGGGGGTTTACAATCTAGCAAGGAAAAGAAAAATGTTGGGATAACATATTTCACGGTATAAACAAATGAATGGCAGCACAATGGAAACAAACGGGTGTTCTGTAACTTAAAATCCATGAAGTCATCCCATGGTGCATTTCAATAAAAGTTAAAGAGTACTTCATGGCTTTGTCCCTGCTAGATCTTCAAGTGTTAGATTAAGTGTATCCAGGGAACCTTTTTTGATTTCCTCCCCTCGGGCAGCCAAGAAGTCCTCAACACTCCCTGTTTCTCCAAACCATCCAAGTCGATCAGCAATCAGGTGGAGATTGTTACAGCCGCCACACCGCACCACTACAACACCTTTCTCATAAGATTCACGGCATGCGGTCTTGACAGATCTAGTTTCGCAAACTTTGCAAGTAAATATCATTGCCATATCATGTCTTGAAGATGTTTTCAAGTCGGACATGTCAGTAAACTTCACATTCAAACTGTCATTGCTTGTAAGGGAAGTAAAGTTGGCATGATTGCCTTCAAGCTGCAAATCTTTTTGTGCTCCACATTCTTCGGCCACTTCATTTGTATCAGGTTCTTCATATGTTGTGAAGCCTCTTTTAAAGTAATTTGCAGGACCGAAGACTGTAATTAAAGGAGGAAGAAACCGTCTTGAAGATTCTGCAAACAATAAACAAGAATAAATATGTCAAGAAAAATAGAAGGTATAAAATTTTCATGATACCTCATACTACAAATATGAATTAACTACTTTCAGGTCCAAAGGCGGCTCTCTCCTTACCCATAACCCCACCAATCCTAGTACTAACAGCATTTGATCCGAGGAACTCTTGATATCAACTCAAGAATCTTTACCAACTGAACTGAGACCAGTTAGAGATTTACTCTTTCAACTCCTTCCCCTTCTCCAACCTCTTTACAAGGGAAGTGAGATCTATATGTTTTTGTCTAATTTTAATACTTGACCTTAAGTATTGAAAATGGCAATTTTACTTTATCATGATTATCTTCATAGAAAGTGACTGAGATCAGCTACATTGAAATGTTCCTAATGAGCTTTAGCTCTTAAAGTTCTGAGACAAGCACAATAAGCATCCTATTTGTCTTCCAAACATGCACACTTTGATCTCATATGCCTATAAGTTCAAGAAATTAGAGAAATATAAAAACCAAAATCCTCGTAACTAGCAATAGCAAGGCACTAAACTTTTAGGCAAATCTGCCATCCAAGAAAGATATTGATTCATATTATTCTCAAAGATTACTATCACTTTTAAGACAGGCTTGTTTACGGATATCCACATCAATTCATCGCAATAGAGGAGCAAGAAGATAACTGGTTTGACATGCTTCTTCATTAATCAAGGTGAAGGGAATCGAGATCACAAATTTTTTCATTTCCCCTTCAAGATGGAAACACAGAAGCTTAATCTACAAATGTATCGTTAAACAGATCAGCACCAGCCTTGGCATAAGGAACTGTCTTCAGAATTTAACAGATTTGAAGAGGAAAAGGGCTGTGGTATACGCATAAACTCTCATTGTCCACATACATATATACCACACAAGGATAAAAATAATAGACTTCAGCACCCACAACTGCAAGTTTCATTCTTTTGACACACTGTCTCTTCTATTACCAAAGATGAAATTCAAGTTTTTAATCTCAAGCACTTAGATACCACATCTAGAAGCAAACCACATCCAAATTCAAGGGAAAGTGATAGGAGATGCACCTCTCTGGGCAAGATCCAAGATTCAAATTTTGGTAATTGCACTAGGTAAAATTAAGCCCACACACATGCTTGCCTGGTG
This sequence comes from Dillenia turbinata, assembly GCA_037126225.1. Taxonomy (NCBI): domain Eukaryota; kingdom Viridiplantae; phylum Streptophyta; class Magnoliopsida; order Dilleniales; family Dilleniaceae; genus Dillenia; species Dillenia turbinata. Next base: position 22,807,594 of record JBAMMX010000013.1, read on the forward strand.
CACATGGCGTGTCACCTATTGTGCATACCCCATAAGTTTAATGTGCACAGTCAGTATGTACCTGACAAGTTCAATGTTGCACACTAGAAGGGTAGTAGCTGAGATTCCTATACACAATATACATGTCTGTGTGAGTTAGAGAGAGAGAGAGAGAGAGAGAGAGAGAGCGTGTGTGTGTGTGTGTGTGTGTGTGTGTGTGTGAGGAGAAAAAATCATTTCATCCAAAACAAAGAAAAAGGCATGTCAACAAAGGAAGAAGAAGATGTGAATCCATATAACAGTTCAATTGTCCACTCATTACATAACGATGTGAACCAAAGTGGTCATGAGGTCCTCTAATTTCCGGAAAGAAAAATTAGAAAATTATAGACGTAAAAACCCGAAAACATAGAAAGATCCCAACATCTAGCACAATTACAGATAAAGCATATCGCCAATACTAAGAATCTGTTAAACTCTCAAAAGGGTCAAATTCTACAAGGTCATTAAACAGAGCAGACAAGACATAAATTACTTTCACTCATAATACATACCAATTTAGTACCAAAAAGTCATGTTTTGACACCATAAGATACCCTTTTTCTCACTTCTAAACATGGGTACTTTTAAATTTGTAATACTAGGTTTCTTTTCCATTTTTCCCAAAAGAAGCAATGGAGAATAAACAAAATTGTAGGGTTTGCACATGTTAAAATGGCAATTAAAAACTTACCCGCAAGTGGGTATGTCTGAAGTTTCTTGGTAAACAAGAGAGAGCTCAATCGCCTCTGCAACTGTCTAGCCGCCATGCAAGAAGGTCCTAGAGAGAAGCGGCAATGAAACCAAACCTGAACTTTTTCGTGAAATGAAGATTGGCATATGGGTTTTAGCATTTCTATTAATTTGGGCTTTTCTGTGGGCCGAAAATATATAAGTTCATGTTTGATGGGTCGGGTATCATTTTCCTCTTGGGCAAAGTAATGATAATTTTATGTGGTTTAGTATTTCTAGTTAAATAAAATAATAAAAATTTCTGTCCAAGGACAATTCAAAAAAGTAAAATTTTTATATATACTTCTATCATTTTTTTTCAGTTCAATTTTTTTATTGCATTTTTTTACCAAAAAAAAAAAAAATTCTACCCCTAATAACAACGCCACGACACAATTTTCTTTTCATTTTGGAAATCAGTTTTTTATAATCATATCAATGTTTCATTAAAAATTTTCCTTACTATTTATCTATTTTCTAATCAAGTAAATAAGTAAAAAGAGTGTTAATTTGGTGCTCTCTACGTATTTTTATAATATTCTCTATCTACTATACAATATTCATTTTAACCGATGTCTAATTGATAAGATGATTGGTCATTGGTTTTTTCTTAAAATAAGATATCAAATTCAAATCTTGTATATGGAAAAAGTAGGAGTTAGGAAGGATTTATCCCTTAAAGATCTAATCTGACTCGAATTAAATTTAATCAAATTTAATATAATTATTAAATATCGATGATTTATACCCATATTTATTTAAACTGTAACTATTATATAATTATTTATCTTTTTCTTATGACATAAAAAATAATGTTATTTTAATAAAAAAAGTCCAAATGACAAAGCATAAAAAACACTCAAAAAATAAAATAAAATATCAAGCTGAAATGACAAATCATGGTATAGCATTTTAACATCATGTTAAAAAAATGTTTAATCACTGTTAACATTGAAGACCACGCAAAGAACCATAAGTTGATCGGGGAGGCTTGAGTCATCATCATAAAGAAGATTATCAAAACCAACTTCTTCATTCCTCTGGGCAGACTCGAGCTTGGCTCGAAGATGCATTACTCTCCAGGCTTGTGAGATATCCCCCGGATGTCAGTTTCTCATTAAGCACTTGATCTCAATAACATCCAATCTGGCTAGAGCATTCTATAATTTCCACCAAGTATTTCCTAAACATGATGCTAAAATGTTATGTCACTCGTCAAAAACAAAATTATGCTATATCACAATTTGTTTATTTTCTCGATGGATAGTTGATTTATTGAGATCGAATATTAAGTTTTTTTAATCAAATCTCGAGTTTAAAAGTTAAAAATAGAATAAATTATATTAAGAGAGTTATCTCTAAATAAGACCCGTAGATGATTAAATTGAATTAATTAAAATATGATTTCAGATATATAAAAAATAAAAATAAAAATAAATTTGAGAGCACATGCTTGTTTATGAGTGTCAAGAGAAAGATATTTCCCAAAAGAGCCATCGTGATTGATGATTTTGATTAATGTTTTGAAGATGCTAATCAGAAATGGGAAGATCTGAGAGACAAAGGAGGATTAGGGGTTTTTTTTTTTTTTTTTTCGCCCCCCCCCCTCTTTCTTTTTTTTTTTTTATTTTTTTTACCATTGATATTCAAAAGTATAGAAATAAAAATAGAATTAAGAATGAATAGAATTAAGAACTAATAATGGAGTAAGAGTAATTGTAATAAAGATCTATTAGGAAATATAGCATAGATAAGAAAAAGGAAGATAGAATTATATTTGTCAAGTTAGTAAATAAAAAAAAAATGTAGTTAATATATTTAGTATATATACATTCCAAATAGGTATAGATACAATTAGTAAAAAATAATTTTAGAAAAATTTAGATAAATTTATACAAATCATGCCTAATTGAGAGAAGTTATTTATTAGAGGAGACTTAAATGGATATGTAGGAGAGAAAAATAAGGGATTTGAAATCGTATATAGAAAATTTAGCTTCGTAGTAGGAATAAGGTGGAATGTACCATTTTAAAATTTGTCGTAGCGTTCGATTTGACACTCGTAAATATCTTCTTCAGGAAAAAAAAAGTCTCACATAATTATATATAGAAATGGGTAGAATACTAGTCAGATAAATTTTTTTTCCTTAAAAGGGGTGATAGAATGACATGTAAGGATTGCAAAGTCATACTGGGAGAGAGTTTAGCAACTCAATACAACTTTTAGTTTTAAACGTATGTGTGTGTAAAAGACAAAAATAGTGTTGACCATATGTGGAGTCAAAAATTAAGTGGTGGAATCTAAAATGAGAAAAAAGTGATGACTTTTAAGAACAACGTAATTGAAATAACTAATTAGTCTGCTAATGATGATGCAAAAATAATTTGGAAAGAGATATCTAATAATATTAAAAGTATAGGTATGGATGTTCTTGGTATATCTAAAGGTAGGGTTCCAATAGACAATGAGTCATAGTGGTGGAACGAGAAAATACAAACTGCTATTCGAATTAAAAGAAAGTGTTTTAGGAACCTTAAATGTAATTGTAGTAGTGAATTTTATGGAAAATATAAAAGTGTAAAAAAATATATGAAAAAGATTATCCATTAATCAAATAAAAAAAAAAAAAAAAAAAAAAAAAAAAAAAAAAAAAAAAAAAAAAAAAAAAAAAAAAAAAAAAAAAAAAAAAAAAAAAAATAAATAAAATTAAAAAAAAAAAAAAAAAAAAAAAAAAAAAAAAAAAAAAAAAAAAAAAAAAAAAAATTTTTATTTTTTTTTTTTTTTTTTTTTTTTTTTTTTTAAAAAAAAAAAAAAAAAAAAAAAAAAAAAAAAAAAAAAAAAAAAAAAAATATATTATAAAAAAAAAAAAAAAAAAAAAAAAATAAAAAAAAAAAAAAAAAAAAAAAAAAAAAAAAAAAATTAATTTTTTTTTTTTTTTTTTATATTTTTTTTTTTTTTTTTTTTTATTTTTTTTTTAATTTTTTTAAAAAAAATTTTTAAAAAAAAAAAAAAAAATTTAATTTTAAAAAATTTAATTTTTTTTTTTTTTTTAAAAAAAAAAATTAATTAAAAAATTTTTTTTTAAAAAAAAAAAAAAAAAAAAAATTATTTTTTTTTTTTATAAATAAAAAAATAGAGTATAAACTGACATTGGAGATAAGTGTATTTCAAAATCAATTTAGATTTATAACAAAACGATCCACCACTGAAATAATTCACTTATTAAGACAATTAATGGAGAGATTTAAAGTACAGAAGAAAAACCTACATATAATTTTCATTGACCTATAAAAAGCGTAAGACAAGATTTCTAGGGATGGGTTATGATGGGCGGTGATGAAAAAATGAATCTCTTTGAAATACATTAACCTTATTAGGGACATATATGAAGGAGTTGTGACCAATATAAAAACTTACGAGAGTCTGAGCGATAACTTCCTTATTAGTATTGAATTCCATCAAAATTCGACATTAAAACTCATACTATTTGCAATAGTAATAGATAAAATTACAAAAAATATTTAATATGAAATACCACAGTATATGCTATTTGCAGATGATATAGTATTGGTTGATGAAATTAGAAAGAATTAGAGTTATGGAGGGTCACATTATAATCTAAAAGATTTAGATTAAACAGATCCAAAACTGAATATATGAGAGTATGCTTAGTAGCAACTATCAGGATGATGAAGAAATAATTAAGTTAGAAGGAAGATAAGTACAAAAAGTGAACGATTTAAATATTTTGGTTCCATCATTCAAAACGATGGTAATATAGATAGGGATGTAAATAATAGAATTTAATCGAATTGGATGAAATGGAGAAAAATATCCGAAATTCTTTGCAATCGTACGATACCATTATATTTAAAGGAAAAATTTTATAGAATCGTAGTGAAACTTGCATTATTATATGATACTAAGTGTTGGGTCATTAAACAACGACAAAAGTATAAAATGATTGTAAGTGAAATGAAAATGTTTAGGTGAATATGTGACAAAACTATAAAAAATAGAATTAAAAACGAAAAAATACATAATAAGTTAGAATTTAGTTCAATTATAAATAAGATGTAAGAGTATCGTCTGAAATAGTTTGGGCATGTGCAACGAAAACCCAATAATGCACTTATTAGGATGACCAAAAATTTAAATATAGAAAATTTAATAAAAACATAGAGGTAAACTATTGAAAAGTTGGATAAAAATTATCTGTAAATACATTATGGTTATAGATTTGGTTGAAAAAATGATTTTAGATAATAATAAGTGGTGTAAAAGAATTCGGATAAATTAAATCAACACTCTTATTTCTTCTTCTTATTTTTTATATTTATTTCTCAAATAGTTATCTCTAAATTTTGAAATAGAAAATCTAAATTGTTGTTGATATTCGAAAATATGTTTTGACTAATCTAATTTGAGTACGTGTGAAAATTCTATTTAGGGGACGTCTCTTTTAACGTAAATTTCTTTTATTTCTAAATTTTAATTTTAAAAATTGATTAAAAAATCTAATATATTATCTTATTAGCCCTCTTCCGGTTTGCAAACCGGCACCAACATGGGCTAATTTTGTTGTTTTTGTTGACGGAGTTATTTTCAATTGCTGGACTTTTTATGGATCCAACAGATCGGCTTGGTTTTGTGGGTTATGAGAGAAAATTGGTCATGGGACTTTTATCGGATGCCGTCAATGATCTGATCAACAAGGTAGTGACTCATCGTACCCCATGAGTGAGGTCTGCTTCTCTTCGTTGGGTGGTTTTCAGTTTTCTTCTTTAGGCCTCTTGTTTTGAGGGCAAGTTTTGCAACCTTTTTTGGGCTTTGCTTTTTTTCTTTTTTTTAATTGCTTGACTATAAGTATTTAAAAATTTGATTAATTTAATTTAAATAGCTACGAGATCTAATTTAAGAATTGACTCTCTTGATATTAATTTTTTTATTTTTAAAATTTTAATTAAAAAAATTTAATAGTTATCGTTATATCTACAAAACATTGGTTGTTTGTTTGCTTCGTGCCTTATATAAATTTAGGTCATCTATTAGCTTCTTTCTCTCTAGGAACCATGTTTAGTAAGAGGTCTTTTATCTCCTATCTTAAAAAATAATAATAAATACCCATCATGAAAAGGCTAAAAACGATTGATGCCAAAGCCCTGAAGTTGAATTTAAGTCATGATTAGCAAATATTAACTTCACAGCTTTCCAAGATGATACCATGAGCCAATCATATATCTTGTTTTATAGCGGAATGGAAATGGATTCCCTTGATAGGAATTTGGCAGAAAAATTCCTTCCTACGTTAGCCCAAAATATAAATTCTTCGATATTTGCATTATTGGTGAATGAGATTACACGTGGATAATTGATCTGATGAGATGAGATACTAAATCTTTTAATCAAGTTTTGAATTTGAAACTTGAAATAAAAAATATTACGTTGAAAGAGTTATCTTTTGAATAGGACTTTCGTAGATATTTGAACAAATTAGTTAAAATATGATTATGAATATCGATAATGGAATAAAAAATAAAAAAATTGGTAAATGAGATTAATTCAGTTCAAAGCAATTGACTTGTCCTGACACATTTTGTCAAGGGATCTCTTCACATTGTGACTTGGTCATGGTTACGGCTCATTGTTGTGCAACCATCCATACTAAAGCACATGAGGTTGCTGACTCGCTTCTAGAATCATCCAATACATAAGATTCAAATGTGGGAAATTTTGTAGTTATCAAGATTTTATTTGTACCCATCAAAACCATTAAATGTCTCATAGTAATATCTTGTATAAAAATTTCAGGTCGGGATAGAGGTTCAGTCCGAGTTTTTTCGATATAATGACAATTTTAGACTTGTTTATAGATTTATTTTTTTATTTTATGTTTTTATATAAGGATTTTATTTTAATTAAATATATTATTAAAAGTAAAATTAAGCAACCAGACACACCTTAGTCAAGGCTCTTTTTGACCAAACCAGAATTATCCTTCACCAACCTCCACTAGTCAAAAGCAAAATGACAAGAATCATTTTATATTACACAAGGGTATAATATATATATATATATATATGAAATATTTGGATAAAAGGACCTTTTGGTTTGTCCTCACCGGGTCAAGGAGTAAGTATAAACAATAGAGATGTATCCGGGTGTGTGTAGTGATCGAGCCTTAAATCTCCTTAATTAAGATCTTGAATTCGAAAATTAGAAATAAAAATTAGAAATTAGAAGAGCCAATCTTTTAATGGGTCTCACATTACTCGACTGAATTAATCGGATTAAACTCGAATATCAGTTGATGACAAATATCTTCTCAAAAAAATAGACGTATCATGCATATCTTAAACAATTAAATTTAATTGATTTTTTATTTTTGTCTTTTTTATATGATTTTCAAGGTGTTATTCGATAATTGACAATAATTTCACATTTATTTATTTATTTATTATGGTAATAGAAAGTGTGAATTTATTAGAAAAAAGAAATACCAGTATTTTGTATTTTATGTTTTGTCATTCTTCAAATCGAACAAGGTTTCTCCGTAAATGCTATGATAGAGATTTCCTTGGAGAAACAATTGTTGTTTTGTTGTGATTAAAATAAAAAATAATATTGACCCACAAACAACTTGGTCTCGAATAAGCACAACGCAATGCTTCCAAATGAGATTCTCTCTCTTTCCCACTCTAAGCAAAACCTACATTAATAAAACTTTATGAGAATAAAGGAAATAGAAATATAAAAAAATATATAAATATAAAAGATATAAAATTTTTTGTGTAAATTTTAATTATTTTATAAAAATAATAAAATAATCATATTTTATAATAAAAATTTTAAATAATCAAATGTCGTAAGAAAATTAATATAAAAAATAAAAACTATAATTAAATAAGTAAATAATTTATTTAATATGAAAAAATATGTAAATATAAAAAATATAAGGGTTTTTATATAAATAATAATTAATTTAAACATTTTAAAAATGAGAAACATTTTGAAAATAGAAAAAATATAGTGTCGAGAAATTTTAGAACAAAATTACAGTCAAGAAATATAAATATTTGGAAAAAAACAATTAAATTGCACAACAAAAAATTTTAGATTATCCAAAATTAATTAATAAAATTTTAAATATTTATATTAATTAAAGTTGGTGATAGGTAGCACTTTGCGACAAAAATATTGTTACGTGGCACAAATGGTTTGCTGGCCTGGATAATAATTCAACCTTGGATTAAAAAAAATATATAAAAGGTAAGGCAGGAGAAGTAGGATTTGGTCATAGCATATTCCCTTTATTTGTTTATTAATATCTAATGATAACGTCATGCTATAGGGATAGGGATAGGGATAGGGATAGATCCTAGAACCTAAAAGGTGACACCTTGGTATCTTGAATTTAGTTTATTAGCCAACAATGGCACTCCAAACATGCTTTGGCTGTCTCACGAAATAGAAGAATATTATTTTTGCTGATTATTTCTAATTATAATAACTCTTCATTTTCTTAATACTCGATCGTGGGTGAATAGATCAAAATTTGATTAATTTGATTTAAATAATTATAATAATAGATCTAGAATTCGAAGGTAGTAAAGATAAAATATCTTTATAGAATAAAATAATGATTTTAATGAATTGATTAATAATCTCAATGGAGATAATATTTTAGATTAAATAGAGACAATATTTATTTGACATGAAAAAATTAATAAAATTATTTTGATATAGTGGAGATAATTATCCACCCTCTTGTATATGTAGCTCTGTCACTGAATAATTGTGAGGCTTATCCAAAAATTTAATTAATTCGATTCAAATAGTTTTAAGAGTCAATTTAAGAAAACACTCTCCTAATATTTATTTATAACATTTTATTTTCTAAGATACTATTTTTGATGCATACCAACTATTGGGACTTCACTTCTCAATCTAAATCAAGTTTCCATAAAGGAAATGCTTTTTGATATGGTTGATCTAACAAAAGTTAATAACTCTTTTTTCATTAACAGATTCATTTTTATATAATTATTAAATAAATTATAATTGTTAGAGTCAAATCTCTTACACAAAGAAGGCTATCAGATACACAACCATCGAACTATACTTATTTATAAAAATTAACAAATTTTGATACAATACAAAGAAGTTGAATGTGTTTAATTAGTTAAATAAATTAAACAAAAATGATTTCAAAGAATATAAAGGGAAGCCCTAATTAAAAAGACTTTCTACTTCTTTGTGGAGATATATACTCCCCAAATATAATAGGGGAATTGAGCAAAAAATGAAAAAAAAAAATCTCTTCTTTTCCTTGCATCAATTGCAACATTATCTATTTTTAGAAACATAATTCTAATCCAAAACATCACCTAATTCTCCCCCCAAAAATTAAAAAAAAAAAGGAAAAGTGTGTATCATTGTACAAGACCCAAATAATCAACGTTGTAACAAGTGTAATCAAATTATAAACGAACCAAAAAAAAAATCATGTTGGGTTGGGCTGGGCTGAGCCCAATTCAAACCCGACCCCAAAACCCTACCTGGGCGCAAAAGAGACCGAGAAATCGACGGGCACACCCATCCTCTCCACCCAACTCTTACTCTCCAAAAACAACATAGAAACCCGACCCGAAACCCACCCCATATCCGGCCTCTTCTCCGGATTCTCTTCAACACAATCCAACCCGACCCGAACCATTCTTTCTGCAACATCCACCGGAAAAGAATCCTTCAATCTCCGATCAATCCACTTCCTCAACCTCCCTTCATCTCCGACCGCCTCTCTCGCTGTCTCAATCACCGAAACCCTCTCGTACCCTCCACTCCTCTCATCAAACCTATAATTCAAAGCTTCGTCCCCACTTAAGAGCTCCAAAATCACAACCCCAAATGCGTAAACATCGGATTTCTGCGTGGAAATTCCTGTATTTAAAAGCTCCGGCGACATGTAACCTCGTGTTCCTTCGAACTTTGTCTCCGATCGAACCTCAATTTTGTCCCTCAATTCTCCTGTGAGCTCTGTGGTCCCAAAATGACTGATTTTCGCCGAGAGAGAATTGTTCTCCTCCGTGACTAGAATGCTCGATGGTTTAATGAAATTGTGGATAAATTCTCGGTCCAATGAAGTGAAATTATGGACGTAATCTAGACCATGTGCGAGATCGTCCGCTATTTGCATTCGAGATATCCAGTTCGACAGAATCGTGAAATTAGGGTTTCTAGGGTTTCTAAGACAGGTCGAAAGATTTACTCCTTTGATGAATTCATATACAAGGTAGATGTGATTTCCTGAGATTGAAGCTCCGAGGAGCTTGATTATGCTCACATGGTGACTTCTACAGATTAGTTGGAGTCGTTTTTTCAGATCCGAGGTTTCCATCTGACAACGAATTTTTCTTTGGAAAATTATAACTTCTCTACGTCGGATCGTGCATTTCCACGAGACCGACGACGAGGAAGACGAGAAAGGCTTTGCAAGAAAATTCTTAGTTGCCGATCGGATTTCGGAGAATTCGTAGATGTGAGCGTTTTCGGGCAACGAAACTTTGAGGCTGGAGGGAGATGTTAAGCTTGAAATCGATGTCGATGAGGAGAACTTGTTGTAGCTTGACGATGGCTCTGCGGCTGAGGAAGATGAAATTCCCAGGAATTCAGACGATGATCTTGATTTCGATGCTCGTGAGAATTGAGAACTAGGTTTTCGAGGTGAGATTGCGTCTATGCTCATTCTGGTTTTGCACATCATCGATTCAAGGAAAAGGGTAAGTTTTTAGGATTTCATTGAGATTGCTAACGTGCGCCAGAGGAGGAGGAGGAGAAGGCAGCGTAGGATGGCGAGAGATGATTTTGAACAGTTCAGTTCATTACATTCAGTCTGGTCCTTTTCGATTCGATCGTGTGGGCTCTTATGAGTTCGCAGGCTCCGAAGTTTCTTCTCTATCTGGGAAGAGTAGACAACTCGAGAGAGAGAGAGAGAGAGAGAGAGAGAGAGACGGTTATGGTAGGGAATGAGGTTGTCTGGTCTAGACTGGACTATGATCTTAGCCGAAAGGCCGGGAAAGGTGTTCAGACTGGACTATATAGCAATGTGAAACGAAGAAAAAATAAGGTTTATGACTTTATGTTGACACATGGCACGTCCGGATTGGAAAGAATATGCTTAATTTTGATTTTTTTTCCCTTGGGAAATACCTTTTTTTGTTTAATTTATTATTATTATTATTATTTTGGGGAATACCATGGGGCTAAGAACTAATGGAAAATTAGCATTGCTGGCAAATATTTCGGACTTGGGTAATTTTTCCTTCGAGTTTACTCAAAGAAAATTATAAATAAAATAAAATAAAATAAAATAAAATAAGTTTTAAGAAATTGAAATACCCAAACATCACTCTTTCTGAATGAAACATTGGGTCAAAAGGATACCCATGTAATAGATAGAAGTCAAAATATTTTCTTTTAAAAAAAAGTTATTTCTGATTGCTATATTTAATTATAATTTAAATTAAATTCTTCAAACTATAAGGGGAATATATAAAAATTGCCATGCTAATTGCTCCAGTAGTCAAACTCTTCTTATCACTACATAACAATTTTTTTTTTTTGTGTGCATACTGAGACTCAAATTCGAGATTAAGAGAAAATGAAGAGATATTACTTAAGTTAAAACTCATTGGCATCACTACGTAACTATTGGTTTATTGTGCCATAGAGGGGCATTTTAGGTAATTGATAGGGTTAGTGGGATAACTCCCACTAACCCATACCTACCCAACCTATCTCTCTCTCTCACGTATAGACATATATGGAATTGAGGGCAGTTTTCCATCTCCCATATATAACAATAGTCTCCTCCAAAATGCATCAGATGTTCATGACCGATGAATACTATATTGAGAGAAAAATATAACCTAGAGAGAATTTTATTTGAGGGTTTGGAAGAGGAAAATTCTCCCACGATCCCGGCCGGGGGGCGGCGCCGCGGCGCCCCCCCGGGGGGGGCCGATTACATCGCGACACCATCCCCCCCCGACTCGATTGAGGGACCCGGTCGTTTTTTGGCTCTACATATTCGAGATATTTATACCCTATACCCAATCTATATTTATTTTTTCTCGAAAATTATTTATGAATGCTTCCGCTGCATGTGACTCTAATAATTCCAACATTAACAATTAACATGATTTGTTGTTGTTGGAACATTTGAGTGGTAAAAAATTTTTATTCAAATATTTTTTTTTCAAGATTTAGTATTTAAATCTTTGTAAGTTTGAGTATTTTTATGATTTTTGCTATTTCTATATAATAAAAAAAAACCATTTAAAACAAGCCAGTTGAAAGGCAGGTCAGTTATTTCCTGTAGTTCTTCGTCACAATGCTTACTAGTATGACAAACAATAATCTTCCAGGTAAATAGGACTTCCCAAATATTAATGTTTCCCCCTTTTTTTTTTAAATATTTTTGGGATTTTTTTCATTTTCAAAGCGACCTAACATGTTAATTAATTAATATGTATATAAAATTTATTATATTTTTATATTTACATATTTATGTTATTTATCTTACGTTTAATAATGATAAATTTGATCATTTTAAATTTTTATTATAAAAATAACTATTATATTATTTTTATAAAATAATTTATATTTATATAAAAATTGTTATTTTTTATGTTTACAAATTTTTTCATGTTTCTATTTTTTGTATTTTTACAAAGTGTATTTTCTTCGTATCATTTTATATTTGTTTTTTTCTTCGATTCTGATATTAAACTAAAAAGTAGAAGATTGGGAAAAAGAAAAAGAAATGACTGTGATGAAGAATTTTTACAAAGTGTATTTTCTTTAAATATATTTTCTTCGTATCATTTCAAATCAAATGACTGTGATGAAAGATTTAAACTAAAAAGTAGAAGATTGGGAAAAAGAAAAAGAAATGACTGTGATGAAAGAATTTTTTTACAAAGTGTATTTTCGTTTTTATTTTCCCAATCTGATATTAAACTAAAATGAAAAAGAAATGACTGTGATGAAAGATTTAATATTGGCCAATCTTCTATTAAAAAAAAGACTGTGGGGGAGATATTCATATATATATATATATATATATATTTTATATAAAAAATCTGATATTTGGATTTTAAAATATAAAGGACGAATTGGAAAATTTTTATACTAACTTGGTTCCTCTCACCCTTTCTAGTGTACAATTTAAAGACAAAAGGGTTTTGAATATCTCCCCCATAGTCATTTTCAGACCCGCAAGGGCCTTTCGGGCTGTGGTTGGCAACCTGCATGGCATCTTGCTTGAGGAATCAAAGATCGTAAGCGTAACGTTAACACTTTAATATTTTGACCAGTCTTGAAAGAAAGAAAGAAAAATACTCTACTCTCTTCTCTATTATGTTCACACATCCTTTTTTTTTTTTCTTTTTTGCATTTCCCTGAAATTTAGAGAAAGTGCAAAAAAAAAAAAAAAAAAGAATAACTTCGTATTTGTGTTCTCACATTTTTTCGCATCCAAAATTTCACATTTTCCCTTGTAGTTTTTAGAATTTTTTCCTATAAAATGCTCTTTTCCATCATGGTTGATACAATGTGAGATGCATGCACCAACTTATTGTTATTATTATTATTATTATTATTATTATTATTATGTTGCTTCTATATTAGATTTATAATTTTTTGGTAATTAATTATCTACAAAAGATTTAATATTTAGTGAATACGTCATAATTTCTAGCTCAAGTAGTCGACTCCAAGTTGTTAGACACTAAATTTAACTTTTACCTTGGTCCTAATTCAAATTTAAAATTTATTAATCGAAAAGATAATCAAGTACCATCGGGCTACAAATACCATAGTTTTGCTAAAATTACGATGTTGGATATTAAGTTTAGCATATCTAATTGTCAATAGTTATGAAATTTGAGCAAGTTTCTATAAATTTATCACAAATCCATTATAAATTTGTCACCAATTTTGATATTCGTCGCAAGTCATGAGGGTATTTTTTTTCCTAATTTATGTTGCTAGATCCCCTCTTCATCTTCATCTCTCTCTCTCTCTCAAACAATTTGGTTATGCTTTGTTCGATCATATTCATTTGACTTGAATTCATTGACGTTGGCTTTGTTTGGTTCTATAATTTTAGGGTTTAAGATCATATAGTTTTTTCTTTCAATCTTGAATATCTTGCTGTTTAGTGGTAAAGGGTTTCGTAATTAGCTAAATGCTTTGTTCGAGGTCTTTAATTAATTTATTTGATTTTTAAATTATAAACTAATTAAAAAAAATGTACTATGATTGTTAATAGCAAATATGTCTGAATAAACTTTTTAATGATTTTATTAAGCATGGTGAAGTAAAGGCTCAGCTCTTTTCTTATTCACATTCATCTACCTCAACTGGCCAACAGAAAGGAATTCAATCAAAATCCTGAAGTGTCAAATTTTTAAAAAAATAAATAAATTGTAATATAACTAATCGTAAGTAATTATTTCGTAATAAATTTTGGATATGGATTTTCTAATAAAATTATTTTTTATTTTATAATATTCTTAGAGTTTCACATGGACAATAAAATAGTAAATTTTATAATTGTAAAATAAAAAAGGAACCCATTTTATCTAATCTTATAGTTCAGCAAAATTTATTATAAAAAATAAAATTTAAGGAGGTTTTTTTTTTTTGGTTAATTATCAAAGTTAAGGTTTTTTTGGCATGGTTTTATTAATTTTGTTATATAACACCCATGAAAAAATTAATGGGAAGACTTATTTTGCCAAAATGTCAAGTTTAGAGGAGGGGGCTATGCGTAGGCAGAAAAATAATTCGGGGGTCGATTCAGCAATAACACAAAGTTCAGCTGGTATTATCCCGGCCCCCCAACAAGTGGTATCAGAATCACTCGTGCTTAAGTCATTGGGATTTTTTTATGCATATTTTAAGATTCTTTCATGATTTTGGAAGTATATGAATTTTGAGAATATGCATGACTTTGTATGTATATTTTAATTCAGAAATTTTGGATATAGATTTGAATAAAAAAGAAAAATCTAAAAAAAAGTTTTCATCAAGTCGACATTCAGTTTTTTTTTTATTTAATCAAAATCGACATTAAATTTTTGTTAAAGTCGATTTTTTTTTAAAATAAAAAAAACAGGGGATCAAATCAAGGCAAAGTCTTAAGCTTTCTTTTTTTCTCTTGGGTAATTTTCTTTTAAAAAAGGGAAGTTGACTTTTTTTTTTTTTTTTTTTTGGATCCTTGGCATTTTTGAAATGTGCAATGATCTTTGGGATCTTCATAGAATATATGTAAATTTTAGTTCATTATTTTTGGAAGTTACCATTTTTTTTTTCTTTTTACAACGAACTTTCTTCCAAAAAAAAAAAAAAAAAGTGAAAGTCAAAGATTTTTTTTTTTTTGGACTTTTCTTTTTTTTTTTGAAGTGTCATTTTTTGGTTTTTTTTTAAATAACTATAAATCTAATTTTGAGAATTTTTTGTTTTTAAAGAATATCTAAAATTTAGTTTCTTATAAGAAACTTTCAGAATTTGAGAAAACAAAAAAAAAAGGAAAATCTCAGGTTTCAATTTTTTTTTTCCTTTTTTTTTTTTAAAACTTGACTTCCCAATTTTAGAATAAAGTTGTCATATATATATATATATATATATATATATATATATATATATATATATATATATTTGGAAGCAATTAAAAAAAAGGGGGAATTTTTTCCTTTTGGATTTTAATTTCCCTTTTTTTAAAATATGACTTACCAATTTCAAATGAAAACTTTCAAATTCCAATAAAATAGATTTTTTTATTGCAAATGCACGTCACAAAAGTAATGTATAATATATATATTTATATATATATAAAGGCTTTATGGGCTATTTTGAGACCAAACAGACCCAACCCCGGGTATAAAGATTTTGGAACTCATTAGACTCAATTGAACCAATTTTTCATCATTATTATTCTTAAAAATCCATTTTATGTTCAAAATTGGTTATTCTTTTAGTATGCGATGACATGACATGTCTATGAAAATTCTGTCAAAAAAACAGGGATAAGTCTAAGGCTGGCTAGTTCTTAAGCGGTTCTAAATAAACTCACCACATACCTGGGAACTTTCCTGGTGCCTATGTTACAGAACGAAGATTGATCAAGTTTTGGATCAGTTGTCGACAAAAGGTGAAAATTTTGATTTTATGCCGACAACGAAAGTATAGGAATAGAAAAGAAAGATAAATGAGGCAGATTCAGTAAAATTGGACCATCATAGGCCTAATTTTCAAAAAATTGAGTCTATCAGGACAAAAATTAGAATTTTTTCGATTACGGATATTGTTCAAGTATGAGTATGGTTTTGTATATATTTCGAAATAAATTAATTAAAACATGTCACCAAAGTGACATCTCTTGTGAAAATTAATTTATTTTTCAGATATAAAGGGTTATGTATATATAATTCATGTGGATATCGATCAGCCCAAAGGAAGATCTGTATTTGACAGAATTGCATATAAATCTTGTGGTAATAAATACGTGACAATTTTTCGATTTTACATGTGATCAATTTATCTGCCTGAAGGAAGGTAATTGATTGACATGTTCTTATTGTCAGTTTTTGATTACTACATCAATATATTATTTAAAGTTAATTATTTTGTCCAAAGATAAAATATTAATAGAGTTGTCGGTATCTTGTGATGGGGATTTCTCATATTTGAATATATTTAGTTTTAAAGTTCTATTTGAACATATATTGATTATCGTTCTCTGTTTTTTGATAGTTAACGCTATTCCCACTAATATCAATACCCAACTCAATTCCATTCCCTTGTTGAATGGCTCAAACTTCAAATCATGGCAAGAATATCTTTTGATTATTCTCGAAGTTATGGATATGAACTTTGCGCTAAGGGCTGACTGTCCTCCACCAATTACAGATAAAAGTACCTTTGACGAAAAGAGAGAGTTTGAAAGGTGGGAGAGGTCGAACCGCATAAGTCTAATGATTATGAAATGGGTCATCCCATAAATACTTAGGGGCATAATATCTGAGTCTGCTATGACAGCCAAAAGTTTCTTTAAAGATTTTGAGAAACAATTTGTCAAGAATGAAAAGATTGAAACCAGTACACTCTTGACAAATTCTATCTTAATGCGGTATAAAGGTTAAGAACAAGAACACTTGACCATTAAGGACAAGAAAGGAAAGAAAATAAAACATGATAAGGATGCTGCTATGTTTCTTAGTTTGATTTGTTCTGAAATTAATTTAATTTTGGTACCAGGACACACTTGGTGGCTAGATTCCGCTGTAACCACTCACATCAGTGTGTCCATGTAGGGTTGTTTAAATTGCCGACCGCCAAATGATGGTGAAAGGTACATCTACATAGGCGATGGCAATAAAATTCCAGTTGAAGCCATCGGAAGATTTAGATTATTACTAAAGACCGGATTTTATTTGGATTTACATGAAATATTTGTGGTGTCGTCTTTTAGGTGGAATTTGATTTCTATTTCTGTATTGGATAAATTCGGTTTTACTTGTTCTTTCGGAAATAGAAAAGTTAGTTTGTTTCTTGATTCAAAATTAGTTGGTTCCGGTTCTTTATTAGAATCCGATAATCTTTATTTACTTGATACCGTGACTTGTTTTAATGAATCCCTGCAAACCAGCATTCGAAGTGTAAAACAAAAATTAACCAATGAGAATTCCTCCTCGTTGTGGCACAAGAGATTGGGTCATATCTCCAGACAGAGAATATATAGACTTGTGTCAGAAGGAATTCTTGATTCCCTTGATTTCACAGATTTTGATATTTGTGTAAATTGTATAAAGGGAAAACAAACCAATAAAAGGAGTTTTGAGGCCAAGAAGACTTCAGACGTCTTAGAATTGATTCATACGGATATCTGTGGACTATTTTTTTTTGGTTTCTTGGAATGGTCAATGATATTTTATCACGTTCATAGATGACTATTCAAGATATGACAACATTTATCTCCTTACAGAAAAGTCTCAATCTTTGAATGTGTTCACAATTTATAAGGCTGAAATTGAAAACTAACTCGGCAAAAGAATTAAAAAAGTCAGATCTGACCGTGGTGGAGAATACTACTGTAGAAATGATGGATCAGGTGAACAACGTCCAAGACCGTTTGCTCACTTCCTAGAGGAATGCGGTATCGTCCCACAGTATACCATGTCTGGCACACCTGCCATGAATGATATTGCTGAAAGACGAAACATGACTCTTCAATATATGGTAAGAAGCATGATAGCTCATTCTGCCTTACCTAAGTCACTCTGGGAAGAGACACTCAAGGCTGCATCATACATCCTGAATAGGGTTTCTACCAAGGCAACTACCAAAACCCCGTATGAACTTTGGACTGGCAGACGTCCTAGGCTGAAGCATTTGCACGTTTGGGGTTGTCCAGCTGAGATCAGGCCTTTTAGACCTAATGAAAGGAAATTGGATGTTAAGACGGTTAGTTGCTATTTTGTAGGATACTCTAAAAGTCTAAGGGGTATAAATTTTATGATCCCACAAATAAGGTCATTTTTGAGTCGGGAAATGCCCGGTTCTTTGAGGATGTTGAGTTTGCGAGGGGAGATATGATTAGAGACATTGTCTTCCAAGAGGAATATGTTAATATTCCCACATGTGCTATTGGATTTGATCAGGTTTCTATCCCTGATCTTATTCAAAACACATCAGAATCAAACAATGTTGGAGAACCCTCCAATTCAGAAGAACAAACTCTACCACCTCAAGAACCTATGCCATTAAGAAGATCCACTAGAGAAAAAAGAAGTGCAATTCCAGATGATTATGTTGTATCTCTTCAAGAACATGAGGTCGACATTGGAGTGATAGAAGATGATCTAATCAACTTCCGTCAAGCCATAAAATGTTGTAACTTTCAAAAGTGGATCGATGCCATGAATGAGGAGATGAAGTCCATGAAGGACATTGACGTTTGGGATTTTGTCCCATTGCCTGAAGGTGCGAAACTCATTTGTTGTAAATAGATATTTAAAACCAAAAGGGATTCAAAAGGCAATGTGGAGAGATATAAAGCTCTTTTTGTCGCAAAAGGCTTCACACAGAAAAAAGGTATCGATTATAAAGAGACTTTCTCTCCGGATTCTTCGAAAGATTCTTTTAGAATTTAATGGCATTAGTGGCACATTTTAATCTTGAGTTACATCAGATGGATGTGAAGATGGCGTTTCTTAATGGTGACATTGATGAAACAATCTATATGTTGCAACCAGAAAACTTTGTGTCGGGAGATCCAAAGAATATGGTTTGTAAACTTAAGAAATCCATCTATGGACTCAAGCAAACATCTCGACAATGGTATTTTAAATTTCATCAAGTAATCATCTCATTTGGTTTTGAGATAAATTTAGTTGATGAATGTATATACTATAAGTTCTGTGGAAGTAAGTATATTTTTCTGGTTTTATATGTCGATGACATATTGCTTGCTAGTAACAATAAAGACCTATTGCATGAAACCAAGATTTTTCTCACCAAGAAATTTGAAATGAAAGATCTTGGAGAAAGTTCTTTCATATTGGGTATTCAGTTATACCGAGATCGTTCTCAGGGTATTTTGCAATTGTCTTAAAAGGGATATATTGAAAAGGTCTTAAAAAGATATGACATGCAAGATTGTAAACCAAGTGATACCCTTGTGGCTAAAGGAGACAAATTTAGTCTCAAATAGTACCCCCAAAGTGATATTGAGAAATGAGAAATACAGAAGATTCCCTATGCGTCAGTAGTAGGGAGTCTGATGTATGCTCAAGTATGTACGCGTCCGGATATTGCGTATATTACTGAAATGTTGGGCAAATACTTAAGCAATCCGGGAATAAACCATTGAAAACTCGTCAAACGAGTCTTGCGATATCTACAGAGAACGAAGGAATATATGCTCATGTATCGGAGGTGGGAACGACTTGAGATCACCGGATATACCGACTCTGACTTTGCGAGATGCCAAGATAGCATGAAGTCTACAACAGACTACATCTACATGCTAGCGGGAGGAGCTATTTCTTGGAAGAGTGCTAAATAGTCTCTTATAGCATCTTCCACAATGACAGCAGAATTCATAGCGTGTCATGAGGCATCCAACCATGGAATATGGTTATGAAATTTTGTCACGGGACTACAGATAGTGGATAACATTCACAAACCACTCAAATTATTTTGTGACAATAAATCGTCAGTCCTCTATTCTAATAACAACAGGAGCTCGACAAAGTCCAAACACATAGACATCAAGTTCTTAGTTGTTAAAGAAAGAGTACAGAGTGGTAAAATATCTATAGAACACATAGGAACAGACTCCATGATTGCGGATCTGCTTATAAAGGGTTTACCACCCAAAGTATTCCTTGAGTATGTTACTCGTATGGATGTAATGCTACTTAAGGATGTACAGTTTTAGTGAGAGTTTGTAATGTTCTATTGATTCAGTTATTACAATTAAATTCTGTAAAAATAAAGATTCGGTTTTTTATTCCCTCTGAATTGATATGATCTCGCTAAAGAGAACCAGTTGAAATAGGCGTATTAAAGATCACATTGCATGACATTTCCATGCTACACATCCATATCATGATTCTTGTCATTCGATTATATCGATTTACGTGACCATTGATGGTTGAATTACGAAAAAAACGTAACAGAAATCGCATTAATCCTAAGTTGATATGATTGATGAACCGGATTGATTGTAGATACATTTCAATATTGACAGAAAAGTTGAGCTTATTCAGTCGTTTCGTAATTACGTAATTATAAGATTTCACATATAACCTAAGTGGGAGATTGTTGGATCATTAATCCAACATTGGGCTTATATGTTCAAATAATTATGTAATTGCATACTGTCAAGTCCATTAGTTAAACACATATGAAAGTGATCTGGTAAATTTAGAAAATTTGATAATTTAGATTTAAGTATCTCAAAAGATATGGAAATAAATTAATGTGTAGATACCAATGGACATTTGCTATTTGTGATGGGTTAAATAGGGAATGTCGAAGGGTGACTTGAGAATAGCAGAAAAGTTACCAAAATTCATATGAATTCGATAAGATAACTGAAATAAGTTAAATATGCAAATTCTGTTATGAATTTGGAAGTAAAGGTCATCCCTACACCTATAAATAGGGTTATAGTCCCCAGGTCAAAGTATCACTCTTCTCCCTAATACCCCATCATATAGAGAGACTCTGTGAGAATACTTTTGATCTGGAAGGTCGTATCCGGATTCTACCCAGACAGAGGTCGAATCAAGACTTTAATTTTTCGCTATAGAATCAGGTATAATTTCGATCTATCTTATGTTTCAATTTTAATTTAATTAAACTTTTAATTTCAATGAATCAACACGATGATTGATATGTTTTTTATATCAAATTATTTTCCCAACAATGGCCACAATTCGAACCAAATCATGAAATCGAACCTGATCAAACCATGATTAACGGTTCAAAAAGACTATGCTAGAGGAGAGAGAGCAAAGCCTAAAGCTTTTGTGTATGAATTGTGTTATTTGAGTTTATATAGTAAGGATATATGAGAAATTTATGTATATAAAATATATATATATATATATATATATATATTGGGTATAAGAAGATACAATTAAATAAAATTGAATTAGAAAAGAGATTATAGAAGTGGAGAGATTTTACCGCTTAATCTATCTCTGAAAGACATAATATATTTATAATTATTGAAAGAAATTGATTGAGAGCAGATTATTATAATTAAGTTTTGACGATTCTTTTTATATGTTTGATTAACAAATGGGTACTTGAGTTAATTATACTATCATATTTAATTTTTAAAAATAATGGTAAAAAATTTTTGTCACGGTAGAAAAAAAAAAGGAAAAAAAATATCGAATGTCATGTGATATATTTTCCTCAATAATTCCCATTAATGGCATCCAAACAAAATTGCACAAATGGATTAAAATGGCATCTGGCTAAAGGTTATATGTTCTTCAAAGTTATAAAAGAGCTTATTATGATGTTTGGTAAATTTTTCAAAAGAATCTAAATATTAAAAATAAAATAAAATAAAATGTTTAGAATTTGTAAACTCTTTTCTTTCATTTATCGTGTCCTCTTTAATATTTCATTATTCTATTATTTCCCTTCCCATATAACAATAGATACCTATTTATACGATATTAATGATTTGATTTCCTTCTTAGTCATTTTAATACTAAAAGGTATCAGAGATCTCAAAATCAACTCTCTCTTATATATTAAAAAAAATTAATACTAAAAAGAGATTATAATCACTTATTGTTATCTAACACAACTCCCAGAATACGATTTAAGGGTGAACATTCGATTAGACCAAATTGAAATAATCTATTTAATTTGTTTATACAATTTTCAAAATTATAATCTAACCTAATAGGCCAAAAATCAAAATTTAGTTTGACTGGATTAGATGGTTAATTCAGTTTGGTTATCCAAACTAACCAAATTATAGAAATCTCTATAAAAGACTTAAGTAATGATACCTTCTATTTTTGTGTATGTAAACGTAACACAAGAAGCCTAATTCTCTCTTCTATACTCTAAACATCCCCATCAAATATCTTAGCAAATGAATGAGTTCGGTAAGGAATCGCTCTGACATGAATTCAAATTGATTTTGAAACATATTTATCTCCAATCTCAATCTATATTCCATTACTCTCTCATACAATTTCATGGTATGACTTGTAAGTTTAATTCCTATATAATTAAAATAATCTTATATGTCTCATTTATTCTTATATAATGATACAAGTGTGCTCTCCCTCCATATTTAGAGTATTTTCTTGATTTGTTAATTTTGTTAAAAAGATCCATTAATATTTCTATCTCGACTTCACCCAAACACTTCTACACCTTAATAGGGATGCCATCAGATCCTATGGTTTTATTATTTTTCATTTTCTTTAAGACTTCTTTTATTTTATGAAAACAAATTTTATGTTTAAAATTTCTATTAATATCCTTTATAGGTATTGCAATATTGTCGATATCTCTTACATTCTCAACATTAAAAAGATTATCAAAATAATCTTTCCAGCATTTTCTTATATTCTCATTTCTTACAAAAATACTATTAGTTTCACTTTTAATACATCTAATACCATTTAAATCATTTTTCTTCCTCTTCCTTAGTTTAACAATTTTGTAAATCTCTTTTTCTCCATTTTTAGTTTCTAATTTCTTATATAATTCGTTATACATTTTACTTTTTAATTCATTAATAATTTTCTTCACATTTTTTTTTTGTAATTAAGAAAATAGATTAGGAGATTTTTGGCGTATCTAGAGGATCAAACTCCAATAGGCAATTATAATACTCTCATTTGTCTCATATAATAGTTTGAATTTTTTCATTCTACATTCATGACTCATTGCCTATTGGAGTTTGACCCCCTAGATACGCCAAGAATCTCCTAATCTATATTCTTAACATTGTTAAATATTTCTATTCACATGGTTTTCGAATCATCATTGGTAAATCAAATTGCTAATTGAATTAATTTGTCTCTAAAAATCTTATTTTTTTTTAGATTCTACCACTTAATTATTGACTCCAAAAATTAGCGATATATATATATATTTTTTTTGGTCTTTTAAACACATGCATATTTAAAACTAAAAATTTTGTTGAGTTGCAATACTCTTCCTTAGTATAACTTTACAATCCCTAAATGTTATTCTATCGTCATTCATAATGAGAAAAAAATCTATTTGGCTAACACTCTACTCACTTTATATGTAATTATGTGCGACTTTATTTTTTTCTTGGAGAAATGTTTATGAATATCAAATCGAATATTGTGACAAACTCTAAAATGATATTTCATATTTCATTCTTAATACCAAAACTAAAGTTTCTATGTACAGTTTCAAATTTTTTATTTTTTTACCTGCATATCTATTTAGATATCCTCTAATAAATAATTTCTCTCTACTAAATATATTTTGTATAAATTCATCTAATTTTTTTGTAAAACTATTGCTTAGTAATTGCATTTACATGTATTTAAAATGCATAAACACTGACTATATTAATAAACAATAATTATGTATAAGATCCAATAGTTTAATAAAAATGATTTGCATATATAACCATATTGATGATATATACAAAAAAGTACATGTCATAAATATATCAAATAAAAGTAAGATATTTAACCTAATTGATAAAACTCAAAATTTTATCATGCAAAATCTAAAGTTTGCCAAAAAGATTTAGAATTTAATTTGTCTTAAAAAGCTATTTTTATATTAATGAACAGTTAGTTTAGTAAATAAAAGTATTAAATATTTTAATCAAGTTTCGTGTAATATCGACAAAAAAAGGAGGGAGAAAAAAAGAAAAGAGGAAGAGAGGAGAGACACGAGGGGCCACCAACACCAACTTATCCCCGTTCTACCCCTCTCTCACGAGCCATCTCCCTCTCCCTTTTTCCTTTTCCTTTTTTTTTTTTTCCTTCTTTTTTCTTCCCTTCCCCTCTTTTCTTCTTCCCTTTCCCCTGCTACCCGAGACTCAATCTTTTCCCCCTCTCCCCAAGCTCTCTCTTGAATTCATCCACACAACACCCAAAATCAATTGTTAAAACTTTTAAACACTTAAACATCAACCCTAAAACATAACTCTAGTGAAAAATCTACAAAATTTTAAAGAGAGAAAATCTAGGGTTTTGAAAAATTTAGGCATTGAACGAGATTAGTATCTCGAATCAAGATAATAACACATTTCTAACATATATTTGAGTTATTTATGGTTGTATTGATGATTGATATAATTTTTTAAAATTTTCGTAGAATCACAAAAAATTGGATTTTGTTGGAACGAAATTAGTGGTGAAATTTGTGACATAAATTGAGGTAAGACACTTTCCTCATATGATTTATGATAATATATCAATTTTATATGAATTATTGTTCAATATATATTTTTAGGAAAACATAGGGTTTTTTACCCTAATTTGTACATGTAAAAATTGACATGAATTGTGAATAGATTGTGTTATTGGGGATAGTTGCATGTCAATGGTGATTTTGGAACATATTTGTGTAAACCCTAGAAATTTAGGATTTGTGAATTAAATTGAGGATTCAAAAATTTTCAAGTAAAATTAATGGATTTTGTGCCTAATGCAGAATATTGGAGGGGAATGGAGGAATTATGAAATTTAAGATATTGGAATTGTGAATTGGTAATAGGATACCAATTAGCAATTAATTCTAATACCAAATTTAGACCTAATTATTAATTTATGACCAATAAATTAGGTTAAGGCATTGAAAAGGTTGAAGGCGAGATAATTCTTATTCAATTGGAATTTTGAGAGTGGATACCCTCTCAAGAGGTAAGTAGATTATTGTTATATTTTAAATGAGTAAAATATTTTACTTGATTTTTTTAAAATGATTTTTAAATGAGTTTGAAATACTTTGTGCGTGTGGAATATCCCCATATGTGAATTTGATATATTTATGCCTCTAATTTATTATAAATGAATAATGTATCATGTTTTATGTGATGTATTGAGTACGACTTGATTTGAAAAATTATTGAATTAAATTTGGCATATGAAATGGATTTGCGAAACTTGTAAAATGGTACATATGATTGGTTTGGGAGTGAGAGTTTAAACCTATATTAAATGACTAGTCATTTCTCTATAATGTGACCCACAAGATAACGTAATAGGGTTAGTAGACCATGGGAGGTAGTCGAACATGTGTGGTACCTTTATGACCAAATGTTATAATTAAGGTTGTAGAATAGTTAGTTACACTACCAATGAAATACCACATCCAACATCAAGGATGAAAGTATTTGTGAAATTAAATTAAAAAAAAAAAAAACTTTGACGATCTCACCCTAAATCGTGGTAGACTTTTATCGAGAATAATAATTTTAGTTGCCCATTGTTTAGAAAAATGTGAAATACGTTGGATGCATAAAATATTATCTCTTCATGACGATTGGATTTAGTTGAAAATCTTGACTTTTATAATTGATGTATTTGATTATGAAGAAAAATAACTTGGGAATATTATTTAGTATGTTCATACTCATCCCTTATTTATTATATAATATGTTATGCCACTCACTGAATATTATTTGTATTCATTCCTTTCACTTCATTTTTATAGAGGACGCTTAGTTTGGAGATAGTTTTGTCTTGAGCCGGACCGAAAATATTTTGAGAATCTCTTCAGACATCAGTCTCTTTTAATTATATTTTGAAATATTAGTAGACACTTGTGGAGGCATTGGTCGTAACTATTTTTGGAGAACTATTTTGAATATTATTTTTGTTGATTTTGGACTTTAAATTTCGTTTAATTTTGAATGTATATATTGAGAACCTATTTAATTAACGAACAATTTATTTAGGAATTGTCTTTAATTAAGTTGGTTTGAATCCCTTAAGTAGGGATTTGTTTTATTTTTTATGGATTTAATTAGAATGACCAGGTTGTCATTGTGCATGTATTTGGATTTAGATGGCGGTGATGGTTTTATGCATGCTATGTTTTGAATAGGGACGGATCAGGTTGATCCTTTGGTTACGTAATGAATGCATGTTGCGATTTGTTGAATTATTTTAAATAATGAATGGATATCGATGAATGTTTTGTGGTACCGTAGCATACGGATTGGATTTACCCGTATTCTGGGGTAATACGACGATTATTGCATGCTCAATTCGAGAGTCGGAGCGTGACATCTTAGGTACAAAATTTAGAAATGAAACAAGTTGCATTAAGATAGTTTCCTTTAAATTGGGTCTGGGTCTGACAATGTTTTGAACTAGATTAGTTGGAGTATCGATTTAGATATCGGTTGGTTATTAACAAAAAAAAAAAAGCCATTTTTTTGTTCAAATATACTACACTCAAAAAATTAAGCTAGTTTATTTTTTCTTTTTTAAAAAAAATGATCGATTCTTTCCCATTGCTGCTATTTGTGTTAGCAGCCTTCATAACTCAAATTGAAAAAGGACACTACGAAGGGTATAATAAAATATCCCAATGACCAAAGTGTATCATCGCAAATAGAAGTAGACTAATTCTCTTGTATTTGATTCAAGCATCTCCTTTAGACTTGTCAATATAAAGTATTATGTCACAAAAAATACCATTTTAGTTGTTATCATGCATGCATCTCTGTCCTTGACCTACTCAACACTAAACAAAGCACTTTTCCTTTGGTCTTCCACAATCTCAATGCAAATAGTCATATTCCGTTTCCATGATTTGACAGCACAACTTGGGACTCAGATAAAGAGACTATGGAATGTTTCAGTTTCTTGCACACTCAAAGGATCGCGAATGGGCATCAAGTGAAAATGCAAGGGACAATATAAGGTGCAATGATTTGATGCCTTTAGCAAACCCCGAAGTTCTAAATCATATCCTATCACGTTTCTTGCCCCAAATCACATGGGACAACACAGAGCTTTCTCCATGTTACCCACCAAAAGGAAAATGCAACCAGTCATCCCACTCCTCCACAGTTTAATGGCACAAATAAGCAACAAGGTGAAGATAAAGAACAGAGTAATTCGATTATGAGCTTCATTAAGGTAGAATGGTCAACAGGGGCATTAAGTCTAAGTACAAAAATTGCAGAAATTTCATCCCACAATAAAAAACTCACCAACTCCAAATCAATGATGCAACATCAGTCATCGTCCGCAAAATCAGTGCATCATATGATGATCAAAGTAACTGTAAAATGCCAAATTTCCTCTGACAAGCGTGGAAAAATTTATTTATGTCACATGACAATGGCATCTACATCAAAAGAATTATTGAAAAAAAAAAACCATCATCATCAAAACTCTAAACAACTCAATTATTCAAATAAAAGGAAGAGACCAGAGGGTAAACTTTGATTGATTAAGAGCTTCTTGGCAACAAGGGCATCAAGCCAAAAATTCATGGGGCATTACAAATTCCAACTCTTTCGGCCACCAAAACCCCAGGCCCTATATCTCACATTTCACAATTCTTCCCAAAAGTTGAAACATTAGAAAAGAAGAAAGAACGAAGAAAAAAAAAACACAACTACTGAGATTCATAGAAAGAGAAAGACTTGATAACCTCAATCTCCGTAAGCCTGAAGGGCATCACCAGTCACTCTACAAAGCCTCCATTCCTGCAAAACCTTAGCACCCATTTCCTCATAAAACTTAATAGCATTCACATTCCAATCCAGCACAACCCACTCAACTCTCCCATAGCCCATCTTCACAGCTTGTTTAGCCACAGCAGAAAGCAACATTTTCCCAAAACCCCTCCTCCTATAGCATTCTCTCACAAACAAATCCTCCACATAAAACCCAGGTTTCCCCAAAAAAGTTGAGTAATTTGGGAAGAACAACACAAACCCACCAACATAAACCTCAGAACCATCAGCACCCACAATCTTAAACCCCTCAGAATCATCATCCACAATAGGCAGATCTAGGTTGACAAGGGTGACAATAGGGGAAAAAAGGGTCTGTGTTGGGTGTGTAGTAGCAATTGGAAATGGGTTTGGGGAGACTTCAAGTATGAACACAGTGAAGGAAGTGAAAGGTGGGGAATTGAAAAGGGTTGAGGAGAGAGACTCCTGCGTGGCAGTAAAGAGGTGAGTGAGCTTTTCAAAGACAGCCATTTGGTGGATGAGTTTGTGAATGAAGGGGACATCAGAAGGGGTGGCTAGGCGGATTCTGACAAAGGTGGTGAGTGGGGTGGGGTTGGGTTGGTGTTCTACCGGAGGTGCTGGGGTTGGAGTTGGTGCCGGTGGTGGTGCTGCGGCCGCCATTGGAGTGCTTTTTAGGTGAAGCTGGGGAAAGAATTTTGAGGGTGCTTTTGTTTTGAACTGGGGAACAGAAGGTGCTAGATGAATTGGGAATGATGGAGCAATTTAACATTTGGGTTGGGGTTTAACATGTGGAAGGGGTTTTCAGCAGCCAGTGAATGATGGGATTTAGCTATGGGTCTTTGGGTCAAGCCCAAAGAGGTGTTTTTCTTTTCGGATGATGATATTTGACATAGGTAGGTCTATGGTTTGGCCTTTTCTTTGAAGGAAAAAAAAAAAAAAAAAATTAAATACAAAAAATTATTAATTCTTTAGAAAATTACTTAAGTCCAATCTCTGCATGCATATAATGAATGGATAAATATTAATAGGATAATAAATTCTAATTCAAAATCCACTCTTTAAAAATTTATTTTTTTTCTTAAATTCAAATACTCACCTAAATAATTTGAAACTTTTAACTAAGATAATAGTTCTAAATTCAATGGTTTCCACCCCCTAAAAAAAAGAAAAAAATTCTTTGAAAATTTTGACTAATTAGATTAGATTTTTCTTTTAAAATCACCATTAAAATTCATCAAACTTATTTGACAAATTTTAAGCTACCCATGTAATATGGTGAGATTGATTATATCATAGATTAGGTTTTATTTTTCATCAAATGTGTAGCACACTCCTAGGTTGCACGTAAACAGGGAAATACCACTTTACAATACATAGGAAAATATATAAATATAAAAAAATAAAAATATTATATAAACATTATTTATTTATAAAATAATAGAAGTTATATTTTATAATAAAAATCTAAAATAATCAAATATGTAATTATTAATTATAAAAAATAACATAAAAATTATAATTATAATTAAATAAGAAATAATTCTATATAAAAAATTTTATATAAATATTAATTAATTTAATACTTTGAGAGATTTCTAAAGTAAGGAAATATTTCGAAAAGAGAAGATTTTGTGCACAAGAGGCACACATTTCCCCTAACCTGGAGTTACAGCTCAATAATGCAATTTCAGTAGTATTTTATGTGTTGAATTATGCAATTCCACTTGGAATCGGCATTCTTGATTTTTCCCATTCAATTCAAAATGCGCCAAAAAGCCTTAAAAATTCAACAACAGCCCCACCTACCCCACAAGATTATGATTGACCATATACATATCTATATGTGTGTGTGTGTATATATATAATGCGCCTAGCCACGTAAGTGCCTGCGACATCTCGAGGCTACGGACATTTGTGCGGGTTCACATGGATTTGGCCTATCATAATGCTCTCCGGTCAATGCAAAATCTTTTCCCTTTTAAAATTATATTTTAATTAATTCAATTTAAATATTTATTAAATTTATTTTAAAAAATAACTTTTTAATATAATATTTTCTATTCCTAATCTTACAACCATTCGAATCCTTATCTCTAAAATCTTCGGCTGGCATTTCTCTTTCTCGTGCAAATTGCTCCTGCCTATTCTTCTTTTTGACTCTTTGACAGCCCTACGTACATTGTAATTTGTGAAGGTTGCTCCCAATACCAAATTGTCATAGTGCAAATGTTGGGGACTTGCAGTAACTTACAAGCAATGACTAAGAAAACAAAAAGTGTGGGAACTCGTCTTGAAGAGGTTAATACTGCTCGCTTTTGAGACTAATCAAATTTCTTACCATAGATCAAAGCCAAACCCCTCGAGTATAATATAGGAGCAATTTACATATTTGTACAGATGCAATGCAGTTAATTCTTTTGTTATATCTACAATACTTGTAGCCAGTAACAATGTGTGTGCACCAAGCAAAGGTATCGAGCAAGTGCAATTATTTTCAGACTATCTGCACCAGGCAACTATAATGCAAGAAGTTGATCCTGATAATGTTTGAAATGAATAAGATTTCTTACCTCCAACTTTACATCAAACTGGAGTGCCATATTGGAGCAACTTATGTGTGTGTGTGTGTGTGTTTTTATGCATGCAAGTCAGTCTTTTGTTATATCTGCAACCTCTGTAACCATTAAGGGAACATCAAGGAAGGCTGTGTTTTCCTTTATAAACTGTAGAAACAAAAAGGACAATTAGAAAACCAAGATATAAAACAATTAACAGCAAAAATTTTTAACCATCCACCATGCCGGTATTCTCCTTTTGGGGCTTTCTAAAAATGATCATAAGAAACAAATTCAAGCATCAACCATGGGGACCCACAGTTCCCTTCCATGTCAAGGTAACAGTCCAAAAGGAAACCTAAGAGAATTTGACCTACTCCTTGTGAATTTGAGGAAGAATGAACAGAAGGATCTCTATACTCCTAAAACAATCCCCGAATAAGGATACTCTCGATACTTTACACAAGATTTCATAGACCCTTTTGGTCACAGAAATTGCAATTCCTTTGGCAAGCTGGATCGCGTGAGAAATTGTTTGAACCACTATTTTTCAAGTGGCTGAGTGTCCACCTACTTTTCTTCAGGTGGTTGAGAGTTCACATAATGTCCCGTTCTTCGTCTATGCCTGCTATAGTCTGATATAAACCTGAAAGTACGGCCACAACCCTTGACCTTGCACTCGTAAGGTCTCTCCCCGGTATGCACTCGTTCATGCTCAGTCCTAGCCCATGCCCACTTGAATGACATGGTGCAACCCTTCCATGGACACTTTAGGGGCCTATCATCCTCATGAACACGTTGGTGAAGCACTGCATACTTGTGGGAGCTGAATCGCTTCCCACAGCCTTCATGATGACATTTGTTAGTTAAATGTAACCGCAGCTCTGCTTTTGACTTGAATCTCATGCGGCAGCCTTCTATGTTACACCTATAAGACACCTTTGTGCTTGTTTCCCTCTCATTGCAGGGAGTTGAATCAATTGAGTGCTTTCTTGGCTTCTTTGAAGTTCGTTTTTCAGTTGGTTTGCTGATTGAGCTTCCATCAGTGGTATCCTTTCTGGCTCTCGACCTTAATCCTTCACATGGACTCCTGATAAAACCACTGAAATTATTCTCCGGTTCAGTTTCCAGCTCCACTTCTTTTTTTCTTTTGCTTTCCTTTCTTTTGGCTGTCTTTGGTTCCGCCATGGTGTCAACATCTTCCAGCTTCCTGTCTTCCATAGCAGAACAAAATTCACCTCCACTGCAAACATCATCCACACTGGGATTCTCCTTTAGTAACTCAGAACTTTCGTCCACTGCCATGGCTGCAGTCTGATGATTGACTGACCTCACATCATTTATATCAGGGCCCTCTCTATTATTTCCATTCAAGGCATGAAATTCTTGCGGCAAATCATTATTAATAGTCAGGCAATCACAGATCTCAACTTCCATGCAAGATTCCTTCACATTTTTGTCCATCTCAGCATTAGAACCTCCAGCAGCTGAGCCAGCAACATGTGAAGAAGCCATGTGGTCAACAAGATCCTCATTCTTGTTTATTGAACTATTTATGTCAACATGAATATCACCGCTCTCTTCACAGTTATTTCCGATCTCAGCATTGGAGACCTCTGTGTCCATCTTGATCCCTTTTGAAACATTCTTCTCACCCTCTATTTCACACTGTTCAACCTGAGAGATGGGACTGGTAACTGGACTACCAGAACTGTTGTTCGTCTCAACATATTCTATTGAGGCTTTGATCTCAGCTCGCACCTCCAGATTATTGCTAGGCCCAGAAAAGCTAGCCTTGTTCTGCATCTCTGCCTCAACAGGTTCAGCGAATTTAGCAACAGCATATGATGAACATGACCCTTGTGCAGGAACAGAAATCTCAGTCAGATATTTGGTTCCTATATGGTCCAGGACGTTATGCTCGACTTTGGAAGTTCTGGTCAAAGAAGAATGACCAGATCCTGCAACATCAACATCAATATTTTCAATGCCATTATGATCTATTTCTGCAATGCCTCCACTTTCAATAGGATGTCCACAATTAGCAGCTGAAGCTTCTTCGGAGTGCCCTTTAGCGTCTCTGTCCCTCATGTTTGCTCCAAATGCACTTCTTTTCCCCTTCCTTCTTCTTGAATATTGAAGAAGCTTAACTTCTTTCCCAACCATGCTTGTATCCAAATTTCCTCCTGAGACTTCATTCTTCAACATTTGAATGCTTCCACCCTGCTTGAAGCGCAATGTCTGTCCATGCTTGCATTTTGAACGAGGTCTTTGGGAGCACCACTTGAGATTTGAAGATTCTGAAGTCGGCACTATATCAGAAAGCAGCCCATTCAAGGCCAAAGCATGCTGTATACACCTGGGTGGAGAAGCCTTTCTGCCTTTCACACAGTATTCCAAGTTTATACCCAATTTGGAGGTCCAGTCTTCTTTACATTCATCTTGCTTTTCAAAGTCATTGGCAAGATCAATCAGATTGATATCTACTTGGGATGCAGTCTCCAATGGAACCTCATTATAGCGAAATGGAGTACCAAGACTTTCTGCAATAGCTGCAACATGCGCCTTAATCTTTTTGAAGTCTACCAAAAAAGGATGAAACCAAACATCAATTAGGTATGAACTAACATGGTTTGCGTATGTGGCACCATGACAAATGTGCAAACAAAACATAGGGGCATTAGAAGAAGAGAGATTGATGTCTTGAGTTCATACAATAGCATCTCCCAGGTTGCCCCCTTGGTGGCTCTAGTACCTATTTTCTCATTAAAAAGGAAAACACTCACAAAATAGCAAGCTTCTTTTAAACATTGCCCCCATGCTCTACCTACATAAACTTAACAACTTACAAAAATGAGAGATATTGGGGGTTGAGTTAGGGGAAAAAAATGAAGAAGAAGAAGAAGAAAATCAGTGTCAATGTTGGCCAACTCATTTTGTTTTTGATATTTAATCATATCCCAAAAGCAATTGGAGTAAAGAATCTTTCAACAGCAGAGATAGGACAGTTTCTCAAGCCCAAAACTATTAAGATAATGTTCCATATTATAAGCAGTTTCTGAAGCAACTGGGATATAGCTTCATACCTGAATGGCAAATTATAAGCAAATTTGCTCCACCCTTGGACTGCAACAGCTTCTCAACTTGGATAGCATGCTCCAGGCAGAAAATTCGTGGTCTCAGAAATTCAGTGGAAGTATTCCACTGCTCATTAATCCTTATTGTGGATAATATGGATGAATCATCCTGAGAAACAGAAGATTTACATACAGCGGAGTGGTCATTTGTAGCAGAATCTTGGGTGTCTGACTTGGATATTGAAGATAAGTCAAATGGTACTCCTGACGTTTCACCACCTTTTATACAAGTCTGACTGACAACATAGTTTGGGCCTTCAGCTACTGGCGAAGGTCCGTTGAATTCTGAAAATAACTTTTAATCCATATTAGCCACTGGAAATTCTGTTTATTATCTACTAATACGATATTCCTCCTTACACCTTTAAACGGAGAAAGTTGAAATTAAATAGAATAGGCAGGAAGAGGACCTTTGAATAGCATAATCAGATATCAATCCACAAAAAGGTAAAAGAAATCAAAAACCGAGGCCCCTTTCAATGGTAAGAATAGTGTGCTGCTCTGGCAACCATTACACATCATAATTTGTTTCTCCACCCTGCTGCTTCTCAAAGTGACCTATTCAAAATTATACTGCTTGGCAGTGGACTGTCCTAAGACTTGCCCCTTAATTTGTTACTCATTAATCAAACTTCTATACAGGGAAATATGGTAGTCAAACCACCATGTTATCAAGTACCTGTTTTAAACTATTACATTGTTAACTTGAACCTATTTTCACCCTTTCTCTTTTCCTAGCATAGAGAACTAAATTATTAACCCATCTGCATGTTGAAATTGTTACAAGTCGCACCTGTTCAGGTAGATGATAAGACACTCCGGCTAACAAATAATAGTCCAGGAACACATCATCATTATGAGACTCAATCACACAAAAATTTAGGAAAATAGAGGAAATTCACCCATTATTTGCATCTCCAATAATTTTGCAGTTACGTAAGTACTGAAGCACCAGTAACAAAAGAATTTTAACCTAGTTCAAGAAGCAAAGTTCACCAGATTCTCATGCTTGACAAAAGTTGAGCATTTTTTCAATAAATAAACAAGTGTAGTGTTGTGCATAAGATGCATGAAATGGACCACGACTAGAAGAATCTATCATTGTAGCATTTGGAGAAGATGATTAGAAGTAAACAGGAAAGCCAGCTACAAAAGTGCAGCTAAAAGTCAAAGCACACCATTCTCCATTTATTAGGCCTACAGGCCAAGAGTACCAACCTCTTAAAGGAAACTAAACAGTGAAACTTATTATAATGGTCTTCAAACTTTCTTAACTTTCTCCTTTCCAATGCAAAGCACATCGTCCTCTACTTATTTGTCTTCTAACAGCCAAAGGAGTACTTTGAACCTCTTCAAGGAGCCTAAACAGTGAGACTTATAATGGTCAGACCTTAATTTCAGTCTTCTAGCTTTCTCCTTTTTAGTAATTATCATTGTTTTGTGCTAAGAAATTGTAAAAAAATCATGGAAAAGAAAAACATAGGCTCGGAGGCATCTTCCCATCTTGAGTATGATACATGGACTTCCCTGAAGGGCTAGAATTAACAACAGAGTCACATTGCTTGCAGTCTGGCAAATTCATCAATGCTCCTTAACATAACTTTGGACAAGAATCCAGCAGAATTTATTCTTTTGAAACAAACTAATTGTTTGATAAGTCAAAGGCTAGAATTAACAGAGTAAATAACAAGAATACAAGAGAAATATGAAGCTGCATTACCTGAAGGGGCGAACAAATCACTTCCCTTGAGCTCCTTTGGGAAATGAGATGAAACAGGCATTGAAACTCCACCCCCTTGAACCAGCAAAGATTCCGCGGCCAGAATTTCCACTGATGCCTTGCCAGAAGGTTGGATGACAGACATAAATGGGAAACCCAGAATCCCACAGGCCACACATGCTGATGTTCCTGAATCTACTTGAAAATCACATGTCGAGATATCATCATCCCAAAATAAACCATTAACCATCTCCATGAATTGGTGCATCTCATCAATTAGATTTTTACAGTCCTTGGCATTTTTGCAATGGATGGGTGATGTAACATTTGTATCTTTCTCTTTTTGTTTATCACATTCTTCATTTACTGATGGCAGCAAGTCTGGATCCCATAACACAGCACGGTAAGTTGATGCTTTTTGGACAAGGCTTGATAAAATACTGTTTTCTTTTAAAAAGTCTTCAATAAAAACCTTCTTCACTAGTTGCTCTCTCTCCTCCTTCAGACGATCTCGGAGACGAGAAGTTCGGGCCCCAGGTAATAATGATCTTGGAACACTGAAACCAGAGAAGTCCACCGAATGAAATCTGAGACAAACCTTCACTCTGGTGCAAACTTGTGCTAACTTGCTATAATGAACATTTATTGAACAAGCGAATTCAAAAGAAAGGAAAACTAAAGATAAACTTAAACATAGATATCTCAATTTTGTTATGTTTAGTAGCAGACAACCTCTAAACTTAGATGGGTCCAGTCAATCCAAACAAGGAGTTTTTGTGCAATGTAAAAGGTAATTCTGGTTTTATCCTTAAAAAGAAAATTTAGGAAGAATAAGTTGACTTATATAAACATTTATTGACTTCAAATTCAAATTGTTATGTGCAGTTGCCAGTATATCCCTGAATAAAAGCTTACATTAAAAGGTTTTATGGGGGCAATAAAACATGTGAGGAATAAAACAGATCACACTCAATACTATTACATTATTGTATATGCGATTAAAAACTAAGAATGATGAAGAAACGATTAAGTTACGAGGACAGAATGTACCAAAAAGTGAACGTTTTAGATATTTTAAATTCATTATTCAAAATGATGGCACCATAAATGGGGATATGAATCATAAGATTCAAGTGAATTTCATGAAATGGAGAAATATATATGGAATTCCTTGTGATTACATGATACAATTGCAATTGAAGGAAAAGTTTTATAAAATCATAATAAGATCTGCATTATTATATGGTAAAGAATGTTGGGCCATTAAACAACAACAAGAGTATAAAATGGCTGTAGCGCAAATGAGGATACTCAAATGGATATGTGGTAAAACTAGAAAAGATAGAATTAAAAATGAAGAGATATATACTAAGTTAGAAGTGAATTCAATTGGGATAAGATACTAGAGTATCGTCTAAAATAGTTTGAACATATGTAACGAAAACTCAAAAACACACCGATTAAGAAATGTGAGATCTTAAATATAGGAGATTTAGTTAAACGTCAGGGTAGACCGTTGAAAATTTGTCTGCAAATTATCCGTAAAGATATGAGTGTTAAGCGTTTATTTAAGAAAATGGCTTTAAATAGGAAGAGTGGCTTTGGAGAATCCGAAATAATTAAATCATCTCTTTTATTATTTTAAGTTTCTATGAATAGTACTTTGATTTCTCGTTTTTTCATTATCTTTAATTTTATTGTTATTTTTTAGTGTTATTTTCTCTATATTTGTTTTCAAACTTTAATTTTATGTTTTTTTTTCCTTTATTTTATATTTTTCTTTTAAATGGCCGACCCCAAAATTTGAAATTAAGGTTCAGGTGATTGTTTTTGTTGTTGTACACTCAATACTATTGCAAGGTCATTCACTTCAATGCATGTGGAGGCCCTTAATAGATGTACACAGCATATGGCAAGACAACAACCCCATTCTATCACATACAGACTTCCATGGTTATGAACCCATTCCAATCACCCAAAAAGCTTACTTCAACTTGTTAGACTGTAAACAACCCACGTCTCCTACAAAGTAAGTTTAATAAGAGCAGCAGCATAATAAATATTGAGGCAACTGGGACGCTAGTTGAGAATTTGAGCAGCTAAGCTAAAACTAACTTCTGCCTCATATTCTGAAAAGAAGATTGATAGTTTGCTATCACATAGCATGCAGTTTTTGTCCCTAAATAGTGCCAAGAGAATGGCTGACCTTGAAATGAATGACATTGTCAATAAATATAGCAGTTGCTGATGAGAGAGCATGGGAAGAATGCCCATGGCAGCTCTGCGTACTGCAGCTTCCTTTGCTATTTTAAGCCATTGTGAAGTCCCAAAATTAGCAGCTTCTCCACAATTAAAACCTAAAGTTGCAAAATGAGCACATGAGAAACCAAATTAAATCAATAATTTAATAATTGTGATGAATATTCAATAAGAAATGCAAGTGTCAACATCATCATTGTCACAATCACAATGCACCTACACATACAACTATTCAATAGGACACATGTCAAGTGTTTTACCCTATCGAAAACAGAAGCAGATTTTTTTTTTTTTTTTAAAAAAAAAAAAGGTGAAATAGGACGCTTGTGTTCTTTCCAACAGTATATCAAATTACAAAGAAATGAAAAAACATGGACAGCTGTAACAGTAATATGTGGTTGAGATTCCCCATGAAATTACTAACATGATGTTATTCCTAAGTCTCAACTGTAGATTTTGAAGTAACACAACGTTTAAAATGCCAATGATATTCCACCAAGAAAACAGAAAACCTCTATTAGCACTACCTTGAGAGAGGAGACATGAGATCTAGCTGCAATTATCACCTCATCCCCCAACACCCCCCCCCCAAAATAAAGGGCGGAAAAACTCTACAGTTCCAATACATTCAAGGCCACCTCAAAGCAGCTCTCATAGGAGTAATGCATGTATTTCAGCAACTGCTACCGGCTTAGTTTCCCACTCTTAGCTCCTTTGCCCATCCAAACAGCTTCCCTGATGTAAAGTAGAACCTTAGCACTGCAGAAGATCCTTAAGATTGAAACTCCACTCTGCCCATGGATAACCAACACACCCTACCTATTTACAGTTGACCTTTCGAATGTGTCCAAGTTCAGGTCGATTTTGAGAGAATCATCCTCCCCCCAACAAAAAGAAAAGAATCGAACACCACATACCCTTATTATAATACACTCTTCTGTAAAGGATCTTGACATCTCAAGTGCCCAATTCCACTAACAACCGATCAGAGAGAGATACTCATGAGCCTAATCCTTTCTTGGACAATCACTTATGATTTTCTTCTAGCATTATATGGATGTATTTTGTTCCATGACAAAAGCCTTGCCTCAAGCATGTGAGCCAATAACCAGCAACAACAGTTGCCACCATGTGCTAAACAATGCCAACCAATTTAATTCTTCCTCCTCTTTTTTCTTTTTGATTTTCTTCCACTAGGTACAATTATCACTAAATATCTTGGCAGAAATTCTTCGATCAGATCTTTCATTTTTCATTTTTCTTTTTCTTTTTTTTTTAAGACTACAGAGCCGTCAGATGTTAAGAGGGGATCCTTGTCCATGCTGGGGAAAGGACCAAAGCAGATTCCTTTTTGCCCATAGGTAAACAGAGTGAAGTGCAGGCACCTATCTACTTCTGCACACAAGCCTGGGGTGGCAAAATTGCTCCACTCTGCCCCATTAACATTCTCATTTATTGCTCATCAAAGATTTCAGGTTATAGCATCATAATGTTCAGACTATGTATGCCTGATATCAACTGTCCTTAGTACACCAGCCAATTCAAAGCACCATACAGAGTTTCATCATAGGATATATGCGGCACAGTGAGTGCTCAAATAAAGAGTCGCATATGCACAATATCATCAATCAAATAATTAGCACAAAAGGAACAAGGGGCTAAGCACTCGATTTGGCAAGTATAGTATTTTAAACAATGTAACTGATGTGTTGCAAAAGATAATTACCATGACTAAATCCCACATGGTAGGCCCGAGGAAAAGTCACAACAAATTCACCAGGGCTCTGTACTAACCTGCAATAGACCAGAAATGATCTTAGATGATCTGCAATAAAGAAAAATGCAGGATAATCATAGTGAAATTTGAGATGCATCACACATCACCAAAAATAAATCAAGCAATCTTGAATCTAACCATAAATTGAAGAAGCCAAGGCAACGTGATAAAGACATAAAACGCAATATTGAAGTCACCTGCAACAAGGAATCCCAGATGCCACAACTACCTCAGGTGATAGAAGAGTTGTCTTCTCACCCAATAATGTAAGAGTAGCTGGAAATATAGTGAAGGACCAAAGTCATACAATCGCAACACAAAAATTTAAGCAACAACATATTTCCCACCCAGAATTAGTAGTCCAAACAGAAAAGGCGTGTAATAACAATCCAGAGTAACATTAATGAGAGAAAAAAATAAAATAAAATAAAGTAGCCACGTTTTCTGAAACAAAATTCCCATTAATTAAAAATATCCCTATATTTCTAATTTTGCAAAATTGATGCTTTAAATAAGTTATTTATCTTCTTGCATATCTTACTTACCACACATTGATTTGAGACTTCTAGTGTGAATTGGGCAAGGAAAAGCCTCATTAATCAATATTTACCCATACATCCTAAATTTGTTCACATTTTAATAAATGAAAAATAGAAAAATAATTCAGAGTAGCTTGCTTGAGATTATGCATTCATTGACAAGCTTGAACTACAGA
This sequence comes from Dillenia turbinata, assembly GCA_037126225.1. Taxonomy (NCBI): domain Eukaryota; kingdom Viridiplantae; phylum Streptophyta; class Magnoliopsida; order Dilleniales; family Dilleniaceae; genus Dillenia; species Dillenia turbinata. Next base: position 22,847,770 of record JBAMMX010000013.1, read on the forward strand.
CATTTTTTTTGGGGGGGGGTGTCAATATTCATCTTTCCTTATTTAGTCTTTGTATAGCTGTATATCCCTTGATTTCTTCTCCAATATTTTCATTATTGTTGTATATATTCTTGTTGTAATTACTGCTCTATTTTTTCCTATAATAGGCCTAGAATTAAGGGATCTTATTATGCTTACTATTTTAGACCCTAGGAATAAGGGATGCGATTATTCTTGATATCTATAATAATTCTCTTAGTGAAATTGTGTAGAAAACATTTTTCAGAAATTCCTTTTTATTTTGTCATGGTATTAGAGCCAAAACTCTGAGATCATCTCATCTTGTGTCTGGTTCCTTGGCTAGCTCCAAGATCTTAGTGTTTTATTCTTGTTCCTCTTTTTTGTGTTCTTCTATTCTGTTCTTGGACTTAATCTCTTTTTTTTTTTTTTTTTTGATTGAGTCATGTCTTTGGAATGATCTGAACATTTTCTTGTTCGATTTAATGACAAGAACTATTATGTCTGGGCATTCCAATTTCAGATCTTTGTCAAAGGAAAGGAATTATGGGGTCATATTGATGGGATGGACTTCCAAACTCGTGTCTCTAGGAATGTCATTTTTTGTTTAAATCAGCCTTTCTTTAGCACCCAACAGACTTCCGAATTCCCTTATCTATCTACTTTATCATATTTTCCTCAGTAGCCAACACTAATACAAAGATTTAAACCTAGTTATGTTTATCGTAGGCGCACTCCTCTAGCATCTGATCCTCCTACAGGACTCACTGAAGTTCCTCCACATCTTCCTGTGGCATCTAATCCTGTTTTACCCATTTTTGATAATCCAACTCCTCTTCGTAGAAGTTCTAGACCTCACAAACCTCCTAAAAGGTATGGTTTTTCAACCCCTGTGACTATGTCTACTACCTTGTCTTTTATTTCCATTCCCACTTGTTATAAGCTGGCTATGGAACATGAGTGTTGACAACAAACAATGGAAGCAGAATTTCAAGCACTTAAGAAAAACCATACTTGGGACATTATTTCTTATCCTCCAAATGTTAAGCTCATTGGTAGTAAGTGGGTCTATACTGTGAAACTCAAGTCTGATGACTCTCTAGACAGATACAAAGTTCGATTGGTTGCTTTTGACAATAAATAAGAATATGGCCTCAATTATGAAGAAACATTCACACCCGTTGCTAAGATGACCACAGTGAGAACCAGTCTTGCTATTGCATCCTCTTAATCCTGGTCTTTACATCAAATGGATGTAAAAAATGTCTTCTTGAATGGGAATCTTAAGGAAAAAATTTACATGAAACTTCCACTTGGCATGTCAATGATGGCTTCTCATGAAATTTGCCAGCTAAGACGCTCTTTGTATGGGTTGAAGCAGGCACCTAGAGCCTAGTTTGAAAAGTTTCGCAGCACTCTTTTCACTTTCTTTTTCACACAAAATCAATATGATTCCTCACTCTTCTTTCACAAGACAACCACTGGTAGGGTCTTTCTCTTAGTCTATGTTGATGATATTATCATCACTGGTAATGACAATGGACTAATCACTAAGTTTCAAAAAATGTTGCATAGTATATTTCAAATAAAAGATCTTAGACATCTCACATATTTTTTTGGGCTAGAAGTTCACTCTCGAGATCATGGTTTGTTCTTAAATCAACATAAATATATCCAAGATCTCATTGAGCTAGCTGGTTTAAAGGATGCTATTGCTGTTGATACGCCAATGGAGGTGAATGTGAAATACCGCAAAAATGAAGGCGAGCTTTTGCCTGATTCTTTTTTATACAGGCAACTTGTTGGTAGTCTTATCTACCTAACAATTACAATGCCCGATATCTCATATGCTGTCCATATAGTTAGCAAATTTATACACTCACTTCGACATCTTCATCTTGCTGCAGATCGTCGCATTATTCGATACTTAATTGGGTCACCTATTCATGGGTTGTTTTTTTCTACAAAATCTGCTCTTCATTTAACTGCCTATAGTGATGCCGATTGGGCTGGCTGCCCGGAAACTAGAAAATCTACAACAGGCTGGTGTATTTTTCTTGGAGATGCCTTGATTTTTTGGAAGTGTAAGAAGCAGGACTATGTTTCTAAATCTTCCACGGAGGCCAAGTATAGAGCCATGTCTACAGCTTGTTCTGAAATTGTGTGGTTACGTGGTCTTCTTTCCGAACTTGGATTTCCTCCAACTGATCCTACTTCACTTCATGGTGATAATACTAGTGTCATTCAAATAGCTGCAAATCCAGTATATCATGAACGCACAAAGCACATAGAGGTGGACTGTCATTACATTAGGGAGGCCTTTACTCGAGGTGTTATCACTGTTCCCCATCTTACTACTGATCTTCAAATAGCTGATGTTTTTATGAAAGCTTTGACACGCCAATGACACAAGTTTCTCAATAGCAAATTGATGCTAATAGACTTACCCACATCAATTTGAGGGGGTGTCAATATATTTATCTTTCCTTATTTAGTCTTTGTATAGCTGTATATCCCTTGATTTCCTCTCCAAGATTTTCATTATTGTTGTATATATTCTTGCTGTAATTACTGCAATATTTCTTCCTATAATAGGCCTAGAATCAAGGGATCTGATTATACTTACTATTTTAGACCGTAGGATTAAGTGATGTGATCATTCTTGATGTATATATATTGTAATTCTCTTAGTGAAATTGTGTAGAAAACATTTTTCAGAAATTCCCTTTTATTTTGTCAGGGGGGGCAACTCATACCTAGTGCTAGATCAGGAATCCAAAACTTCACAACAACATACCCCAACCCTAAACCACTCCAACATGGAAAAGAAAAATACTTATCCAAAGAATTTTGAAAATTGATTTCATTCGATCAGTGAAAAAAAAAATACATCAAAAGATTAGAATGTGGCGCTAGCCCAAGCATCACCAGCCATTATCCACTTAACATAATTGAGCCAATGTTAAGATTTTCATAGATATGAGAGTAAACCAGAGCTACATAAGCTAATGCTAGATAGGTACATGGCCGCATAACTAGAAGAATCACTCCTGAAGAAACAAAAATATTCTAAAGTTCCATTTCCCCTTCTCTACTTCTTAGGAATCAAAGTGCAATAAAAGCAAGTAAAACAACAATAGAGAAGCAAGTACAACATCACAACAATGCTTTATTCAAGTAGAAGTTGCATACCTAAGTAGTCAATCTTTCCTCCATAAGCCTGGGAGTGCACAGCCTCCTCAAAAGAGAAAGCATAATCCCCTGGGACAGCATACCAAGTCTTTGGAGAGCCAGTATGAAGAAAATTCAAGCTGTGAAGCTCATGATCTTCAACATGCCAAGCAAACCAGCTGAACAACATACCAATATACACCATGGGAGAAGTAACACCATGAATATCATCTGGCATAAAACGGGTTAATGAGCCAGGAGAGCGCGCAATTACTTGTAAGTTCCAAGGACTGTTTGAAAGTATCCATCCAGCAGTCCCTTCCATCTCATCACTAGAATTTAAACTCTTTTCTCCAGAAACCTTTGAAAATTCCTCCAATACCTGAGACATTGAATTCTCACATGACTTTGACATATCTAATGGTGGATCTGAACAGTCATTGGAGGCCATACTAACCGACTTTTCACCAATAACCACTTCTTTTTTCTTGGAATCATCACTTTCTTGACTTTCACTAACAGATGACCTCCTTTTCCTCCTTCTCCGTTTATGGAAGTACCGAAACTGCCGCTTTGGCTCACCGAAAGCAGACCCTGGCACATCATTCGCATACTCCACATATATCGGCTTCTCAGAAGCTGCTCGCCAAAACATGGCCTCTGCAACTAAAGGGGAAACCTCCTTAACAGTACCAAATACGCTCTTTGCAAATGCCTTCGACTTCGACTCAAACTGCTCTAATGTATAATATTCCCCACTCCGCCACATTTGCTTCTTCATCTCCATTTGCGGGGGATTAACACTGCCCCCTCTACTCCTTTTCACATTTAAACCCAATTCTTGTTGCCTCGTCGTAAATTTCGCCCTAACCTCCCCATCGTTTCCATCTATTTTTGACAAAAAACTACTACCATCTTTACAATTTTCATCAAAAACCAACTCAGAACTCTTGCAAAGTGACTCATTTAATTTGGCTAAAACATACTTCTTGGAGGGTTTGGGCAGAGGCGGAATTATCTTGCAAATACCAAAACCACTAGCTTGTTTCTCAATTTTGGAAATATAAGCTATCGGGTCTGCAAATTCAGTGTCTGTTGGGTGAAATTCAGGTGCCAATGGCAAACCTTCAAGCCAACTCGGAATTTCCACATTACCCATTAAACCTTAAGTTCATAACCACAACATCCCAGTCCCAATACCCAAATCAGAAAAACTCAATTACATGGCAATTCACTGTACACTCAACTAAACCCTAAATTGAAGATAAATAGTTTCAAGAATTGAGTAAGAGAAACACGAAATGCAGAAACTAATAATGAGGACAAACTTCAAGAGAGATTAACAGTAGAACCTGTATTTTGATTTGTTATTTGTAGGGTTTTGTTTCCTTCATAAAGCTCAAACTTAGAGAGAGAGAGAGAGAGAGAGACAGAGAGTTGAAATTGGAGTGTATGTGATGATGTCAAATTTCTGAGGGACAGTCTAATTTCTGGCCTGCGCAGCTTAGATATGGATGGCAGGTTGGACTAACGTACGCTCGTTCGACATGGCGCCGGAGGGCCACACCTTCATGCTGCGTAAAATAATGGGCTTGGGTCATCTTCATCTATTTATTTATTTATTTTTTTTTTTAGATAGAAAGAGGTTAAAAATTAAATTGAAAAAATGAAAATAGAAATAAGAGATTCTATTATTTAAATTATTCTTGAAAGACAAGGTTATCTCGACTTAAGTACCCTTATTTTGTTTATTTAACTCGCTATAAATAATTTTCACAAAAAAGAAATCAAATAATTAAAATATACATACATATATATAAATATATATATATATATTTTCCCCCAAAAAATTAGTGTAACTTGTAGGACTGCAAATAAAGAATTAAATCTACTAAAATCTTCATATAAAGACAATGATATGTATGATAAGTGCATTTAATCATATCTCACTTAATTATATAAAAATATTTAGAAATCATCTTAAAATTACTATCGTTTCTTAATTTAATGTTACAAGAGGTTAGGTGAAGTTTTTTTTTTAAAAAAAAGTAAATTTTTGCGTGTAATAAAAAATTTAAAATACAACTGATATTTAACCCACGTTTACAATAGGTTGATGAAGTTAAAAAATATGTGAATTTTTATATATAATTAAAAATTTAAAATTATCATCGATATTCAGTTTAAAAATAACAAACGGAATTTTTTTTTCTATAATTAGAAATTTAAAATTGCCATCAATTTTTATGACTGCTATAACCCATCCTTGTGAATTTGAAATACAATAAACAAATATTTACATCAAATCAGAAACTTAAAATTAGAGTTAATTTCTTAGTTCAATGTTTTAAGGGCAGATTAAATTAAAAGAAAGGGCTAATTTTCTTTTTTTTTTTTTGTATAATCAAAAACCTAAAATTATTACCAATTTTTTGATTCGACATTGCAGGGGGCTCAGCTGTAAACCGCACGTAAAGGCCCAACCCGAGCCCCATGGTCTTCCCACTCTCGTAAAAATTATTGCAGAAATAATTAAATAAATAAAGAAAAAAAAAACCTTAAATTTGTGGGTCTAATCTAATCAGTTTTGGCGGCGCACGTTAGCAGCAGGAGTTGACGGGTGTCCTCTACAGTCTAACTGTGATATGTAAGAGAGTATAAGAATAAAAAATAAAAATAAAACTAAAAAATAATATTTAAATTAATATTATAGGAATGAATATTTGGGATTTATATCCAAAAATTTAAAAATTCATAAAATTTAAATAAAGTGGTGGTGGATTTTATTGAAAATTCACATTTGACTTTCAAATAATCATTTTCTTTCACACTTACTCAAAATTATTCATCACTCTTCATTTTCACACACACACACACCATTTTCACAATTATCCATTATTCACACACACACAAAACCGTTATTCACACACACGCGCGCACGCTCACGTATACAAATAAAAAAATATAATACAAAAAGAGTATAAAATTTATTTGATAAATTTATATAATATTTATTTTTTTATTATAAAAATTTTTATTACTCATTACTCATATAATATTTTTATAAAATTATCCATTATTCATAATATATATATGTAAATTAAACAAACCTATAAAATATAAAATTTTTATTATTAAATTATTTTCTTTTTTTGTTTTTGAAAAAAATATAAAATTTATTTGATGAACTCATACAATATTTATCTTTTTCATTATATAATTACTCATTACTCATTACTCATATAATTTTTTTTATAAAATTACTCATTACTCATATATATATATATATATATATATATATATATATATATAAACAAGTGAAAAAATAAAATTTTCACTATTAAGTTACTTTTTTTATTTTTAAAAAAAATATAAAGTTTACCTGATAAATTCATATAATATTTATTTTTTATTATAAAATTACTCGGTACTCATATATATATATATATAACTAAACAAGTAAAAATATATAAAATTTTTATTAATAAGTTATTTCCTCTTTTTTTTTTTTAGTTTTGAAAATGATAAAAAATTTACTTGATAAATTCATAAAATATTTTAAAATAATTTATTTTAAATTATTTATAATTTTTATTGTATATTGGAGTAAGTGTAAAATTGAAAAATTGTTAATTTCTATTCTAAAAAAAAGTCAACCAAGTACCAGATATGGTAATCATACAAATTTCATTATACTGAACCAAACAGATAATTGGAATGATTCAGTTCATTCCAATTTCAAAAGATATGATTTCGATTTCTAAAACTGAAACAAGCACCTCATCCAGAGAAGAATACCTTTTGTTTATAATCGATCCTCTTAATTTTTTTTTACACACCCCGGATTTCGGGATTGTGGAAGAAAATTATGACTACTAAATTGTTTCTTTAAGATTGATCTTTTTGATATGAATATCTTTTATTGACTGTTGGAGATGGGTTGCAACTTTAAAGACACCGCCTCCTTTAACTATAATGGGTGCTTCAAAGGATGAAATGAAACCTGTAAAAGACCGTTGGAGAATGCTCTGGGGGAGGGAGATTTGGACACTCAAGTCAGAAAAAGTAATTTTCAAAAGAGATGAAACAGACTGAGCAGAATAAGGATAAATATGAGAGCATTGTGTAATTTGTATGTCGAGTGTATGGTTCCAAAAGAGTTTATATGGGTGATGATATACTAGATGCCTTTATAAATCGGTATCTCATGAGTCGTGCGTAATTGGAGCGTTACAACCTTAGTTTTCTTATGAACATGTTCTGAGATCTCAAAATTTTATAGTTAAATATTTCAAAGGATTTAGATTTTTATCACTTAGAAAATTTAACGACTCGAGGAGATTTTTTCTTATCAATTTAATTTTGAAAAGTCTTCTTCTTTATCTAGAAAGCACGTTTCACAGCCAAATGAGAAATAAATTTTTACGTAAATTTTAATTAAATATTACTTTAAATCGAAGAGGATAGGCATCCAGACACCTAGTCTCCTGTCAAGGCTGTCGATCATGAAACGAGGAGATTTTACCGAATGTCGATGAGGTTGTTTCTTATAGAGATTAATCAAGGAGTCGGGCCATGTCCACCCTTTAAGAAGATATGTTCTTAATCGCTAATATATCTGGGTGTGGAATGTTCATTAGATCATGAGTCTATAAGATTTTGGGTTTTGTCATAACTGGCCTTTGGACTGTGTCCCATCATTGACCATGCAGAATTTGATCAACCAAGAATTATACCAGTACTAAGAAGGAGAATGTGGGACTTCCGAGTGATAAAGAATTTTCACTTAGGTGTCTTTCTCGAGATCTAATATTTGAAATGTATATATTTTTATGATTTTTATAACTCTTATGTTAAAAAAAATGAAGGAGAATGTCGAATTAATTTATGTTTATTGTGTTTTATCTTATTATTAATTTTTTATATTAAAAATTTTATATAATGTCAATTAACTTTAAATCAAATGTTGAAATCGAGTTCAACTCTATCTTATGTATATTAAAAAAGAAACTGTGACAATTATTAAAAAAAGTATAAATCAACGAACCACAGGAAAATTAGAATAATTGTGCGGATTGTAATTTTAGTTAATTTTTTTTTTTTCCTTTTTCCAGTCAAACTCAAATCTTTAATTTCAAATCACTTCTACTTCGGTTTCAAATCGTGACAATAGAAAGGTTGAAGCTGATTGTTATGTAAAAGCCGAAGTAGAGGGACAATAGAAAGGTTGAATGCCACAAGAAATAGAATGTTGATGTGACGAGGGAATGCTTGTTGTCTTTCCATTTCTATTATAAATTTAATTATTGTCATCAATTAGGAAAATCACAAGGATTAAGTAATATTAAAAATTTTTCTCTTATATGTATTTCTATCGGGGCATTTACATTATTTAAATTTTATCTCTTCTGATTTCATAGAAAATTGAAACGGTCTTTAAAAAGACATTCAAGTGATAAAAAACTCTTGTTCAAATATCTTCTTCGAGATCAACTTTCGTGAATGCGATGATTTTTTACGACTTCGATGTAACTTTGGAAAAGAAAATTAAAATAGAAAGAAAATTGTTTTTAAAAAAGAGAAAGCATATTCCAATCATCCATTCACACTTTATTAAAAGTCTTTTTTGAACCCGTCCGCATTTTTACTTCAACTATTTTTATATCAATAGTTGGATTATTGAATTTGTGTTTGGAATTAAATGAATTCCATGGATTTCATTTTCAATTCTTAATTTATTAAAAAAAAACGAATTCCTAAATTAGTTTTAAAAAAAGAAATTTAAAAACTTTCCCCCATTTTTTTTTTAAATAATATAGGGTTCAATGCTAATCTTCCTTCATATTTTAAATTAAATTATTGTAATCTATATATATATATATATCATCAATATGTAATATTAAAACAAAAGTAGGTTGATCGCAGCTCATATATATAGACTTTTATGTCAATACTTGCCATCTAACTTCTGGATTTTTAGGGTTTCTAAAATTTCATTTACAAGAGGATGCAAGGAATGCAGATGTGTCTAATGTCATAGCATTCTCCATACAAGAAGATGGAGAAAATGTGGGAGGAACAAGATTTGATTTAGTTCAAAGAGGTGGTTACATAGTGAAAATTCAGATAATTGGGAACGGTTCATAGTTGTAGAGCATGCTAAAATGGCTAAGGCAAGAAACGTTATGACAAGGGTTGTTTCGCTTGTTTGTCGATGGCTTTTCGACGTGCAACCTCAAAAACGCATAAGCGTTAAGGCAGGGTCGCCCATGAGTTGGAGGGAGTATGTGGGAGTAGAAGGGATTGCGATTAGGATGGGGTTTTGTAGAGGAGGGTATTGTTAGGATTGCCAAATTTGCGATAAATTTTAATATTTGATTGCTAACATTTACGACGAGCCGATAGTAATAAAAAATTATTTGTCGTAAATATTTTTAGCAACGAATTTTTTTTTTAAAAATTCATCGCAAAATTTATCACAAAAATGCAACTTTTTTGTAGTGCAATAATATACGTCCTTATACATTTATAGGTGTTCTAAGACATACTAGTGATAAAAATCTGTTATTCAAGTGTCTTCTATGAGATCTAGTATTCGGATATTTGTAAACATATATATTTTCATAATTTTTGCATTCCCTATATAACTAAAAAAATATAGGCTTCGATCGATTAATACACCAATAAAATCTTAATAAAATACTATTGATTTAAAGTAGTAAAACGATAATTTTTGCTACTTGGGGGGAAAAAAGAGAAAAAAGAGTTTTGATGGTACTTTATTTAATAGGTCTCCAAAATCATGCATGGTTATCCGATGAGAAAAACAATCACCATCAAGATCAAATCTTTTCATATCTCTTGAGGAATTCTAAATGTTTCAGAAAACTCTAATTATAATCCTTACCATTTTGAAAGACTGGAATCAAAAGAAAACTAGGGTTTTCTACATCCTTAAGAAGGCTATAAATACAGAGCATAGGCAACCCTGAGAGGGGATTCAGTTTTTACACACAAGAGGGAGACAATTCTATATGCTGTTCAAGGTAGGGTTCTATACCCAATTCCATACATCAGCAAAGGTATGGCTCTATACCCGATTCCATACATCAACAAATGTAGGGCTCCATGCCCAATCCTAGATGACTCGATAGTCAGTTCTATATATCGTTCAGAGGGGGGTTTCAAATGCAAACATATTCCACCAGATGTATAGTTTTTACACCGATTCTATACACGATTAAAGGTATGACTCTATACGTATGGTTTTATATTGCATCCAATGGTTTCACATATGCGATATACATAATACTTACTGTGCAAGACGCATGCATACTACACATACGTACGGGGGTTCTGACATCCGCTCGATCGATACATCACATGACAGAAGTAACATGGTCATATTTCTCTCGGTTGTATTCAGTTTTCCTTTTGTTATTACCCTTCTTGACTTGAGCGTCAAAATCCCCCCGTCGGATCAGTTCCGGTGGGGTTTTTGCAGGTTTTCCATCCGAGGAGACCGGACGAATATATCGGCGCAGGCTTCCCATTCGAGTCGAAAAGAGCAGTTATCTGTGGGGTCAAAAATACCTCCAACAGATTGGCACCGTCCATGGGAATGACTAACTGATAAGCCGAAAAATATTTACGACCCGACTCTATCGAACGGAGGGATCTGACTCCCCGGGTGAATGTTGGGCCTGAGTCGCCCTGATTTTATCGAACGAACGGGTCTGAGTCGGCATGTTTCTATCGAACGTTGGGTCTAAGTCACCCTGATCTTACCGCCCGAACCGCCCGCTCCCCCCGAACATTGGGTTTGAGTCGCCCCCCCCTATCGAACGCCGGCGCCCCAGTCGCCCTTATTCTACCGAACCGGCCCGCGTCGCCCGCCCTATCGAACGCCCGGCCCGAGTGGTCCCGATTCTACCCCAAGTCGCCCTGATTCTATCGAACGAACGAGCCTAAGTCGCCCTACTCCTATCGAACGTTGGGTCTGAGTCGCCCTGACCTTATTGAACGTCGGGCCTAAGTCGCCCTGCTCCTACCGAACGTTGGGTTTGAGTCCCCCCCCCTCCCATCGAATGTCGGGCCTTAGCCCCGGTTCTACCGAATGCTACCCCCCTATCGAACGTTGGGCCTGAGTCATCTTGATTCTACCGAACGTCAAGTCTGAGTCGCCCTAATTCAATCAAACGAATGGGCTAAAGTTACCCTGCTCCTATCGAACGTCGGGTCTGAGTCGTCCTGATTCTACTGAACGTCGGGTCTAAGTCGCCCTGATTCTATCAAACAAATGGGCTAGTGTCGCTCTACTCTTACCGAACATCGGGTCTGAGTCGCCTTAATTCTATCGAATTCGCCCTGCTCTTACCGAACACCAGGCCTAAGTCACCCTAATTCTATCGAACGAATAGGCCAGTATCGCCCTATCCTTACTGAACGTTGAGTCTAAGTCGCCCTGATTCTATCGAACATCGCCTTGCTCCTGTCGAATGTTAGGCCATCGTCGCCTAGTCTTATCACAAGAATACAAGGATGACGAGCAAGCTTCTTTTCATACAAGGTTGTACTTATCACAGCGGAAGAAGCAAACTCTTTGTAACGAGATGATACTGTTATCGATTCGATAACTTGTGGCCCGGGCCTATTTTCTCTTGTTTCAACCACTAGCCTCTCGTATTGCCGGACACAGACTCCATGTTAGCTTTCAGATATTTTACTCTTCGAAACACAAGCACTCTATACTCCTGGTCATTGCTTGGCCAAACACTTTTGTTTAAATCTCTCAACTTGATAGTCTCTAACGACCCGTTGGTCCTTAGACCTCCTAATCATCCTAATCATTCGACCTGTTGGTCTCTCAATCATTCGATCCATTGATCTTTAACGACCCGTTGGTCCCTAGACCCCCAATCATTCGAATCGCTTGATCCGTTGGTCTCTCAATTATTCGATCTGTTGGTCTCTAACGACCCATTGGTCTCTAGTTCTCCTAATCATTCGAATCTTTCGACTTTTTGGTCTCTCTATTATTCCACTTGTTGATCAACCGACCTCACGATCCCTTGACTGCTCGATTATTCGACCCGTCCCCTTTCCATCATCCGCCCCGCCGCCCTTCATCTCTTGTCGGTTTCTTGATTCCCAATCATTTGATTTTCGACCTTCGGTCTCTCCACCCCCGCCGCCCCCCCGCCAATTTATCTAAAGTTTCCTATCGTTCGGAGGACCTGAGTCGCCCAACTCTTATCAATCGGAGGGCTTTCGTCGCCCAGCTCATGTTGTTCGGAGGGCTTGAGTCGCCCAACTCGTATCGTTCAGAGGGCTTTAGTCACACAGCTCCTATCATTTGGAGGGCTTGAATCGCCCAGCTCATATCGTTCGGAGGGTTTTAGTCGCCCAGCTCCTATCCTTATTTGGAGGGTCTCAGTCGCCCAGCTTCTATCATTTGGAGGGTCTCAGTTGCCTAGCTCCTCTTGTTTGGAGGGCCGCAGTCGCCCAGCTCCTGTCATTCGGAGGGTCTCAATAGCCCAGCTCCTCTCGTTCGGAGGACCTCCCCCCCCCCCTGTCATCGAAGGGCTCCTCTCGTTCGGAGGGACTCAGTCGCCAACTCCTGTCATTCGAAGGGTTTTAGTCGCCCAACTCCTCTTATTCAGAGGGTCTCAGTCGTCCAACACCTATCATTCCTACTCGTCGTCAATAAGGGATATAACTCTCGAATGGGTGGACGCGACCCAACAATCTAAAGATTTCCTATTGCTCGGAGGGCCTCAGTCGCCCAGTTCCTATCGTTCATACGCGTCGTCAATAATGGATGTAACTCTCCAAACGGGTAGACGCAGCCCAACAATCTAAAGATTTTCTATTTCTCGGAGGGCCTCAGTCGCCTAGCACCTATCGTTCGTATGCGTCGTCAATAAGAGATGTAACTTCCCGAATGGGTGGACATGGCCCAACAATCTAAAGATTTCCTATTGCTCGAAGGGCATCAGTCGCCCAACACTTATCATTCGTATGCGTCGTCAATAAAGAATGTAATTCTCCGAATTGGTGGACACGGCTCAATAATCTAAAGATTTCCTATTGCTCGGAGGGTCTCAGTCGCCCTACACCTATCATTCGTACGCGTCGTCAATAAAGGATGTAATTCTCCGAACGGGTGGACGCAGCCTAACAATCTAAAGATTTCCTATTGCTCGGAGAGTCTCAGTCGCCCAGCACCTATCGTTCGTACGCGTCGTCAATAAGGGATGTAACTCCCCGAATGGGTAGACGCGGCCCAACAATCTAAAGATTTCCTATTGCTAGGAGGGCCTTAGTCGCCCAGCACCTATCATTCGTATACGTTGTCAATAAGGGATGTAACTTAGCCCAACAATCTAAAGATTTCCTATTGCTTGGAGGGCTTCAGTCGCCCAGCACCTATCATTCGTATGCGTCGTTAATAAGGGATGTAACTCCCCGAACGGGTGGGCGCGGCCCAACAATCTAAAGATTTCCTATTCTTCAGAGAGTCTCAGTCGCCCAGCACCTATCATTCGTACGCGTCACAATAAGGGATGGAATTTCCCAAACAGGCCTATGATGCCCTGATTTACTATTCGACCTGTCGGTCTGGTATTCTCTCAATCATTCGACCCGTAGGTTTGGTATTCTCTCAATCATTCGACTCGTCGGTCCGGTATTCTCTAGATCGTTCGACCTGTCGATTTGGTACTCTCTCGATCGTTCGACCTATAGGTCTGGTATTCTCTCGATTGTTCGACTTATCGGTTTGGTATTCTCTCGATCTTTCAACCTGACGGTTTGGTATTCTCTCGATCGTTTGATCGCCGTATTCTCTCGTCGATCCCCCTCGTCGTTTGACCTCCCGGATCTCACGATCACTCAACCCGACCGATCTCTCGATCACTTGATGACTCGGCCTCTCGATGACTCGACCACCATTTGATCTCTCCTAGCTGCTGATCTCTTGACCTTTCGATCTTTTGGAAGATCTCTTACAATATATTTTATTCCTAATACCATTTCTTCAAAATGCAAGTAGGAGTAGGGGCAAATGATGGTATCATATTTAATAGGTCTCCAAAATCATGCATGATTATCCGATAAGGAAGACAATCACCATCAATGTCAAATTTTTTCATATCTCTTGAGGAATTCTAAATTTTTCAGAATACTCTAATTACAATTCTTACCATATTGAAAGACTGGAAGCAAAAGGATACTAGGGTTTTTTACATTCCTGGAAATGCTATAAATACAGAGCATAGACAACCCTTAGAGGGGACTCAGTTTTTACACACCAGAGGGAGACAATTCTATATGCCGTTCAAGATAGGGTTCTATACCAAATTCCATACATCAACAAAGGTAGGGTTCTATACCCGATTCCATATATCAACGAAGGCAGGGCTCCATGCCCAATTTTAGATGACTCGATAGTCAGTTCTATATATCATTCAGAGGGGGTTTCATACCCAAACATATTCTACCAGAGGTATGGTTTTTACACTGATTCTACACACGATCAGAGATATGAATCTATACATATGCTTTTATATTGCATCACATGGTTTCACATATGCGACATACATAATGTTTACTGTGCAATACGCATGCATGCTATACACACACGCGGGGGTTCCGACATCCGCTCGACCGATACATCACATGACAGAGACCACAGGGTCATATTTCTCTCGACTGTATTCAGTTTTCCTTTTGTTATTACCATTTTTGACTTGAGCGTCGGAGTCCCTCCGCTGGGCCAATTCTGATGGGGTTTTTACAGGTTTTCCATCCGAAGAGACCGGGTGAACATATCGGTGCAGACTTCCGATTCGAATCGAAAAGGACAGTTATCTGTGAGGTCAAAAATACCTTCAACAGGTTTGATTCTAATTCTATTGAAAGTACAAATTCATATAACATGAGCACCAACAATAAAAAGACACAAGGAATTTGAAAATGAGTTGATAAGAGGCTATGGCTCTTTTAACTGAAGTTAGCCTCACTTAGTTGAGGAGATCCAATCTGGCGCTGGCCCACGTATATCCGCATAAGGCTTGTTAGAGAATTTGAGTATTAAGAAAATAATATATATTTCAATTAATTTACTACAATAAGTTAGAATTATAAATATGAAAATATAAAAATTTAAATATTCAATTTAATCATAACTAATTCATTGAATTTTTTTTTATATATTTCTTAATCGTCTGATTGTCCCATAGAGGCATCAGAAATTGGATGAATGCAGGTTGAGGGTTGGCCAGGGTGCCCTTCTGTCTCAAGTGCAACCACACATGCCTCGGGCGGACAATGCAGACTAAAATGGCAGTAAGTCCATTTGAAGCAGTCTCATCCTTCGTAAAACCCGGAAAACTTTTAAAATGTAAATGATATGAATGATTTCAGTGGTAAAAGATAAGCAATGGCAGGTAGTATGGTCTCAACTCAATAGAAAAAAAGGGAAAGAAGAAAGAAACTTTCTTATATATTGTCACAGTATCTATAAATCAGGAACATATGCTATGTAAATAATGTGTATTAGATAATATGGCAGTTAATTATAATCAATTATAAATTACACATGACTTCAATAAGTGGTTTTTCATTTACTATAGCAAAAAGATAATTGGTGGACCAATGAATAGTTGGTCTGATAAGAAGAGTACCGGATCCCTTAACCAAAACTTAATTTCGAATTTTAAGAATAGAAAAAATTATATTAAGAGAATTTTTCTTAAAAAAAACTTAATAGTAATTCAGATCAAATTATTCAAAGTATGACTGCGGATATTGATATATTTAATTTAAAAAAAGGAAAAATAATTTGTGGCTCAATATGAAATTTCCAGAGAAGGGTTTCTATCAAAGTCATAAGCATTTTTCTCGGCCTTTTGGCTAAGATCAAGTATCATATATGATTTTATCAGTTTAATGTCATTAGGTGACTGGTCCACATGATATTAAATTGATTTACTTGGGGGCTCGATATGAAATTTCCAAGGAAGGGTTTCTACCAAAGCCATAAGCATTTTTTTCCGCCCTTTGGCAAAGATAAAGTACAATATCTGATCTTATCAGTTTAATGTCACTAGGTGAATGGTCCATATGATATTAATTTGATTTTTTAATGGAGAAGTCCCCTTGGTATTTGGGTCTTTGCGTGTTGCCCTTGTGTTGCACTATTAAATCATTAGTCATAGGCTTCAGGCCATTCATGTCCACCACCTGTCACCTTTTCTCAAACCGAACCTCCAAGGAACTTGGTCTCCCTTCTTCAATTTAACTCCCATAATCGACTTCTTTTTCCTCCTCTCTCTCTCTCTCTCTCTCTCTCTCTCTCACCACATGCACCAAAAAATGGCAATCTTTTCCCTTCTCTTGAAGCCTTCATCTCCCTCCATCTACTCTCACAATCCAACAACCCAGAGCAAAAGGCTCAAAACCCACTCCAAACCCCACAGCAGTCACAGAAACAACCAAACCTACATACCCAACACACCACGATTCCTAATAACCATAAGCTTTCATGGAAAACAGAGCTGAACAGAGGATACCCATCTGAAGTCTCGCATCAAAACTGGGAAAAAATAGAACAAAACGACCAACTCTTCCAAGAACTTGTTAACAGGCGATGCGTAGAAAACATTAGAATGCTAATTGTGGATACCATTCAATACGTGAAAGCCGGGCATGCCGGGATGGCTCTAGGCATGTTTGAAGTTGGGCATGTCTTGTACAGAGAGGTGATGAAATACAATCCTAAGAATCCCAAGTGGTTTGATCGGGATAGGTTTGTGTTGAGTGCCGGACATGGGTGTTTGCTTCAGTATGTTTGTCTTCACCTTGCTGGATTTCATTCTGTCCAGGTATTTATAGTTTCTTGCCTATTTATTGAATTTCTGTTGGGTAATGGTCTCCTTTTTACAAGAATTCTTTTGGTGACAAGAAGTATCTTCCAGGATATTTTACTGTTTATTGGTGGACCATTCAACCCGTCCAATTCATGATTGGGTTAGACATTGAAGATGATAGATTATTCAAAATAATAACACCACATTTTATGAGTTTTTAAGTATTTTCGACCATTGGAGCATGTAACATTATTCTATAATTACAAGCACATAAAGTTGGGATGTGTGTAATTTAGTAGGGTGTGGCCAAAAAAATTCTACAATTATAGCCATGTTTTTTGGGTAAATTGTAAGTGAACAACTTTCTTGTAGATTGAAGATTTGATGCATCTTTGCAAGCTTGGGAGTCACACACCGGGTCACCCGGAAAATATTGTGACAGAAGGGATTGAAGTCACAATAGGTGCGCCTAACAGGCATTTATACAACCAAGTTTGATCCGTTGGAAGTTGAAACTCAGGAACTTAGAAACTTTTCTATTTCAATTTTGAATAATAATGCCTTCAATTGTGAGTTGGAGTAATTTTTTCACTGGCCCACTTGGACAAGGTGTAGCAAATGCAGTTGGACTTGCTTTAGCAGAGGCACATTTAGCTGCTCGATTCAATAAACCCGACATTAGCATTGTTGATCACAGAACGTATGTCAACTAACATTAAACTTGAGCATGGACCAGGCGAGATTTTAGGAGGTATTACCCCCGGGGGGGGGGGGATCAGCTCTGCCCTGGCCCAGACTTTATGCAGGCTGGCCCTTGGCTCGGGCCGACCTTCTAAAGGAAGACATGAAACTCAGGTCTGACCCTAAAAGATTTAAGGCAGGCCGAGTGGAAGTTAAAATAAAATGCAAAAAAATCAGCTCAGCCCGGCCAAACTCCAGGCCAGCCATGCTCAAGTTTAATCTACACAATCCTACATTTGAATTTTTGTCTAAATAGTGTTAATATGATAAACAATATTGATAGTTCCTAAATTGAAGAGATTTTGGAGAAATCTTAGGAATAAATATTACAAGTCTTAGGAATAAATATTGCAAATCTTGAGAATAAATCTTAGAGATTTCCAAATTGAAAAAATCTTAGAATATTGACTTTCTAAAATTCTAATACTGTAATTATTTAGTTTATTTTACAAATCTTGTAAATATTCTATTTATTCTTACATTTTATATTTCTAGGGTTTAGTCTCACGGAATCACCCTATATATAGGGTTATTGTACAATCTATTGAATATACAATATATAATCCATTTTCTCTTCGTCTGCTTTTCTTTATTCTTTCAGTTTTCTGCTTTATTCTGCTTTTTCTAACATGATATCAGAGCACTAGGTGTTCGATCTGATTTTATTTTATTTTTTCTCTCATCAATTAGACACTTTCTTTTTGTCTGGTTATGAAGAAATTAAATATTTCTCAACCTATATCAGTTATGTTTGATGGATACAACTATCAAGCCTGGTTTCAAGGGATGAGAAGCTTCCTTAAGGGAAGGAGGTTATGATGTTATGTTACAGGAGATATCAAATTGCCTATAAAATCCGATGACGAATCGGATGATGATTTTGCTAATCGTATTGAAGATTGGGATAACAAAAATAACCAAAATCTTACTTGGTTTCATAACACGAATGCACCTTCTATTCATTTGCAATTTAGTCGTTTTAAGACAGCTAAAAAAGTTTGGGATTTTCTTGCAAGTCGCTATACTACATCAGATTTGGCTCATCAGTATCAATTGCTCACCGAACTCCACTCTTTGTGACAAGAACAAGATCAGTCAATCAATGATTTTCTTACCCGTAAACAGTCAATATGGGATCAACTTGCTCTCTCTGAACCCCATTGACAACGTACAACTGACGCAAGTAAATATGCAATATATCGAGACCAAGGACGTCTGGTCCAATTTCTTATGGCTCTAACATCAGATTTTGAGCCTGTTAGAGCTTCTCTACTTTATCGACATCCTTTCCCTACTATTGAAACTGTAGTTTTTGAGTTGATATCAGAAGAGACTCGTCTGGGATTACTCAAACCTCAACATAGTGACATTGTATTGGCCACCAGTACTCGAGGACCAAAATTTCTAAATTTCTGTCGCAACTGTCAAAAGTCAGGTCATATCCTTCCTAATTGTCCCACTGCTGAATGTAAATTCTGCAAGAAGCGAGGACATATTTCTAGTCGATGCCTTGCTAATCCTATGATTGAATGTAGATATTGCAAATAAAAAGGTCATCTTATTAAAAATTGCCCAAAAAAGGTCATTTAATCCCAAAATCGTTCTGCTACAGGTTCTCAACATATCTCACAATACGCTGTTGTTGCTGTTACTGAGAATTCTGCTACTACCACATCTTCTTCTCAGCCTACAATATCTCTTGGTGATCTTCAAACCTTTTTACAACAAGTTCTTTTTTCTGATAATCACAAACATACTACACTTTCTACCGCATCATGTACTTCTTCTTGGTTTTTTGACTCTGCTTGCTCTAATCATATGACCCATAATTCTCATTCATTTACTTCTTTATCCACTCTTATTACACCATCTATGATTCATACAACGGATGGCTCTACCATACCAGCCACTCATATTGGTCATCTTTCTAACTCTTTTTTAGATTTGCCGGATACATTTTTTGTCCCTACACTTGTCTTAAATCTTATCTCTGTTGGTCAATTATGTGAATTTGGATTTGACATAATATTCACTTCTATTGGATGTCGTGTGCAGGATCCTTAGACGGGAAAGATCTTTTGAACAGGCCGTAAGATTGGACGTCTATACGAGCTCACTTCTCTTCAGATTCCTATTAGTCGTTCCTCACTCTGCTGTGCAGCCATTGTTCCTTCATCCTTTCATTTATGGCATTTTCGTCTGGGTCATCTATCTCTTAATAAACTTCGTTCTTTGATTTCTTCGGGTTCACTAGATTTTGTTACTGATGAATAAGATATTGTATAATGGGTGATGGGTGTGCCATGGAAGGAATCACACATGAAGCAGTATCATTAGCTGGGCATTGGAAGCTCAATAAGCTTACCTTAATATACGATGATAATCGTAATACTATTGATGGATCAACAGATTTGGTTTTCTCCGAAGATATATGTCTACGTTTTAAAGCTCTAGGTTGGAATACAATTACGGTTGAGAACATACATGAGGACGAGGATTCACTCAAAAATGCACTTCAATCAGCTGCTGATGAGACAGAGAAGCCAACTTTGAAAAGGGTTAGTGCTATCAAATCATTAAATCCGCCAAAAATTTGGTTAATCTTATTTTCAATTTAAAACTATTCATGTTTTATCTTTAGAACATTCTAATATATTCTTCCAAATCACAGTGCAAGTTCTTATTTTGCATTCCAGGTGAAGGCACTAATTGGCAAATTGTCGGAAAAGGAAGGCACATCAAAAGCTTATCACGGTACCTTTGATGAAGATGATGTGAAGAGAATGAGAGAAAAAGTAAATTAGGGTGACAGGGAGCCATTTTATGTAATCCCAATGGTATATAGGTAGGCATTTTCCGTGCTTCAAGTTACAATTTGGTCATTCTGAGACATGCTTGGTTCAATGATCATTCATAATATGCAGGGAAATGCAGATTCAAGCAGAACAAGGAGAGCAACTAGAAAAGGAATGGTACTCTAAGCTCGATGAATATCAAAGGAAGTACCCCAAAGAGGCCAATGAATTTCAAACCCTTCGTGATGAATGTTTAATTCCTGGATGGGAAACCTCTATGCCGGTAATTAATTTCAACCTTTTCTTCTAAGAATTGAATTGATTATATGATGTTGCTATTGAAATTGATTTGGTAGGATCACATCTTGAAAAATACGGTACTTATTCGAAGGGTTTTATGATTACTTTTGCAGAAGTGGACTTCATCTGATCCGGTGGATGCAACTCGCACATATTCTGGGAAGTGCTTGAACAATCTTGTCAAAGTGCTCCCAGCATTAATAGGAGGAAGTGCAGACCTTGCAAGCTAAACCAAAGCCTACCTCCAAGGCTATGAAGATTTCAAGCCAAACTCCAAATGGGGCAGAAACATAAGGTATGGAGTTCGTGAGCATGCCATGGGAGGAATATCAAATGGCATAGCATTACATGGAGGAGGCCTTATACCCTTTGCATCCACATTCCTCATTTTTTCGGACTACATGAAAAGCGCAATTCGCCTCTCCGCTGTAAGCCATGCACGAGTTATTTACATCTTGTCTCATGATTCAATTGGCCTAGGAGAAGACGGTCCCACCCATCAACCAATCGAGCAACTAGCAGGGTTGAGAGCCATCCCGCGCCCGCTAGTTTTTAGACCGGGAGATGGTAATGAAACCGCAGGTGCTTTTAAAGTGGCAATTGCAAACAGAGATGGGCCAAGTGTTATAGCATTGTCTAGGCAAAAAGTTGCAGCCAGTGTGGAAGGAACGACAGCTGATTCGGTTCAAAGAGGTGGGTACATTGTTAGTGACAATTCAGGTAGAGGACTTCCACAACTAATTCTAATTGGGACGGTCAGAATTGTGCCTATGTGAAGGGAGTGCCAAAAGGTTAAGGCAAGAAGGGGCTAGAGTGAGGGTAGTTTCACTGGTTTGTTGGCAGCTTTTCGATATGCAGCCTCAAGAGTATGAGGAATATGTGTTGCCTTCAAGTGTCACGAAACGGGTGAGTGTGGAAGCGGGGTCAACCATCGGATGGAGAGAGTACGTGGGAGGAGAAGGGGTTGAGTTTGGTGCTGGTGGTGCTTGTTTGGATGCTTTCAAAAAGTTTGGTTTTACAGAGGAGAATATGGGTAGAATTTCCGAGTCATTGCTTTCTTTGAGCTAAACGAGGGTGGTTTAATTCTTGTGAGTTGAGCTTTGCCGGGGAAGTTATGGTTGTTTTTTTTTTTTTTTTTTTTTTTTTTTTATAAGATTTGAATTTCGGGTAACAGAATTAGAAGAGAGGTCGAGGCTAGCGAGAAAATTATGTAATAGTTAGTGTTTTGAAACTTTAAAAAATATATATTAAAATACAATCAATTATTAAAAAATATTATTTATTAAAATAAATTAATAATTGATTTGATTATCGGTGTAATAACAATAACTCTCTCTGATCATGATTCTCCAACTATGAAATTAGTAGAATTTAATTTTATGATCTTTTGATAATATTTTAATAGGATTTTTACCAATTAAATTATTTGGTACTCAAAAATTAGAAGTTACGTTTTATTACTTTTTTTTTTGGTATAAACCATCAGTGTACGATAAATACGTTAAATTTAATTAAATTTAATTTGAATCAAGTTGGTATTTATGTTAAATTCAATTTAAATTGAATTAGTATTTTAAAAGATAAAATTTTTTTAATATTTATTTTTGTTATATAAAAAAATTAAATCAATGTTCTTATTTAAGAAATATTAATATCCAATAATATGTTCATTTCATGTCCTTTTTATGGAGAGAGTGGTTTAAGTCGAAAGACATATTGGCCACACAAAACTTGCACCCCAAGTGGGAGAAATATACCCACACGGCCTCTTAGCTCTCCATATTTTGCTCTAGACCAACTAAAACATAGTCATATTATGTTTCAATGAAGACACATGATCTGTGCTTTTCACAAAATTCTCTATTATCTTATTCTCTTGCTTGTAAAGAAAAATTCCATCTTTTTCTGACAAGGAAAAAAAAAATAATAAACTCACGAGAGCGTAACAATGGCAACACAAAGAGCCTCCTAATTTTAACCTCTTAACGAAGGCAACACAAAAAAGAAAAAGTAAACCGTAGCTACAGTAGAGAACGCATGCGGTGAAGAAAGCATCACCGAGTGCACCAAAGACCGCATGTCGGCACAAACCACCGGCGGATCTAAGACCCAAAGATAACGGGAGCAAATGTAAAGGTAGTGAGTGCAATCAGGCAAATGCTAAGGATAAAAATATAAATAATTTAATTTGAGATATTTGATATATATAAAATAATTGATTATTTTGGTTTAGGGTGGGGGCAATTGCCCATCCTAGTGTTCATGTGACTCCACCACTAGGACAAATTGATAATTAATTCAGACTTTAATGAATAAAAGTATTAACTCTTTTAATTAAATTTTGATTTTAAAATTTAAAAATAAAAAAAATTACGTTTTATCACATGATCCGGTTAGCTATTAACATGTCATATTATACATTAGCATTGACGCATAGTGTGTAAATTTCATGTCAACGCCAACTAGTAGCCAAAAATATCATATTAATAGATAATATACATATCATCTATGACGTGATATGAATTTTGAATTTCAAGAATTCAATTGTATAAAAATAAATTTTAAGAAAATTAAATTTGGGTCAGGCTTCTTTTTTATAACTAAGAATTTAAATAAACAAACAAAAATACAGGAACTACTAAGCCTTGTAGTTATAGATTAGACATGTTTAAGGTTCCAGACTCAACCAGAAAGCGAACTAGGTAAGATTATAGTGATTCCAAAACCAAATAGTTTCGTTTTGTTTATGGTTCCAGAATCGAATGGTTTCGGTTTGGTTTTGGTTTGCTTTCAATTTGGTTTTGATTTTTCATTTTTACGATTCTTGCATTTTGTGGTTTGTTGATAATTTTTATGGTTTTCATAATTTTTTACGATTACTTTGTTATTCGACTCTGAGTTTTACTTTTATGGTTCTTTAGACATTTCGGTTACGATTATAGTTTCAAAACTTAAGAGAACCAATATGTCTAAAGGTTCTGATTGCAAAACCAGATCAAAACTATTTTTCATGATTCTAATTTAATTTGACAAGTTTTGGTTGTGGTTCAATTTCGATTCAAAATCAAAATCTTGAACATGCCTAATTCAAAATCTTGATAGGACAAATCTTGACACAACGGTTGAATTACTCTTTTAATGATCTCAAGGTCACGGGTTTGAGAATGCAAGGAGAAGGCTGACATTTACGCTCACCTTCTTTTACCCCGCACTAAGTCAAAGAACACTTTATATACTGGATGAGCCTTTCTCCTCCGGCCGTGAAAATCGTTTCTTTCTCAATAAAATTGTGAGAAATAGTTAGCAATAATTATTTTATATACATATAATTAGGTTGTTACATTTAATTAATTTGATTGTGTTGTTTTCTTCTTGTCTTAAAATTCTCAGAAGAAAGAGTAATATTTTTAATTAGTAATACAATGATTTAAATGTATTATTTGGTAGTGACTAAAACTTTTAAATTAAAATTCAAAAATAGTATATTGACGGCTGTTCTCTACCTTCTTGCCCAAAACAAAATGAGATTAAGCATTCTCTCTCTCTCTCTCTCTCTACTATACCTCTGAGACTTACAGTGGCCCATTTAGAAATTACACTCTCAACATAACCTGCTCCATATCTAAATTGTAAGTCAAATTCGGGATCTTGATTAAAGGATCTAGTGTCACATATCATTAGACCAACTAACCGTCGGTGAGATCAAGCATTCTCTGTTTCAAAGATGATCAATTTTTTTGCAAAATATATGATTTTAAATTAAGATTGCACCACCATGTAAACTCTCTCCGCCACCATGTTAATGTCTTCTTTATCGCCGCAGCCATTCCTGTTGATTCTTGGTGTTTTCTAACAGTCATTGATGCTCCTGTTCTTGCCTTTTTTGTCTCTTTCATTTTCTTTTTTCCTTTTTTACTTACAAGTACTTTAAGAATTCAAATTTCCCTCGGTGACTACAAGATTAATCAATCCCGAAGTTCATTGCCTTTGTCATACAAACAAGACAAACTTGCAACTTGATCAATTTTTGACTCTAGGCCCACTTATATGACTTCTTACAACTCATTCTCCTGCACGAAGCATCTATATCTCCTTGGAAACAAAGAAGTAGAAAAAGAAAGAGGTGAACTTATTTTTGAGATGTACATAGCATCCCGTGTGCACAACAAGATCAGAGGGAATCATTTGATTTTGACGTGGGTTGTCATAATTAAAAAGAAATAACACCATAAGAAACTCGGGTAAAGGTAATTTATTCTTTGAAGATTTGTATAAATTTAATATTTTATTTTGAACAAAAATTGATTCTTATCTATCAAATTATATCTTTTTGTAGGGGAGTTATATTCGCCGGTTGATGGAGAAGAGCAAGCTCTAGTCTGAGGGAGTTGCCTTCCTCCGGTGCTAGTCCTGCATGATGTTTCAGCGATTCCAGTCGCTGATGATCCCGACTTATGGTAGGATGCGCCGGTGATATCAGACACAAAAAAAAAAGTTTTGGGGATGGGTAAAGTCAAGAAACAAGATTATTTTTAAAGAAAAAAGAGGACGATATTCTTTTCCTCCCCAACATTCCAACTCCAACAAAACTCAGTTTTTTTTTTTTTTTTTTTTTTTTTTTTTTGTATATTAGAAGTTTTGAATTTGAAATCTTTTAAGAAAAAGGAGGGATGATGTCGATGTCAGTTGAGCGATAGCTCATCGGCCAACACAACTCACTTTGGAAAATGCTAGTATTCGCATGAAAAATTACAAATATTCAGTGACATTGAACAACTGTTTTAGCATGGACGTATCTCCCAACCATCTTTCATACTAGCCAAAGCAAACTCAGCCCCAACTCGGGTCCCCTCCCTTAGCCTCACAAAATTTGATGTAATATTTTTAAATCACAATGATATTACTCATGTCCTATGTATCTGGATATTTTTTTTTTCTAATTTTAGTTCTAATGTATGTACAAAGATAATTTTATTTACAAAACTAAAAATATGTGTATATTTAAATATTTTATTTCCTTTTATGTTTATGTCTTTTATACTAAGTTCAAATTTAATTTTAATATTTATTTAAATAAACTTACGTTAACAAATTTAAGAATAATAAAATACTTTTTAAAAAAATTAATTCTAGGATCGATGCAATTTGAGATGCAAATGACTGGCTATCTATCAACGAACAGTTAATTTAGTGAGATGAGATATCAAGTCTCTTAATTGAAAACAAAAAATATTATATTGAGAGAGTCATCTCTTAAATAAGGTTTTCACAGATGTTTAAGATAAATTAATGAAAATATAACTCCCAATATCGATTAAAAAAATGACAGGAGCAATCCACTCGAGGTCTCGGTGACGGAAAAAACAACACCTTAGGAGTTGTCATGTAGCATGGGAGTAGCTGATGGCATTACTAAACGTAGCATGGGAATAGCTGATGGCATTACTAATGGTGCCAAAAACTTTAGCAATGCCCCTAAAATTGTTGCTAGTGCTCTCAAATTGTCAATGGTGCATATTCCGATGAATTGTTGCGTTGCTAATGTTTGCAATGCTCTCCATCGATGTCGTTGCTAAATTCGTGTGTTTTTTATACACCCTTCTTGGACTTTGCTATTGGTATGGCGGAGCATTTTACAATGAGAGAAAGAAAGGAATCGCATTAATATTCTTTGAGTTTATATTAAACTTTTTAATGAAAATTTTGAATTTAAATTTTAAAAATAAAAAAACAGACATTAATTTCTAAATTCAGCCCTCCCATACTTAAATCGGAGCAATGAAGTAACTCGGATATTGGTTGATTAATGAATGAAAAGGCATCCCAAAAGTACTTGACAGTCTACTTTGTTTTATTATGATGATGCGAGAGTTGCGCATATTTAGCAAATGAACACCCGATAATATATTTTTTTTACCAATTTATAATATTTTAAATAGTACAAATTTGTATGTTTTATATAATATTTTTATTATTTAGTATTATAATAATTTAAATAATATTTAGCAAAGAGGGTGAATTTTGATATAATGGTAAAATTAATCTTTTGACGATTTCGAAATTACAGGAGATATGAAAACAGTCTATTTACAAAATATAAGGAGAAAGTTATATCCATATATGTTCACTCTCCTTCTATTCTCAGAGTAAGTCGGGGAGTACTTTGTGTTCCACATGAACCTTTTTTTTTTTTATTTCACGGAATGATTTAATTTTTATGGCACAGAGGAAAAAAGAGAACTATATAAAGTTTCTATGGTTAACTAAGGTGATAGTTCAGCATCATATCTTCCACCTCGCGCCCACATGTTTTGTTTGTAGCTACAATAAACTCACAACATTTCCATGTCATTCTCAAAGAAAGGCCATGACATATCAACCAAAACTACATGCGAAAGAACTGCAAACAAAAATATTTTGACAAAATTTTTGTTGCCTCTTGCATATATCAAAAAAGAGGGAGAAGTAACTTCAAAAAATAGCAATCTGACTCCTTCATGGCGTCAGAGTTCCCTCACCAAAAACGCTACGCGATCCAGAGATTTGGTCGCAGTAAGTTTCGCAGCCTTGGCTACACGAATCAATGGTTGCACCTTCCACTTTTAGGCACACCGGCATGCAATCCTTGGCACAGTCTGTGAGCGCTTCGTTCACCTCTGCAAATGTCATTACGATTATGGCTAATACGGCTACCGCACGGAGAGTTTTCTTTGCTGCCATTGTTGGGCTCTCTTGATTAAACTTTTTCTTTTTCAGGTGATATGGAACTTTTTGCTCTTAGGAGGAGGAGAATAACATGGAGAGGCAATTATAGAAGGTGTATATATATATGTATTATCTTCATTGAAATGGATCATGACTAAGTTTTAAACGGTTTAGCGCAAAAAATGGAGACATGTGAGCCATTAAAGTAGGTTCGTGTGTTCTAATATTCATTCGTTTATTTGGGTTAGATTATTTGTAATCATTCTGATCAAACAAAAAAAAAAAATAATACTTCATGCTCCTCGATTTAGTGTATGATAGGGAGAGAGTAGACATATATGTACGCAGTCTTCTCCTTATATTTTGTAAAGAGTTTGTTTTCACATCTCGGAGTGACCTCAAATCACCAAATAAGTAACTCCAACATTATGTTGGGGTTATAAATTTAAAAATTTTATTATTTTTAATTAATTAAAATTATAATTAACCCGTAGCGAAACAGGCGTTCATTGCTCAATCACTCATATCATCCACCAAAGGATACTAGAAGTTGTTGACAACGCCACTGGAATACTCTCACGGGAAGGCACCCGATTGAAACAATTTTCAATTATGTGAAAGCGCCAGGGTTTGCTTTTATAACAAAACACTATTAACGGAGAAAGCAAGATCCTTAAGGAAAGATAGATGATATCAATTAAGTTATAATTCATTGATCGGTTTTAAAAATATATATATAAAAATAGTAAGGACAAAATATTCTTTTGGTACCAAAAGCATATCCATAACCTATTTACCCTAGACTATATTTTTAATAAACTACTAGTATCTGATAACTATGCTATATTTGATTAAATCATATTCAAGTTGAGTCAGACTTTTAAAGTTAAAACTCTTTTGACACTTGTTTTCATCGTAAACAAGACTAAGTCGAAACTTTGTTTTAGGAGGATCAATGCCTAGCTATTAAAACAACTAGATATTAGTATATATTAGCATAAAAATAACACATTTTAATTTAGAATTAATATAGTCATGTATTTCTTTCAAACTTTGGTGGTCTCGCATGCATTCCATGAATCCTACTTTCTTCAAAAGTTCTTTTTATTTCTATTATGATGAGCATGTGGTTGAATTTACCAACTATGCAATAATTTCACACATTCTAATTTACACACCGAGAAAGCATATCGACAGTGTTTTCCTTTTTTTTTTTTTTTTCACATTGATATTTTCTTTAATGTCTCTTTTTTATTTCGATTTTTTGTATTTTTTTCGATTGTTAAACTACTTTTGTTCATTACAGTAAATTTATCGTACTGTGTTGCTTTTTCATTATGGTACGAGAATAGTAAATTTAGTTTTTTGTTGTAATAACAGTAATAGAAAAATTAATTATCATTTCAATAGCAATAGCAGTATTTGATATGGTTAATCTCACCATGCTCACCCTAAAAAGGGTAGAACACCGTGGTCTCAAACCTAGAACTATATTGTTAAATCGTTTAATCAAATCTTCTTTTTAAAATTTGAGAATAGAAAAAATTATATTATGAGAATTGTTCCCTAAAATAAACATAATAAGTATTCAAATCAAATTAATCAGAATATGATTGGTATAACTAAAAAATAATAATAATAATAATGCAATCACCAACGTTGATTGGTTTAGTTGAAAGGGAGTTGAGTTTTCTTAATAATGGTCGTAAGTTTGACTTCCCATGAGTACGAAAAAAATCACATTGGGAGATCTCCCTTCTAAAAGGACCCGATAGTAGGTCGATTTGGATTAGTCAGGATAAAATTTTGAATACTGGCTGAAAAACAAATAATAATAATAATAATAATAATAATAATAATAATAATAATAATAATAATAATAATAATGCAACCAACTAGTGGGCAACCCAAACAACCTGAAGAGAACAGACCAAAAGGTCGACCCAGCCCAACACATGTGATCTGATACACACCGCATCATGGCATGGAGGTTGGTAAGATATGGTTGCGACGTCTCTCAATTGCTTCTTAGTCTAATTACGCCCAATAAGACTTATTACCTAGACGTGTGGTGTATTTTTTTTTTTCCCTATAATTCTATAAGTATCGGTCCAATGGAATTCATAACTATTGAATAGTCGTTTGATCACCATAGATTCGTAAAATGATTGGTATTGTTAGATCACGATTCTACATTTATAATCTGTATAAATATCAATATTTATGAGAATCATAAAAATTTTCAATATCAATATCTCTCGAAATTCATAAGATATAGTTTATTTTAACCCCTCATTCGACGACGTAGGGTTGGAACTGAGGCAAACCCAAGTAAATGATATATTTAATTAAGAGATTGTGATATCAAATTCCACTTACAATAGATTCATGGTTTATAAATGAGGAGAGAATCATCAGTCATTATCTAAATTAAAAATGTTTGGAACAAAATCCCAATAAATCCTTTACCGCCAAGATTGCTCATAGGGTGAAGTTTTGGTGGGTTTGTTTTTGGAACAAAGCTCAATCGGCACTTGCAAGCTAATGTACAAAAAAGGAGACTCCAATCTAAGTAGCCCTGTACCATTTTAGTCTACATTGTCTGAGGCATATGTGTGGTTGTGTTTGAGGCACAAGGGCACGACGCCCACCCTCAACCAACGACCTTTCCTCTTATGTCTCCATGGGACCCTAAAGCTCCATACGGTTGTACTTGCGCCCGTAGTTGGGGTCGAGGGTTTTTTATTTTTGTTTTTTTACATTAATTTGAATTTAAATTATTGAATTAGGAGAGAATGATTATAATTATTAAATTATTTTTTTTAAATTAAAAATTGAGAGTTTATTTAACAAAAAAATATTAATGCACTATGTCACGTGTAAGTCTCAATTTAATTTAAACAACTTTATTTCAATATCTCATATTAGAAAAAGGAGACGAGGGTCGAAAATCAAATGGTTCGCTCTGTGCTTACCGCACGACTGCATGTCGAAAATCAAATAGGTCTTAGATCTTTAAGACTAATGTGACCAGTGGGGACGCAAACGTCTCTTCATTGATTTCTATGCTATTAATGCTGCGAGTACAATCATATCAGTATTAACAGATCCTATCAAAACTCTACGATTAATGTGATATTTGATTCGTATTTGAAATTAAATTCGAAATTGAAATAAAAAATTTAAAATATCAGAATTAAAATGGTGATGTTAATTATTTTATTTAAATTTTAAAAAAGATATCATTACTATTATTGATATTTAATTTATATATTTTTCAAAATAAAAATTATATCAATATTAATTTTATCTTTTGATAAAAAATATTTTTAAATTAATTTTTTAAAATTTTATTTTATTTTCTAAAATTAAAATTAAAATCATTATCTCTTTTATTTTTAATTTTATTTTATAAATATTTTAATTAAAAAATAAAAACAATTACTATTAAGAAAGCCAATTCTCTATAAGCAGCCACGTCTCCCTGTTGAAAAAAAATAAAAATAATAGGCTAGTGTTGAAAAAAGAAGGTCCATTAAAATGGAAGAAAGTAAATTGAAAAAAAAAAAAAACTCATATCTCTGCGAATAGCCACTGAATCCCATTTCAAGCTCTGTTCCTCAAATCCTTGGAGCTCGAGAAAGCCAATTCTCTCTCTTTCTCTCTCTCTACTGTCAAATTTGCCCCAACCCAAGAAGCATCTCTCTCATGGCGGACGGAGGATAAGAAGATCGAGAGACTACCAACCTTTGCTTTTTCCGGCGGAATTAAGGCCGTCGAAGGTGAAGATCTAAGGAAGACACCATTTTTCTTCCTCCTCCTCTTCTTCTTCTTCCTCTTCTTCTTCTCGCATGGGTTTTATGTAAGAGAGTAGAGAGAGAGGGTTTCTTCCGTGGGTAGAACGTGAAAAGAAATTTTTTGGGCTTTATCCGTGGGTTTCGAAAACCAACAATTTATTTGAGTTTCAGGTTTGATTCTGAAACTCTCATCCTCATTCTTTTAGTCCAAATAATCTATATGATTTCATTTTCAAATCTGAAATTTATACCCATTGACCAAATAACCCTAAATCTCTTAATTAAAATTTTAAATTTAAATATTATACTCAAAAAAAACAAGCGACAGAAGGGTTGTAGAAGGGTTGTGCTCTCATCAATACGGCTCAAATTAGATTTTATCATCTGAAGTGATTATTGAATACCGATCATTTATATTTATATTTATATATATATATATGTAAAAATATTGCTAGTGTATTCCCATCATTTTACTTCTCCAGCTAACATAAGAATTATGAGCGTGATATGTAATTCAATTCGTAAAGACTCTCAAAAAAATATCAAAAGATTTAAAGTTTAATTCTGCAAATTCGAATATTAGAAAGTTCATGAGTAGAGAGGGAGAGAGAGATAGAATTACTCTTGGGCACTCATTGCACGTTTCAACTTTATCTTTTACATTTTGCACATTGTGGATGTCTGTGTAGCATAACATCACTAGGGAGAGAAGGAAAAACCATGTTTGGGAGAGGCAAAACTGTTGGTGGTTTTGAATCCGAGGAATGATGTGTCCCAAGAGGGATCTCTTCTTCCTAATTTTTCAACCGACGAAACTCAAAATTATGTCTGAGTCTCAAGCCAACTGGAATCTGTGTTCTGTCTCTCTCACCACATGTTGTCTATGCTCACACAAATGCCTTTTTTCCCACTCTCAATCATGTATGGTCCTATTCCTACATGTATGGTATATGACAAGTAGACACCTTTCCTCGAGTGGGAGAAAACCTTGGATACTTTCTACTTGTACCACCATAATCGCTATTTTATACATATATATATATATATATATATATATATATATATATATATATATATATATAACCAAATGATGTTTAAAGTTACGTCTCGAATAATTCGACTGTGTTGTGAGATCCCATTTAGGAAAATTTTTTTTAACGTAATATTTTTTACTCTTAATTTTTGAATCAAAAACTTAGCTAAGGAACATAGTACTCTTATTTATTAAATCAACTCTTCATTGATATTACCTTACTTTGTGAATATTATATTACATAAATACCTTCTTTAATATAAAAATCATAAATTAATTTTGAATTCTAATCGATAAATCCTCCAAAGAATAAAACATACAAGTAAAACATTTTTATAATCTTTACGGCTATTATACCCATGTGGATTTATGTTATTAGATTGTTATTCAACACTTACCATATCTTATTAAATGAAATATTAAAATTATCGATAATTCTTGAATAAGGATATATCAATAATCTACAAAGATTCCAAATGCTTTTTGAGAAATGCAATGTTGCATTTATTGCTAACAAAGCTACGGCTCAAAAAAAGTGAAAATTTATTATTATTATTATTACTATTATTATTATTTTTAGTAAAAAGAGACGTAATTAAAAATCGAAAAAGAGATGATGTAAGTAATGAAAATTTTATCACTTGAGTTGTCTTTAGGGATAAAAATTGTTGTAAAACTAAGCACAAAGGCTAGAACTGTACCTAAATGTAGAGATATCACCGGGCCGGTTTGGGCCTGAAAATCAGCCCAGTCAGCCCGACTTGCGAACCGGATTGGGATGAACAGTAACCGGAACTGACGGCCCAATACTGTAACGGGCCGGGCCAGTTCAACCCTTTTGGACCAGGGAATCGCCCTAGCTCGACCCGCCTGTTCCAAAAAGGGTAAAGCAAAAAAAGGCAATCGAGCAAAAAAAAAACAAAAAAAAATTCCCGGCTAGAATCGGGCCCTGCCTGGCCTGGCTTGGCCTGAACCGGTACGCCGATTCCGATTCACCGGGTCAGGCCGATTTCACTTAAAAAAAATTTGGAATCGGACTGACCTAGGAACCGTTGTCAGCCCAACCCGCAGTTTTGGGAACCAACAATGAACCAAACCGAGCCCGATCTAGTACGATGTCTACCTAAATGCAACAAGAAATTTGAAAACCAGCATGAATAGCGATGGTCAACAATCCCCTTTTATTAAAAAGCTCTTTTTTTTTGTGGGGGGGGGGGGGGGAGGGGGGTTGATTGTTAAATTAAATGCATGTCCTGAAATAGACAAGAAGTTAGGAGATTCAATTTATTACGCAAAAGAAAGGGAAAAAATAAAATTAAATCTGTTAAAAAATATATATATTATATATTAAAATCAAATTAATTATTAAAAAATATTATGAATTAGAATAAAATAATAATTAATTTAATTTTGAGAATATTTAATTTTTTTTATTTTTATATATATAATAACAAATTTTCTATATAAATTTAATTTATTACAATATTTTATCGAAAACAATAAGCTAAGTTTTAAGGTTGAGAGATTAAATAGGAGAGAGGAGAGAGAAAAAAATAATAAAAACAATGAAATAATAAACTAAGCCTTAGCATTTTACAGAAATAATGGATTATTATGATTTCATATTTAATTATTATTTCCTATCTTACAAGAAGATATACAAAATCTGGAAGGTGAAATACTGAAATAATCAACTAAACACTTGATTATCTCAACTAGAGCAAAATGTTGTTTTCTACGTTATCCAAGATATATATATATATATAATATATATATGACATTTGTAATAAACAACATATTTTGTCTTAGATCAGAGAAATTTTGTCCAACTGCCTCTTTTATCCTTCAACACACTTCTTTCATTGCAGGTAAATTTACTGAATATCAGCAGATTACTTTCAGCCATGATCCTCTTACGAGAGAGAGAGAGAGACTATGGAGAATCAGCATAGTGGGATGCGGCGGTAAGTTTTTAAAATCTTAAATTTAAAATTTGAAAATAGAAAAATCTATATTAAGTGAATCGTCCTCTTAGATGGTCTCGCAGACGTTTAAATAGAATTAGTTAAAATATAACTTCGAGTACCGATGATAGAAGAAAGAGAGGTTTAAAGCATAAATCATGCAATGGTTGGCGTATCACACACACCAAAAATAAAAATAAATAAGCTCTTTGCTTAATACTCTCCATCTTTTACTCCATTGGAGAGAAGAATAAGCTTTGTCCCTGCAAGTGGTCGACGTATGAATCATAACAGACAAGAAAAGTTAATTTGCTTCCATTTAGTTTCTAGACCTACTTCATATTTCACCCATTTATTGCCTTTACGTCACCCATTTCACATCTTTTTTGCTACACCTTAAAATAATGGATGAACAGCCCAACCAGTTTTATTTTCTCATTTGCATATATATTCTCTGCCTCCATTTCTCATTATTCACATCTCTCTTCTCTCTGTCTCTGTCTCTCTCTCTCTCTCTCTCTGACCATAATGATTGTGAAAGGTAGCTTTCTTAGAAGATACTTGAGAAGTTGGAGGAAAATGGGTACCAAAGTTTTAAGTTCTTCAGTTTGGAAAAAGTTGAGAGATTGGGACTTGTTGGCTTGGATGCATGCGGAGGAGACCAATGTCCCTAAAGATGTTCCAAAAGGCCATTTTGTGGTCTATGTAGGCAAAGAATGCAAGAGGTTTGTAATCAAGGTGAATTTACTGAACCATCCTCTTTTCCAGCTATTGCTTGATGAGGCCGAGGAAGTGTTTGGCTTTGCAACCAATGCAAGACTTCAAATTCCATGTGATGAGTGCATCTTTTGCTGCGTTCTTCACCATATTCACTCTAAGAGTGATAATGTGAAGTATTTCGAAGACGAAAATGCTTCTCTTCAAGGTTATTTTGACTTTAATCTTGATGTTATTAACGTCTGAGATACTATATTACAATTAATCTTATTCTTTCCCGAATCTTTTTTATGTGATTAATCAATGTTCTTCCCTGTCAAAACATGATTTGGCTGATAAATAGGTCCATAACATTTCTCATTTTGCACAAGGATCCAAGATTTTTGTGTACGTAATGTGGAACTGAAGGAGCTTAGCATGTGATTTTTGTGTATTGCCCGACCTTTTACTACATCTTACCATGTCCTGGTTCATCATCATTCACTTTTTGGATCAAGTTGCATCTAAGATTTTCATAAAATTTTTTGGACGAGCTTAGATTAACTTCGGTAGATGATTTAATGCATGAAGTAAGTTTCTCTTTAGTTCTCCATTGGGTAGATTTGATTTGTAATGGTTGGCGGGGCTCAAGCCTCCTGCACATGTCCAACTTTTTCCCCCTTTTCCTTATTTGTTTTTCTAAGGACAGAAAGAGACGAGCTAAGTTACTCCCTAAGCATCACCATAGGGATCACATCCACTGTAGGATGTGGATGGCCATTGACCGCATCACCATGCCAGTGAATCGTTTTGGCTCTGATACCTAATTTAATGGAAAAGTTTGGTAAATGCTATTGCTATTACAATCAAACTCAAATCTACTGACGGATAGTCAACTTAACGAGATAGAGTATTATATCTATTAATCAAATTTCGAATTCAAAACTTAAAAATAAAAAAGACTATGTAGAAGAACCACCCTTGTAGATACTCGAACTACATTAGTCAGAGTATGCTTCAGATACTGATGGTGGGAACTGATGGTACCCTATTTAATAGGTCTCCAAAATCATACAGAATTATCCGATAAGGAAAGCAATCATCATCAATGTCAAATTGAGAAATTCTAAATCTTTCAAAACTCTTTAATTACAAAACTAACCATCTTGAAAGATTTCAAGTAAAAGAAAACTAAAATTTTCTACATCTCTGGAAAGGTTATAAATACAAAGTATAGACAACTCTCAAAGAGAACTAAGTTTTTGACATACGAAAGAGGGGAGTTCTATACCCAGTTCTATATATCATTCAGATTGGGGTTTTATACCTAATTCTATACATCTTTTAGAGGGGGTTCTATACCCAATCTCATATGTCATTCAGAGGGGGGTTTCATATCCATTTACATACGCTAACAGAGATAAACCTTCATACTCAATCTTATGCAACCAGAGGTATGATATCTATGACTACTATCTGCCTTTATCTTATCGTTCATACTGACTTGAGCGTCGGAGTCCCCCGTCGGACTAGCCCCGGTGGAGTTTTTACAGGTTTTTCATCCGTGAAGAACCGTAGAACACCACCGCCATCGGCTTCCCGTTCGAGTCGGAAAAGCAGGTATCTATGAAGCGAAAATCAACTCTAACAGATTGGCGCCGTTTGTGGGAAACGACTGACTGATCAGTTGTAGAAATCTCAAATCTGGTTTCACTTCTTCTTGACAGTTTGAATTCATTTGACTATGCGACAATCGGGACGAAGGTACATTATCTAACGAATGGTCTCATATTGTCCTGATCTACCAATGGAATCTATCTCCCGAACGGACCATGTCGCATCGATTTACAGATGTGATTTATCTTCCCAAATGGGTCTATGCAGCCCTCGATTACCCGACGTATCGGTCTCTCCATCATTTGGCATGTCGGCCCATTTATCTAAAGTTTCCTATCGTTCGGAGGATCTGAGTCGCCCAGCTCCTATAGTTCGTTAAGAGGGCCTGAGTCGCCCAACTCCTATCGTTCGGAGGGCCCAAGTCATCCAACTCCTATTGTTCGTTCGGAGGCCCTGAGTCGCCCAACTCCTATTGTTCGGAGGGCCCAAGTCGCCCAACTCCTATCGTTCGGAGGGTCTGAGATATCCAACTCCTATCGTTTGAAGGGCCTAAGTCGCCTAACTCCTATCATTCGGATGGTTTGAGTAGCCCAGCTCGTATCGTTAGGAGGGCCTTAGTCGCACGGCTCCTATCATTCATTCGGAGGGCCTGAGTCGCCCAGTTTTTATCGTTCGGAGGGTCTTAGTCGCCCAACTCCTATTGTTCGTTCAGAAAGACTGAGTCACCCAGCTCCTATCGTTCCTTCGGAGGGCCTGAATCGCCCAGCTCCTATCGTTCGGAGGGTCTGAGTCATCCAGCTCGTATCATTCGGAGGGACTTAGTCGCCCAACTCCTATCGTTCGTTCGGAGGGTCTTAGTCATCCAGCTCGTATCGTTCGGAAGGCCTAAATCCACCAGCTCCTATTGTTCATTTGGAGGGCTTGAATCACCCAACTCGTATCGTTCGGAGGGCCTTAGTCTCCCAGCTCCTATCGTTCGTTCGGAGGGCCTGAGTCGCCCAGTTCCTATCGTTCGAAGGGCTTTAGTCACCCAGCTTCTATCGTTCGTTCAGAAGGCCTGAATTGCTCAGCTCCTATCGCTCATTCGGAGGGTTTGAATCGCCCAGCTCATATCGTTTGGAGGGCCTGAATCGCCCGACTCGTATCGTTCGAAAGATTTTATTCGCCCAGCTCCTATCGTTCGTTCGGAGGGCTTTAGTCGCCCAGCTCGTATTGTTCAAAGGGATTGAGTCGTCCAACTCCTATCGTTCGGAGGATTTGAATCACCCAACTCGTATGGTTCGGAGGGCCTTAGTCGCCCAGCTCTTATTATTCGGTCGGAGGGCCTGAGTCGCCCAGCTTCTATCGTTCGGAGGGTCTTAGTCGCCCAACTTCTATCGTTCGTTCGGAGGGTTTGAATCGCCCAGCTCTTATCGTTCGTTCGGAGGGCCTGAGTCGCCCAGCTCATATCGCTCGGAGGGCCTTAGTCGCCCATCTCCTATAGTTCGTTCGGAGGGCCTTAATCTCTCGGCTCGTGTCATTTGGAGGGTCTGAGTTATTCAGCTCCTATCATTCGTTCAGAAAGCCTGAGTTGTCCAACTCGTATCGTTCGGAGGGTCTAAGTCGTCTAGCTCGTATCGTTCGGAGGGTCTTAGTCACCCAACTCCTATCGTTCGTTCGAAGGGTCTGAGTCACCCAGCTCTTATCGTTAGTTCGGGGGGCTTAAGTCGCCCAACTCGTATCGTTCGAAGGTCCTAAATCGCCCAGTTCGTATCGTTCGTAGGGCCTTAGTCGCCCAGCTCTTATCGTTCGTTCGGAGGGACTAAGTCACCCAACTCCTATAATTTGGAGGGTCCAAGTTGCCCAGCTCCTATCGCTTGGAGGGCCTGAGTCACCCAACTCCTATCATTCGTACGTGTCATTAATAAGAGACGAAATTCCCCGAACGGGTCTATAACACCCTGATCTATAGTTCAACCTGTCGGTCTCCCAATCGTTCAATCATTCGACCTGTCGGCCTGGTATTCTCTCGATCGTTCGACTTATCAGTTTGGTATTCTCTCAATCGTTCGACCTGTTGGTTTGGTTTTTTCTCGATCATTCGACTTGATGGTCGGTATCCGCTCTATCGTTCGACCTCTGGATCTCACGATCACTCAACCTATCGATCTATCAATGTCTCGATCACTCGAAGACAAGATCTCTCGATCTCTCGATCATTTGATCTCTTGACCTTTCGATCTTATAGGAGACCTCTTACAATCCACTTTACTCCTAATACCATTTTTTCAAAATACAATTAGGAGTGGGGGCAAATAATGGTACCCTATTTAATAGGTCTCCAAAATCATGCAGGGTTATCCGATAAGGAAGGCAATCACTATTAAAGTTAAATTAAGAAAATCTAAATCTTTGAAAACTCTTTAATTACAATCCTAACCATCATGAAAGATTTCAAATAAAAAGAAACTAATATTTTTAACACTTCTGAAAATGTTATAAATACAGAGTATAGACAACTCTCAAAGGGGACTCAGTTTTTGACACACGAAAGAGGAGGGATTCTATACCCAGTTCTATACATCGTTCAGAGAAGAGTTCTATACCCAATTCTATACATCGTTCAGAGGAGATTCTATACTCAATCTCATATGTCATTCAGATGAGGTTTCATACCTATTTACATACACCGACAAAGGTAGATCTTCATGCTTAATCTTATGCGACCAGAGATATGATATCTACGACTACTATCAGTCTTTATCTTATTGTTCATACTAACTTGAGCGTCGGAGTCCCCCTGTCGGGTTAGCCCCGGTGGAATTTTTGCAGGTTTTTCATCCGTGAAGAACCGTAGAGCACCACCGTCATCAGCTTCCCGCTCGAGTCAGAAGAGTAGGTATCTGTGAGGTGAAAATCAACTCCAACATGAACAAATTAAAAAAAAAATAAATAAATAAATAAAATTCAACCCTCAAACCTATCACCATCCATACATAAGTCTGGTCTGCCGGTACCATGCGGCTCTCAGAGCTTGTCTCTCTCTCTCATTTTTTTCTTTTATTCCTTTTCTCTTCGTTGGGTAGCACGAGGCTTGGCATCTAATTTGTACACTTCATACTTCGGTGTCTATAATAATGGTGGAGTCAACATGTATTATCACCAGAATTCAAGA
Source organism: Dillenia turbinata (assembly GCA_037126225.1). Classification (NCBI taxonomy): domain Eukaryota; kingdom Viridiplantae; phylum Streptophyta; class Magnoliopsida; order Dilleniales; family Dilleniaceae; genus Dillenia; species Dillenia turbinata. The sequence goes on from JBAMMX010000013.1 coordinate 22,887,611, forward strand.
TTTTTAAATTAGATCTTTGATTCTATGTTATTACTCTTTATTTAAATGGCACATGCATCTCTTAGAGTCTAATCATAGCCTTACTTCATGTAGATAGTCCAAAATCGGTTGAAGCCCTAAGCAATCAAAAGCAAAGATCTCCAAATACATTTATATTTGTCAAAAGTAATAAACCCAAAAAAAAAAGTACAAAACAATAGAAAAGCTTGAATCAGAAGTGGAGAGTTTATAGTCAATCAAAATGCAATGAAACGTCGCCTAACCACAGACAAACACTTAGCTAACATAGCAAAGAGAAATCCAATTTCCCATGTTATCCACAATGGCTCAAAATCAACTAGCACAAAACCAAGTCCCCAAACTTGGGGATCATTCAGCACACAAATTTTCTGTGCTGGTAAATTGAAGATACGCGATTGAGTTATAGGTCCACTAGCACCATCCCCTTCCTCTTGTAAATGTCTCAAATTCGGGCATTTTTATGTGCCAACCAAAAAAAAAAAAAAAAAAAAAAAAATTGAAGATGCAGGTCAGGATGCATCTTGACCATACAATGGAATTAAAAGCTGTTTCAGAAGATGGAATGGTAAGATCGAGATCACAAGACATTCGACCATTATGCCCCTGAACCTCCTAAAGAAGACCATATACCAGCACAATGCCGAATGGGATCTCCAAAATTTTATAGGACCAGATTTAAGTTTGCCAAATAATGTAACAAAATGATGACTTCAGATAATAAATGTCGTGGAAAAATTTCATCCCACGTTATTCGCTCACATCATAACCACAACAAAATCCAAAATTCAGATTACAAATTTTATAATAAAAACTATTTGACACTCTAGCACATCTCAGACATCATAAAGAGTTCAAGATATGAATTGTAACGAACAAATAAGCAAACTCCTATACCACATAAATGGGGTTCAGGAGGTCATAATCAAGGATGCTGCTAGAACGATGAGCTGCAAATAAAGAGCACAGCTGAACTAGCACTTGGATGGTAAGGCACTGGCCTATATGATGATGTGCCTATTTGAAGTCGGGCTTCTCTGGGTATGAGCATCCTGACCTTTGGATGATCACATTTGCTGCATAACAACCAGCTCTTATGCAGTCTCCAATAGGCTTCTCTTGAACCAGCTGGGACAAAAATCCTCCAACAAAAGCATCCCCTACAACCAAAAAAGTAGGTCAGTACATTTATCACTTGTTCTGAGAGAAGAAAGACTGGCATATAGATGGCAAAGGTTTTATTTCTATGCCCTTGACTTCCTCTAATATGGGCATTAAGAAAAGAGAGGGCACCAGATTGCCGTAAAGGAAGAATTCCACAGTATGGGCTTCAAAGATCACCAAATTATTCACCGCAACATATTCAACTACAACTTGTGACAGAATACCATGTGACTATTTCCATAAGATTCATGTAACTTAGCAAGCTGAAGCTTAGACACTCATACTCAGCACCTCAGGGAAGCCATTCACTTTTATCTAAAGTATAAGTCCCAATGGCTTTGCCATCGACATTTGATCGCCAGAGAATTCTCTCAAACAAACTATAATTTGGGAAAAATGACCCTTTATAGCTTTTTTATAAGAAAACTTCAGTCCAGCATAAAAATCATCCTTTTTCATTAAAAAAAATGGTTCTAATTGGCAAATGTTATGGTTCAATAAGAGAATAAAGACATTTTAAGAGATTTTGAGAGGAATGGCATTGCCAAACACCCCTAAAGACTTCAGAAAAATTGACAGAAGAGTGTATACCTGCTCCATTTGTATCAACCAGCTTCTCCTTAGGTAAAACAATGACAGGGAATGTCTTCACCATGCCATCCTCAGCAACCACAACAGGATCTGCTCCTTGAGTAATTACAGTAATCCTTTTATGCGTACCTGACGCCTTGGGCAACTGGGAAATCTTTACAGCAATCTCCTCAACATTTTCAGTCTTGAGCAAAAAAGAGCACAACAAAATTGTTAGAATATATCATATGTTTTGAGAATACTTAGAAAATATTATGTATCTTGAGAATCTTTGACTTTCTTTATTTCTATATTTGTAATATTTATTTTCATATTTTGTAACAATGAGTTTTCTATATAAACTCAACATATTGTAATATTTCATTCAAGAATGAATTGTTAATGTTCATATTTTAATATTGCTTCATATTTTTAATATTTTTTTATATTCAAATATTCTCTAATATTTTCTAACAAAATCAAGAAGGCGTGTCTAGGACATGTGGTATCAAGACAACAACTCATGCGCCTGCATGTGTCTCCAGAAAACCTCTGATCCATTCTGTAAAAAACTTCTCTTCAATGTGAGTTACAGTCAGATTTCAAGACACCCACTCACGCACTTGTACGCACATCCAGAAGACCCTCATCCGTTCCCCAAAAAAAAAAAAAAAAAAAAAAAAAAAAAAAAAATATTGCTCTTCGATATGAGTTACAATCAAAGTTCAAGACAACCACTCACGTGACCCTCCAGAAGACCAGTTGTCTGTTTTAGAAAAAACTGTTCTTTAATATGAGTTATTGTCAGAGCTCAAGACTACCACTCGTGCGCGCACACCCCTCGAGAAGATCCCTAGTCCATTCCCCAAAAAACTATTCTTCAAGGTTGCAAAAACATGTCTTCAGCCACATCAAGATACACCAATTGCTTTTTTCAAATTCAAGTGATTTTCATTACATCACATTAAATTTAAGTGGGACATTAGAAAATATCATATGTTTTGAGAATATTTAAAAAAATATATATTATGTATCAAAATCAAATCAATTTGAGAATATTTGATTTTTTATTTCTATATTTGTAACAATGGATTTTCCATATAAACCCAACATATTATAATATTTCATTGAACCCATGGAACATTAGCGTTCATATTTTTATATTGCTTCCTATTCTTAATAAAAATGATTGTGGCATTATTAAGTTAAAAACTTATAATGTCGAATAAGAACACTGCCAAGATACAATTACCTCCCAGCCACGAACTTTCGCGAAAGTTCTTGCTTCTGTCTCATTTCCAAAAACATAGTCCATGTATCTGTATCAAAGGAGAGATTTATAAATGTTGATTTAACACTCATGGAAAAAGCAAAGAACACTTTATACTCACGGTAGAGCTTTCTCCTGAGCATCCTTGAAGAACTCACAGATAAATGGAGCAGAAAGGTTCATCATGAACACCTGTAGGTGCAAGCAGTAAACAAGATGTAAGTTCCATGCTGAATCGAACCAAAGGAAATACAGGGAACCAGCTCTACCTTGTTTTTTGCAGCTGCATGCTCAGCAACAAGTTGAATAGATTCTGGGGACACCGTCAGGAAAAACCCAGCAATGTAAAAGTACTTTGCCTTCTCAACTGTAGAAATGGGATTGATATGTGAGTAAACAATTCTGATTGAAGTTCAAATGGCAATGAAGAAATTACATTGGCAATCAAAAAAAAGGGGAAAGTTAAGACCTAGTGCCCAATTTTCTGGCCTCTTCAAGTGTTCAGTCTTGTAGCAATTTGCAGCTGACAAGTTGGCAACTAGTGACCTGTAAAAGCTTTCAATATAAGTCCCAGCATGCAATAAATATTGAAATGATTTTTCAGGGGGGCAACTACATCATTGATCTAAAGAAAGGTTTTGATTCATTGTGGGCACAGTGGAAACAAATAACATAAATATGAGGATTTGCTTACATCTCAACCTTTTCTTTCCAAATCAACAACCCAAGATAGATAGACTCACAGATGTACAAAGCAAATGAATGTTTAAACAACTTTCAAAAGCAGAATGATGTGCATAAGAAGCAAAACATATCAGACAAACTTATAAAGAAGCTCAAACTAATAAGATAAGAAATACACCTGAAGGACAATTTTTCTGGATGACAAAATAGTAATCCAGGAATGGCAATTTGACCAACCATCATATATACAATTACAGCATTGATGTTCAATCAAAATAAAATTTGATCTGAATTACACACTTCATAAAAATTTGAGTATCAAAATGATCTGAATGTGGGGATAGTGTCCAACTGACCTCTCACCACCAACAACACAAACAGCACATGTACCGGTTGCAGTGCCAACCTCGTAATATTGAACCTGATCAGTGATTATGCATGCAGTTGTCAGGCATCTCAGACTGGTGAGTAATTAGCAACAAAGTTGTAGAGCAACATGAAAAATACTGCAAAGGAAGTGAATCCAGAAACATGCTTACATTAACACCAGCTTGTTTAGCGCTTTTCTTCATTTCTTCCCCAAATTTGTCCTTTCCAACGCAACCCATGTAACTAGTAGCTCCAGGAATTTGAAGCATCCACTACAAAATCATAATGAAAAAGCAGTAAGGTACAGGAGTAATTTCATTTTTAACATCAAAGAATGACATAAACTATAAACTTTTTTCTGCACACACCTGGGCAACTCTAATTGAATTTTGGGTAGCTCCTGAAGAAAACATAGAGAGCGAAATTGTTAGAGAACTACTAACTGTCTAGATATACACGAGACACATGCAACCCAACAGTAATACATAATTTACTGTCCATAAGAGATCCCAAAGTACCTCCAGCAATATATTCAACAATGTACTTGCTAGCCATCTCATCATACCTGTGAACAACAACAAACCAAATGTAAGCTCACAGTACCAAGTGCTTCATCCAGCAACAAGACGAATCACAGCCATTATACATTGCAGGCCACTTGTTGACTCATTACAAAAGAATGTCCACAAATACTGCATCTGTTTCTTGCCTTTTTCCTCCTATTTACGCATTGCAACTAAGTGACAGAATAAGATCACTCTGTCTAGCAACAAGCTATTGATATTGTGTAGGCCCTAGAACATATGTAGGATTCCCGGAAAGAAAATAATTTTGTGCCAAAATATCCTGACAAGGTTCATGAGCTTAGTTTCCAGCAAAGATTGGGGATTTATGTCCAACCATGAGAAGTTGTGCAGAAAATCCCAATAGCAGTTTACCACATCGGCCATGAAACTACCACAAGAAATTTGATCATGATGAATAGTATTTTTCATAAATATATATGAATGTATTGTTTAGAACTATGGGCATGAGTCCCGTATATTAGATTTCAATAAAAAAATGAATCATACAAATGGGGGGGGGGGGAAGTTAAATGGAACTTACATGGGCAAGTGTTTGTCCTCGGCGAGAATAGCATTGTTCAACTTGATATCATATCTGTCCACAAAATTAAGACGAAAATCGAGTGATTTAAGAAACACAAAATTAGGGGGTAGAGTCACCGCAATGAGACAACACCCACCAATTATTCACCACTAATCTTTATAAGACGAAAATGAAGTGATTTAAGAAACACAAAATTAGTGATATTCTCAATTTTTTACGTTTAAGAACAGATCATAAAGCAAATGTTTCTTATACCACAAATGAATTTCCAATGTCAAGTTATGTTACCATATATATAACTATATGGTTAACATATTGATATATCATATATTTGGGAAAATATTTGATTAGCCTGACTTTAGAGTTTTTCCTTAAATGTACATGTATAAAATAGAGAGATTTCTCTCTCTCTTTCATTCCCTCTCTCTCTCTGTCTCTCTCCCCCCCCCCTTGTTTCTACATTCATTACTTGTACTGAAACTCACCAAGGCTTCTAATCAAAAGTTCAAAGAAATTCCGGGACCCAGAGAAGACTTAAGATTTTGATAATTTAGATTAATAAAAACAGCCATAATGCGAAAGGCAAGGAAGATCAGTATTCGAAATTGAGCCGAATCTATAACACAAAAGGCCTTTAAAAGCTCAGATCTGGAATGCAATTTATCAAAGACATATAATGCAAGAGTAGAAATCATGAACAACAAGATCTACACGCACATTGAACACAAGTTATAACAATAGATCTGGAAATAAAAGGGGAGAGAGAGAGCTCACCTCGTCAAGAAATCGTCGTCGACAACAGCAGAAATGTCGAGGAGAGGGTTTCCCATCCCCAAGAGAATCCCCTCGTAAGCCATCGCAGATCTTTTAGAGAGAGAGAGAGATCGTGAAGTTCAAGGAGGTGTAGAGGAAGCAAATACGAATCGAGGAAGAGAGAGATATGTATGGTAGAGGGGAAGAACCGGGAACTACAGGTGAGCTGTCGCTCGTAGCCACCAACCCACCCTCTCGCACCGAACCCTTTCCAAAGCGAATCAGTTTTTTTTCCTATTTCGACAATATTTTTATTTAAGTGATGGTCTCCCTAGGATTTTTCAAATCACCAACCACACCCCCAGTGACTTTTCTGGTTTTATCAGTTAGCAGCCCTACTAGGTTTTCGTTCTATCAGTTGGAAGCCCCCATGAATTTACGGATCACTAAATGCCAAATCAGAGTTAAATAAATTAAAATTATTATTAAAATTTAAATTTTACTATTTATTCTACTAAAATAATTGTATATGTATTTATGTACTACCTATGATTTTTCGATCGTAGAATAAATAAAAATTAAATTTTAACTATCTAAAACTTTTTGAAAAATTAAAAATCTTTGATGGCAAGCATCAGGTCCTGAGTCACACAACTACCCTCACGAGTATTACATTTCAGGGGCTATTTAAAAATTTAAATTGGATTTAAAATTAAAGATTTTGCAAATAAAGTAAGAAATTCATATTTTACTTGACTTTCAAAAATTCAATAACAATAACAGTTTCGAGTTTAATTTTAAATTTTAAAATCGATTATTTAAAAAATAAAAATAGGAGAGACATAAAATAAAATAAAATTTAGAGACTTAAAATGACAAGAGAGGTAATTTAATTTGTTCAAATTTTTCTACGTCATTTATTCTTATTAAAAGCAATCTCCTCAACTAAACCGTTAGATATCATATTTATGAATAACTTGCATCCAAATTTTCAACTGTCAATTCATACATTTTACTAAATCTCATATATTTGAGTTCTCGGTTTTCTTAAATTATACGTTTTTGAATTTTCATTCCATATGTCTAAACCATTTCAGGTAATACTTTAACATTTTATCAATAATTGAATTTACTCCCAATTTAGTACATATTTTTTCATTTCTAATTCTATTTTTTCTAGTTTTATCGTATCCACCTAAATATTATCATTTCAATTACAGGCAATTTATAATCTTCTTCTTATTTAATAGCCTAACACTCGGTGTCATACAATAGTATAGATTTTATTACGATTCTATAAAACTTTCACTTCAAATGCAATGATATCGTGCGATCGTAAAGAATTTCAAATGACATCTTCATTTCTTCTAACCCACTTAAATCATATTATTCATATCCTCACTTATATTATCATCATTTTGAATGACGAAACCAAAATATCTAAAACATTCACTTTTGGATACGTTCTTTCCTTTTAATTTTATTTTTTTTATTATTTTAATAATTATCATTAAATGTACATTTCATATACTTAGTTTTTGATCGATTTAATCTAAATCTACTGAATTTCAGTGTGACCCTCCATAACTCTAATTTATAACTAATGCTCTCTCTCATTTCATCTACCAGTATTATATGATTTGCAAAAAACATACACCATGATTTCTCATTTTGAATATATTTTGTGATTTCATCTATCACTATTTTAAGGAGGATGAAACTTAATGCCGAATTTTGGTGAAACCTAATGTTAATTGAAAAATTTTACTTAAACCCCTGTAAATTCTTACATTGGTAACAGTTTTCTCATACATATCTTTAATAAGTTTAATGTATCTCAAAAAAATCTCCTTTTTCATCAACGTTTATTACAATACGTTTCTAGAAACACTATCATATACTTTTTCTAGATCAATGAATATCATATTTGTGCTCTAGAAGTCTCCGTTAAATGTTTTATCAAATGAATTGTTTCGGTTGTGGATCATCCTAATATAAATTCAAATTGATTCTGAAATATTTTTGTTTCTAATCTCGATCTATATTCTATCATTTTCTCTCATAATTTCATAGTATGACTCATAAATTTAATTTTCCTATAATTAGATCAATCTTATATGTCTCATTTATTCTTATATAGTGATACAAGTATACTCTTCCTTCATATTTAGGGTATTTTCTTGATTTATCAGATTTTGTTAAAAAGATTCATTAATATTATTATCCCAAATTCATCCAAACATTTCCACATCTCAATAGGAATATCATCGGGATCCTATAGTTTTATTATGCTTCATTTTCTTTAAAACCCCCTTTATTTTAAGAGATCGAATCTTACGTTTAGAGTCTCTACTGATTTTTTTATAGGTATCGTGATATTGCTGATATCTATTATACTTTCAATATTAAATAGATTATCCAAGTAATCATTTGATCGCTTTCTTATGTTCTTAATTCTTACAAATATACTATTAATTTCACTTCTCTCTTCCTCTCTCTTAATTTGACAATTCTATAAATTTCTTTTTCTCTATTATTAGTTTTTAGTCTATTGTATAATTTGTTATACATCTTATATCTTAACTCGTGAATAATCTTTTTCACCTCTTTTTTTACACTCTTATATTTTTCACATACATTGCTAATTCTATTACTTTTGAACTTTCAATAATACTCTTATTTAATTCATATAACAGTTTGGATTTTTTTTCATTCTACTACCATGACTTCTTGCCTATTAGAGCTCGATCCCTAAATACGCCAAAAACTTTCCTACATATACTCTTAATATTATTAGACATCTCTTTTCACATTATTTCTAAATCATCATTAACATACCAAGTTGCTATTTGAATTAATTTGTCTCTAAAAGCTGTCATTTTTGTTTCTTTCAGATTTCACCATTTAATTCTTTATTCCACAAATAAATGATATTTTTTTTATCTTTTTAGTACACGTATATCTAAAACTAATAACCTATATTAAGTTGCTGCATTCTCTCTCGATATAACTTTACAATCGTTACAGGTCATTTTATCATCCCTCCTGGTGAGAAAGAAATCTATTTTACTGACATTCGACTCACTTTTGTACGTGACTATGTATGACTCTTTTTTCTTAAAAAAATATTTACGAGTATCAAATCAAATGTTGTAACAAATTCTAAGATAGTATCTTCCATTTCATTCTTACTACCAAAGTCAAAATTTACATGTATGACTTCAAATCTCTCATTATTCTTTCCTACATGTTCATTTAGATCTTATTTAATAAATAACTTCTCTCCACTAGATATGGTTTGTATACAATTATTTAAATTTTTTCAAAATTAATTTTTACTAATTACATCTACTCCTATTTGGAGTGCATACACCCCGACCCGTGTGCAATTATCCCTTTATTTCTTATCTCCACTACATTTTCTATTAAATTTTTATACACAATTATTTCTATTTTATTCTTAATTCTATTCCTACCTATATATTAAAGTTTATGGTCATACGGTTCTATTACTTTAGTCTTCTTCTCCACCCACAGTCTCTTAGAGATACATGATATTAATCTTTTATCTATTCATTATTTTTCTTATTTTTCCTAACTTACTGGTTAGGGATTCTATATTTCAAGTGGCAAGATAAATGCTATTTTCATAAACTAACTTCTTTATCCAGACTTTTCACATAAATATATGAACCTTTGCCTATTTGACACCATTTTCAAAAATTTTCATAATTTAAAAATTTTATTCATAAATTCCATTAATTCAAACAAAAAAATCTATTTTTTAATTTCAACTACTTTAATTAAGCACCCCGAAGGGCCATTATAGACACCAAGGGTCAAATCGACCTTCAGCAAGGTCTCGGCCAACTTTCTTAGCTCTAGGGTGATTGTGCCTAGCTCATCTTCCTGGAGAATGGTTTTGATGCTATCTGGTGGAGATCGAAAGATGTGCATGGATTCTGCATGTGCCCAAGGCTTGTTAGGTGATCGGCGCATTTATTTCCTTCTCTACAAACATACAGGTGATCAGCATATTTATTTCCTTCTCAGACGTACGAGATTGTTTGGATCCTGACTACTTGTATAAGATTTTTGCATTCCTTAATGATGGAGTGCAAAAGGTGAGAGGTCGTGACTCCATTGTTCAAGTAGAGATTGAGTATTTGGGAGTCGGTTCCCATGACAACCATTTGTGAAATTGTTTTCCATGGCTAATTTCAAACCTGCTCTAATACCCCAGAGTTCAGCTCTTAGGCTGTCCGTGATGTCTATGTTAATGGTGTAGCCTACCACCAATCTACCTACGCTGTCTCCAAAGAGCCCTTCTACAGTAGCAGGGCCTAGGTTGGATTTAGCTGATCCATCTGAATCAAGGATGAGGATTCCGACCACCTTCTATAAAAATGCCTCGACAACCTTCCTCCTTCGACACTCGGATCTACTCACCCAATATCAACCTCCAATTCACCTCCCAAAAATCATAGATTCACTGATGAGGATCTTAAAATTAGGAGTCTTAATATATTAAATCACCCTGTCAGTCAAAAATTTGTAACAGTAATGACCGTGGATCTATGGTTATAATTTTGAAAATAGCATTAGAAAATAACATTGTTTTCTAAGATTTTTTATTAAAAAATTATAAGTAATTAACTTAATATTTTATAACAAATAAAAACTACAGAGAGAGAAAAAGTAGGAGAGAGATAATTTTTTTAGTTTTTTTTATAAACTATTTGTAATTTCTGTTTAATTTAAATTTGATTAAATTAAATTTGAGTTGATAAACTTTTAAGAGACAAAAAGGGATTTTAAAATATATATTTTTTTATATAAAATTTAAATATAAGATATTATTTAAAAAATATTAACATCCAATCTCAATAATTTTTTTTTGATGTCTATACGACTAGTTGTGACTTATTGAAATAAATAAATAAATAAATACAACTTATTAAATGGCACATGATAAGACAGTTGGATCCATGAATTGACTGATTAGCTAGATCTATATGAATTTGAATATTGTTTTTTGGTGAAGCAGAACATTATGAGTATTCTCAATCATTTAAAAAAGGAAAAATCACTTCTATTTTTGGATTCTTCAAAAACAATTGAAAAAGTTGAGGTTTGGCTGGCATTCTTCTTTATTTTCCCCCTTTGGATAAACAGAGCACACAAAAGAAGAATCACACCGGCAACCGACTAGACTTAATTAGATAAAAATCTTATTTACAAGCAAGATTTATAGACTTACTACTTTTAAAGAAATTGCCAACAAATTCCTACTTTTAAAACCCAGAAATTACTTAGGAAATCGTTTAATTCATAAAGTATTCTTTAGCTCTCCCTTTGTAGTTCTGGATAGTTATTGCAAATCTTAACTTTTTATTTTCCAATGATACATTCTTCTTGATCAGTTGCTCATTCTCTTCATCTATCTCATTATATTATTCAGTCAAGAATTGGCTTTATTTCTCTTGATAATCTAGTTTTTCTTTTAGCACAAAAGTTTCGAGCTCATACACATATTTCATCATAGCTAATTCTTCCTTGTACCTATTGTTGTCCAAGTAAGCCTTATACACTAACCTTCTTTCTATCTCAATTTATTTCTTAACTTCAACTAGTTGTTGTTGAAAATGAATATACGCATGACGAATACGATACAATTCTTGCTGTAGTTCATTAATTTATTATACTTGAGCATCCATTAGTAGATTCATCCTTAATACTAACCACTCAGTACACTCTACTTCTTGTACTTCTTCTTCTTTGTTATCTTCTATTAAAATGTAATGTGTTTCATTTTTTAGCTTATCAATTCTCTTTTATATTGCTTCAGAGCAGACTTCCTCTATTGAAAACTAATTTTCATTTGGATCCATTGCTACTAGATTTCCAACTATCACTATCATGTTACTAGAAAATTTCATAAGACGTGATGACAATTCCTAATCATGATAAATGCTTATGTTCAAGTTTTATTCTTTATAGTACTATCTTTTTCTAGCCTAGACTTTAATACCTCAGATTGTTATGCCCCAACTCCAGCCCTCTATCAAGGCCTCATTGGCAACGAACTGTCTGGCTCTCACAAGGATTCACTCACATAACTCAAGTCATGTTAAAAAAAAATCTTTTATTCATATAATTTAACCACATCTATGTTACAAAATATGTGTACATAGCAAAATAGCGGAATGATTATAACTTTTAGAACTTCATTTTTATCATAGATGTATTTACTTCAACTTAGGACATGACTCTATATGCTAGGTAATCTACACTTCCTTATCTTTGGTTCCTACAAGATTTATAAATATTCTCGTGTGAGCATGACAACTTAGTGAGATCCATGTGTGCATATGCTAGTAAGTTTTCAATGTAAGAATGTAATAAGTATTTTGCGATAGTATGCACAAAATGGTAATAACAATGACATATTTCAAGAGCACAACATTGATTCCCAGGAACAACCCGGTTCTACCTTATACCACCAACACAGTCACAAGTGCAACCTTGTTACTCCAATTAAGAAGTTAGCTATGGAAAAATCTATCATTCTCCACCTCATTAAAAGGGCAATCCTCCTATCCAAGTAATGGGTTGCTACCAGCATGTGTTGCGACATTTGGTAAAGTCTTTTGTTTACCTGATGGATTTCAACACAATACTGGCTATCACTAATATCATTGTCATTTGAGTGAAATTGAGGTAATGAGTCCATCTAAAAATAATAATTTTTAATAAAAAAGAGTTTAATAAATTATGGGAGACTAATGCTTTTTTATGACCAATCAATATTCGGATCCATATTCTAATTAATTCAATTTGAAAAGATTTAAATTTAAATTTTGATTAAAAAATCTAACATTTTTCTAACTAAACCAACTTTTCGTTGTTGGTGGGAGACTAGTGTTTTAGGTAGCATGCATGGGCATAGTCCACTCAATCATATTTTTAACTAGTGCTTTATCATCATCATCATCATACAATAAACAAATGTGCTCAATCAGTGACGGATCCAAAACTCAAAGGCAGTAGGATAAAATATTTTTATGAAACAGAATAATATATATTTTGAGTTAAATGAGAATAATATTTTGGGTTGAATGGGGACAATATTTACTTGACATGTAAAAATTAATAAAATTATTTTGGTTCAATGAGAGCAATTGTTCACCTTACTTTACATGTGACTCTGTCACTGGCCCAAATCAAAGGTAATCGACAGAAACTATATTTTTTTTAAATAAAATTTAAGATCTATTTTTTCAAAATATACTAAAAATGCTTTGATCTCACTCAAAATTTGCTCTATATACTTATTTAATATGTAATAAACTATTATATATATTCGATAAATTTAGGGAGATATATTAAAGTTATTTTTTTAGAATAAATTATTGGTTTCTAATTAATATATTGGTTTTAATTAAATCTTATTCGATTAAAATTTTAAAAGTTTAAATTTTTTTAGTATTTATTTTATTAATATATAAAATTTGAATTTGAAAATTTTAATTGATATATGAAAATGATACACCCACCATAAATGTTGGCCATGAATTGTAGAGTTTGGCAATCGAGATATGGGGAATCATGAAGTGGGTAGGCGAGGTGAGTTGAAAGAAACATGGACTGCATATGTTTAAATTTCGAAGTTCCATTTTGATTTGAACATATAATTAAATAAATATTTTATATATGAATAATTAAATAAAATAATGTGATATAAATGAAAGTCAATGAAAATCAGATTGTGAAAAAATAAATGGGATCTGACTAAAAATAGAGAGGGTTTCACCTTTTATTTGCCTTTAGATTGATTTTTAGCAGCATCTAATTCCTAAATATTCAATTTTCTCCTCCATTTTTATTTTTTTTTTCCAACGACAGTTCCTAGTCTTTTAAGGGGGAAATTAATAAAAATAATAAAGATTAGGCTGAATAAAATGTTAATGGAGTAGGTGGGCTAAAAATGTTGAAGAAGAAAAATCAGGCATGGGAGTAGGTAAGTGGATCCCACCCCCACAGAAGTAATCATCATCTATTACTATTAGCCAAAGTTTTCGATTTGACACACCCATACCCACGTCCACACCCTGTGTTTTGAAATCGTGAAGATCAATAAACAATCAGATCAAATTGATCAAATCAATAAAAAAAAATTATTATTATAAAATTATAAATAAATTTAAGTCAGACAATAATCATTTATGATGCTGATGAAGTTGTTTATTTTTTCATTCTACTCTTCTGTTTTCGAATAAAGAAAATTATAATTTTTTTATATATATTTTATGTTGAAAAAAAAGGATTGGATTGAGTTGATTCAATCCGATTAGGATCCAATCCTCTTTTTCCAATCTAATTTAAGTTTTGATCAATTTTTCACTTGAGTCGAATATTGGTTCAATTCCTTATCAGACCAATCAAGCTATCCGATTCGATCCAGATTTTAAAATACTGTACACACCCCACACACACTTTATAAACAAGAGCCAATTTTGTATGTAAAAAATAAAATTAATATTATATTAATAATAAATTTAAAATTATATTCTCATATATATAAAGCATGGAAAGGTGCTACCGTTCATGACTTTTCGAACACATCGTCCAATATTTTTAAGACCATAGTTTTTTCTTTCTTTTTAATTTAAATCTTTGTATTTTTTTAACCCATTTCTTCACTTTAAGTGTCTTGTCTTTTTTAAATATAGATTTTTTCCTTTCATGACACCACAAATGATCATCATTTTATTTTTAAATGACAATTTTTTAATTTCTCTCTTTCAATTTTCTGTACTTTTTATTTTGATTTAGTTTTTTTTCCTTTAAGTCCTTTGTTCTTTCTTGATATAGATTTTTTCCTCTTTTTTAGTCCTACTTATCCATTTAGGTCATTGAATTTTTTTTTTTGATTCAGTCTTTTTTTTTATTTGAGTCCTTTTATTGAACATAAGTTTTTTTTTTTTTCCTAACCCAACGTATAGTTATTCTTTTATTTTTAAATCATAATTTTTTTTGATTCAGGTTTTTATTTTGAGAATCTATCAATAAAAGGGGAAATACCCTTTTCTAACTATTGATGAGGCAACTATCTATTCTTGATCCATAAAAAAGAAAAGGATATGTATCTAATGGAGTCTATATTGTATGCGGAGTGCCCAAGTGCTATTTAGGCTGGCCCAGTTGCCTTATCCATTGGTCCATTGCACTGTGCTCATCTCAAGGAGGGAAAAAGCCAAGAGAGGGAAAAAGCCAAAATATAGTTGTGTTATTGTTCGCTGCCATCCAAGGGGAGCAGCCTAATAATAATAATCACTCTCTCTCAACTCTGTGATAAGAGATTTTAATTTTTGTTGTAATAAAAAAAAATTATTTACCACCTCGATGCATTCCCTTCTCTCCCCAGCATCGTCTCACACAGAAAGAAAAAGGAAAGAATAAAATCCAAGTGACAATAAATCCTACTTACCCTCATCTTCCAATTGGTAAGCGCCATATCAGATCAAAGAATTATTTTTCTTGTTACACTAAAATTTGAATTCAAAATTATTAAGTTTGGAAAAAAGGTTATGATTACTAAACTGTCTTCTTGGAGACTGATCAAGAATTACTTTAGTAAAGGAAAATGAAACCAAGACTATCTCATTAGGTAGTATCAGAAAGAAATACTAATTGTCGCAATAAAGGCTGCTACTACTAGGCAACTAAGTACAGTGAAGTTACTCTCGGGTGAGGTTCCATTATAAGTCGATTAAGATGAGTTATTGAGTTGCATTTCCTATTAAGTCTTTTATTTTTTTTGATATAGGTGTTCCTTTTTTGTTTTTGTTTTTATTTTTTTTTAGTCCTATGAATGATCGTTTTTTTATTTCTATTAACTTTTTATTCCATTTATTATACTTTTTTACTTAATTTGTTGGTCTTTTTTTGAACTATAATGGTTAATTTTTTTTTCCTATCACTAATATACGTTATATTTTTTATTAATTTAAATAATAATTTAATTTAAATATTGAGTTAATTATAAATTTAATAAGTATTTATATAATACGAAGTAATAACTAGTATATATATTTTACAAGTTTTCAATTTGTTAATAACTACTCCTTCAAGTCATGAGTAAGATATAACTCAAAGCATACAATCACTTAACTAAGAAAAAAAAATGTTAAAGCATAGGATATGGTTGTGCTTAGCTGCTCTATCTCCTCGTTAGCTAATGCAATGACAAATTTTGAAAAAGGGGATTCAATATAATCATCAAAAGGGAATAGAGTTTTCCTTTAAAAGTTAACTAATGACGGGAAAAATTCACACACACAACTTTTAATCAATATTTTAGAATTTGAATCAAATCAATTGATACGATCGAAAATCAAATTAATCGATTTGATTGAAAACCGGATCGAAAGTCGATTCGAGATGCATATCAAAATTAGATTTTTAAAAAATTAATCAAAATCAATCAAAATCTTAACTAGACCGATAAAAACAATTCGATCCAATTTGAGGTTTTAAATTCTAAATAAAAATGTCAACATCCATGATAAAACGAAGCCATG
Organism: Dillenia turbinata; assembly: GCA_037126225.1. Lineage (NCBI taxonomy): Eukaryota > Viridiplantae > Streptophyta > Magnoliopsida > Dilleniales > Dilleniaceae > Dillenia > Dillenia turbinata. The sequence goes on from JBAMMX010000013.1 coordinate 22,904,132, forward strand.
CTTGGCCCTTACCACTGAGTCATAATTTACTTTTGTTTAAATACGTAATAATTTATATTTATTTATAATTTTATAATGATATTATTTAATTTTTTTATCTGATTTAATCAAGTTAATTCAATAATCCATTAATCACTTGATGTGATGTGATTGATACATATTCTGATCGGATCTGTGTTTCAAAACATTACTTTTACTACGAACATGATTTAACAAAATTAAGTTTTAATGTGAATCAGACGTTAATATCATATGAAAAGAAAAGTTGATCTCTCTTTCTTTTCTTTTTTTTTGGGAAGCTTCATAAAAAGGCTATTTTTGTTCAAAATTCACGACCATTTCCCTTTTTTACTTGTTGAACATGTAGGGCAATTTGATGTTGGAGTACCACCATTGTCAAGTTCCACTACCATCTCTCCTTTTTGGTGCAGAAGATTGAAATATTCAAAAAAAAAAAAAAATTCTGGAATTTCTTTGAACTCTGCGTCTGGGTTTGCCTTCTTGATTGAAATAAGAACCCCACAAAAAAATAAAATAAAATAAAATAAAATAAAATAACAACAACGAGGCTTTTCTTTTTCTTAAATAAAATCGTCAAGGGTTTGTTGTAAATCAGCAAACCCCACAAAAATTTAAGGGTATTTTTTGCCAAATCATATGGGTAATCGTAACATGGAAAATCAATTTCAGGAACCCTAAAGCATAAACCTTAAAACAAATTAGAGGGCTTGGGTTTTCACTTTCATGACCTACATCAAATTCAGAAGCCCCCATTGATCTACGTAAGGTGGAAGCAGCTTTTTTCAGGTCTAAACCCCTTTGCGTGCTTTTCCTTCTTCTGATGCTCTGTCTCTCATTGATTCTACAATTGGGAATATCTACCGGCAGATAACCCATTGAAATCAAGAGAGTAAATCTCAAAAGAAAGTAAGAAAAACTCAAATTAATTCTATCCGTAGTGGGTTTGAGCTCCTTCATCTTCTTCAATTTCTTGACCTCGATCTGAACTTTCTCTTGCTCTTTGCCTCTGGTTTCAAGTTATTCCTTCTGCTTCAACATACCATCTCTTCCCTCTAAAGTTCTCTTGTCTTCTAGTTCTCGGCAGGTGACGTAAATGAGATCAAAGTCTAAGGTAGAGAAAAAGAGAACGAAAGACAGAGAGAAAGAACAAAGCATCACCTTGGAGAGAGAGGATATATTTTCTGGAACTAACGGCAAGGTTGAGAGAGAATGAGAGGAAGAAGAGAATACCCACACACAGACTTTTGATTGTTAGCAAGAACACAGTAATGGGGCCGAGCTCCTTTGGATATATTGTAATTAATCTCATTGAATAGTGCAAAATTGCAGCAAGACCAGCATTAGCACAAGTTCATATTCGTGCTAAGAATTCAATATTCAAGAGATTATGTTAGTGTTTTAATCCGGAGACATGGTTGCGAATTCACACGAACATGCTACAAGTGGATTATGTTAGTGTTTTTGTTGTTTAAATCGCAAGTAGAATTTTTTTTTTTTTTTTTAACTTTTGTTATATTGAGATTTAAAATCAGATTATTAAATTAAGGAATGAGCTGTGACCACTCCATTAGCCTGTTGGGAACTTAAATCACAAGTAAACGATACACGTTTTCATTAGGTATATGCTTGTTTTTGTTTAATCCAGCTTCGGTCAATTTCACAAATTGGATTTATTAATTGGATGTTGGGTCTGCATAATCTGAAATTTATTAACAAAATTACTTTTTGAAGAAATCTAGTTTGGTTTGTTTTTTTATTGTGGTACAACTTTTGCATGGTAACTTTTCTTAAATGCATCCCCAACGTAGTTTTAGTCCCCTTTCTTAATATCAGAATTCGATTTCTTTTATAATCAAAAAAAAAAAAAAAAACTTCTCTTAATTGCATAACGACGGGTTGCATTAGAATTTCACGGGCTTAGATTGCATAAGGTAAATGTGAACTTCAGCCAGCCACATGGCGGAGCTATGGGGGGTTAGAGAAGAGCTCTTGCTATCTAGCAGCCACAATGTCCATGGGTTCATTCTAGAGCTGGACTTTAAAACTCTGGCTAGTCACCCCTGAACAAGGACATTTGCTTGGATCACCCCATGCACCATGCCATCCAAGAATGCCTCGGTCTCATGCAAATTGTGTGTGTGTGTTTTTTTTATGTCACCACCAAATATCCAGAGTTTTGTCCTAATTAATTCGGATCAACCTGCTATCGGGCTATTTTTGGGGGGAGGTCTTCCAATGACGTTTTTTCCGTTCTCAATGAGGTTCGAACCCGAGTGCTTGGTTAATGGATGAAGTGTCCTTCCTACTATGCCGATCAATCATTTGTGTCTCATGCAAATTGTTAGTGTAAGAAAGGTTAGACACATTTGTAGAGAAGGAAATAGATGTGTAGACTTCTTTTTTTGGATACAAGAAGATGTAATCAAATAAGATTAAATTAAGAAATGAAGAATAAAAATGAGGAGATTTTATCGAACGTTACTGAGAAACTAAGTGTACAGACTTTATGGCCAACTCGGGTCATTCCACCATCAGATCAGAGGGTGCAAAGCTGGTAGGGCCTAGGCCCGGTTTGTTTTGTCTGGCCTTGGGCTTTGTTTCCTCATGTGCCGAAAGAAATGGGAGCTTCGTAAAGTTTTGCAAAGTCCTTCAACTTTAGATGCAGAGAGGTGGCCCTTCGTCCCAGAAATTCATTAAGAACAAATATACATTTATTTTAGAAGAGATTTTAATTAAGATCGTATGTATAATCTATAATGAAACAAAACAATTAATTACTATTCGGTTTAGAGTACAAGATGGTAGAGATGAGATGGGACTAAGGTGATGGCACAAAAATTTGAAAATGCAATAAAACAAAGTTAAAAAATAAAGGATTTAGATTTAATAGATTTAAAACTGAGTATATGTAGTGTAAATTTAGTGACAATCATTAGAATATTAAAGAAGTGATTAGATTGGAAGGAAGAACAGTCTTAAAAAGCGAAATGTTTAGATATCTTGGTTCTATCATCTAAAATGATGATAATATAGATGGAGATGTCAATAATAGAATTCAAGTGGACTGGATGAAATGAAGAAAGACATCTGGAATGTTCTGTGATTTCACGATGCCATTACATTTAAAGGGAAAATTCTATAGGATCGCAATAAAATCTGCTCTATTATATGACACTGAATGTTGGGCTATTAAACAACTAATTAGTTGAAATGAGAATGTTTAGATGTGTAACAAAACAAGAAATGATAGAATTAGAAACAATGAAATACGTAATGAATTGGAAGTCAGTTCAATTGTAGACAAGATGCGAAAATACCGTCTGAGATGGTTTGGACATATTCAGCGAAGGCCTATGAACGCACCTGTTAGGAAATTAGAAAACTTAAATATAGGAGAATTAATAAAACGTAGAGGTAAACCATTGAAAACTTGGATGCAATGCATTCGTAAGGATATGATAGTGATGGATTTAGTTGAGGAGATGACTTTAGATAAGATTGAGTGACGTATGAGAATCCGCATAAACTAATTTTCTTTTTTGTTTTTTTTTTACGATTTCATTATTTGTCTCTCATATGACCGACTCCAAATTTTGATACAGAAGGGCTAAGTTATTGTTGTTGTTGTTGTATCAAAATTTTTGATCGTCGCTATCCTTATCTCTCTTAAAAAATAAAAAATAAAATACAAAAAATTGGTTCGCTTGAGAAAATTTTAATTTGACTATGTTTTCGTAAATCAAACATGATTCTTTCGTGTTGTACCCATTATTTTCTTCTTATGTATCATTTTGATTGCTACCTTAGACATCTGGATAAATTTAATCGAATGTCAATGTAGATTTGGGGAAAATAATGTTGCTAGAAAATATAAACTAATTGTCGTGAATGATTGGAAAAAGTGAATAGAAGAGTAATAAAGTTATTACATTTCAATTTCTTTTCATTCTTTCTTTAGTTCTTTAATGTACTAATTCTCCATTAATGTTGGATTAAATTAGGGGTGTCTCTTACAATTGGCAAAACCAAGATGAAGATCTTTTCTGCTAATTGATTCATTTTTCTCGATTTTGGAAGACAAAATCCAATAGATGAAAAAATAAAATAAAAATTCAATTTAGTTAAAATAATTTTAAAACCATTTTCTCTTGGATGTAGCTAAATACTACAAAGGTAATGAATACCGAATAGCCTACTCACCCGGAGAGAAGAATAAAAAAGAAAATTCTCGGTATTTCTGTGTTTTGAATATATTGAATAAATTGGGTTTTTATATAAATTAGAGTATGTATATCTAAAAAATTTATGTTATCGGTCTCGGTACGTAGACTAAATAATACAATGCAAACAAAAGTTTATAATAACGATATCGAATATTACGAGAATGATGTCATATGTGACAAGATGACATCATGTGGCCATATATCTTAACACTCACAAATATAGTTTTGATGAATTTTTTGTTATAATACAAAGTAACTTGTATTTAATCTTAGAAAAAATAAAGAGAAAACAATTTAGTTTACTAATCTTTGGATTTAAGAAAAATTCATCAAGCTTAGTCTTAAAAACTGTTTCTGGTTTTGAAATAGTCGTTCAAGAGCACAAACTATTACTTCTAAAAGAAAATGAGCTTCTTTTTTAGAATTCTTGCAACTCAGTCTTGTCAAAGGAATGAATTACACAAAATAAGTCAGTTTTGAAGGAGAGTCCAGGCTTATATTCAAGGATGAGGATCTTAAAGTTTCATATATTAAGTGAAGGAGAGTGAAATTATTATTATTTTTTTAAAACCAAGGAAATGGAGGAAAAATGATGCATCTATCCTCTCTCTCCTTTTGTCTCGTGCTCTCTCTCTTGATCTATTAATCGAAATTGAAAATTATATTTTATTTAATTCCGTTCAAACGTAATTTAAGAAAGATCTCTCCTAACATAATTTTTTCCATTTTCAAATTTTTAACTTGAAACTTAATCAAACAGCTTATCTATTAGATTAACTATCCATTAAATCTCTCTCTCCTCTCTCTGGTAGCTCGGATTTACTCTCTTTCTCTTTCCTCCTTTTTCCTTCCCTTGCTCTTGATGGCTTTCTTTCTCCTTTCTTTTCTTTCTCTTTCTTCTCTCCTCTCTCTCCATGAGCGTTGATTGCTTCCCCTCAACGAAGAAGATAAAAAGGTCATCTTCTTTTCCATTTCTCTTTTCATTTTTTCAAATAAGGGCAATTTTATACACAATTCTTTTTAAAAATATAAAAATACTTTCTTTGAAAAGAAAAATAGTTAGAAGACACATGTTGCATGCTCCTACAACCCCTTAAAAAGAAAAGTAAAAGAAGAAAAGTTGAATATGAAGCTGATCAAGATATCCCAACTACCCAAAATAATATTCCACACGAATATTTCAAAGCACTAGAACAAATATTTTTTATTTTTCTTTTTTTTTTCCCAAAATTTAACAACCAAATGCTCTTTTAAGTAAAGCTCAAACCACACGTTCTTTAAGGTCGGATGTAGTACAAGAAAACCCTTGTTTACGTTAAGCAAATGCATAAACAACCATGCAGAGGCAAATGGTGAAAATACAGCCATATGCCAAGTTGTAAGTGACCATGCAGAAGACATATGGATGGTCAAAACTATTTCCATTGTCTTCCTTCAAAAGATTGCGTTAGGCACAGGTCCGGAAAAGTTCCTAGTTCATAAGGAATCTCTAGGACTTTAAATACTTGTAAACATCTATTTCCTTTGTCTTCCTTAGAATTTTTTTTTTTAATAAGCTATCTACACCCGGTAATCATATTAAAGCAGATTAAGTTTTATTCAAGTTGAGTTAGATCTTTAAGGGATAAAACTCTCCCGATACTTATTTCTACACTTGAAACCTTATTTAAATGTATCAGTATTCAGTCACTGGATTAACTGGACGTTAGTATTATCTTCTTTAGATAGATAAGATCATTACTTTCCAAATTTTTGAAAAAATTATGATTGGATTATTCTCAAAATTTTGAAAATTTTTAAGCTTATGTGTAAAATTTGTTCGATGTATTTGCATGATGTATGTAATTCAAGGGTAAATATAAAAGTGATAATAACAATATTTTTTTATTATTAACTTTAGTAACTTGTTCTACATTATTGAAAATATTAAGACTCTTTCCAATTGTCAAAATGAGGACATGATACCCATTGGGATGTCCATGCACTACTAATTTATTTAAATTATGTTTATTTTTATTTCTTTTTTCGGGAACAAAATCTAGAAACCCAAATGGTATGACCTGCAGTCCTCCAAATACACCTAATTTAATTCATCTCTTGGTTGGCCAAATTTGAACATCTCTTCACAATATTCCAAAACAGGGTTTTGAAAAGATTTTTCCAACTCAGGTGGGAATAGCATTCATTTTCATCTAAACAACAGCCGCAATGTCTTCATCCCAAATGTAGGGGTGAATCTTTTTTTTAATAATCAATCGGTATTTGAAATCATATTTTAATTAATTCGATTTGTATATTATTAAGATCAATTTAGAGATGAACTCTTCCAACATAATCTTTTTTATTCTTAAATTTTGAAATCAAAATTTAATTCATAGATCTAACACTCTTACCACATGATCTCTGTACATGCATCTCTTGCACTGAATGCCCTCAATCTGAAGTCACTGGTCATAAAATACGCAGAAATGTAGGGAATTTTCATGGTTTTGTCCTCTAATAACACCTGCATTGTGTTGCTAAAAGGGCACCTACCCTCCATTGGGATTTCAAAGAACCTTTTATTTATCTCTTCTATCTGTCCAATCCAACTAACTTCACCTAACCTTAGCTCTTTGGCTATGGATTATATCCCCACACCCCAAAACAAATGCCTACCTAATAAAGCACCAAAATATTGGTGGACCATGTTTAATAAATCTCTCATTATAATAAACGGCAAACCCTAATCATATAATAAAAGTCATAAATAATTTTAATTTTTTGAGTCATTTCTAATTAATTTTTCATTAAAAAGACTTGATCAGAAATAATTTGAAAGTTGCATTATGATACTTACCTAATAACAACATGACGCTACCGTAATCGATCCAATCTTATTAATAATGATAGTTTAAAATTACCCAAAAATAACAATTAATTAAATTTTTTAATTTCATAATTAAATTTCACCATAATAAAACACTAAAGCTACAAATGCTACAATGCAATCTCTAGGATTTTCTCAATTTACACATGAATGTTGGTTTTACAAACTTGGGTAAGTCATTAGAAGATATTGGTCCAAAAAGAGAAAGAGTCATATCACCTCATAAGAAGCTATTCATTAAAATATTATCTAGAAATATCATTCTTTTTAAATTTTTTCTAAACGAAAACATTCTCAAATTACTTCCCTTTAAAGTGCAATTGTAAGAGTCTTCGCATGTTATGAAATATAATGTTTAAATCATAATCATTGTTTTTCAGGCAAATCTAATCGTCATAATTTTACTAAGATGCAAACAAGTTGTAAAATCTTTGATAATTTGAATATTTTGAATATTTTTTTATATCTTTTATCGATCAAATTCAAATCTATAATCTAAAAATTATGATATATGAGTTACCGATATATAAATTAGAGCAAAAGAAAACCTTGTATAAACACTACAAAAAAAACATCAATTTGCAACAAAATTTGCGACAAATTTTTAAGAAAAATTCGTCCAAAACAGAATTTCCGATGAATTTTACAATAAATATTTTTTCGTCACTAATAAGTTGTCGCAAATTTTTGAGACGAAAAAATTAAAATTCGTCATAAAATTTGTGACGAAAAATTTTTTCATTTAAAAATTCGTCGCAAATTTGGGATGAATTTTACAACGAATAACCCTTTCGTCGCAAATTTTGCGACGAATATAGTTCTCGTCACAAATTTTTCCAACGAATAACAGTTTCATCACAAATTTGTGACGAAGAAACAATTCGTCGTAAATTTCCAACGAAAAGGATATTCGTCGCTAATTTGCAACGAAAATCGGATTCGTTGGAAAGTTCCAACGAATAAATTTTTCGTCGTAAACTTTGGGACGAAAATTTTTTTGTCGCAAATTTTGGGACGAAATTTTATTTCGTTGCAAATTTCCAACAAATAATATTTCCGTCGCTAATTTGCGACAAAAACTAGATTCGTCGCAAATTTGCGACAAATAATATGTTCGTTGCAAATTTCTAACGAATCCTATTTTCGTCGCAAATTTCCAATAAATATATGTTTCGTCGCAAATTTGCGACGAATAGTTTTTTCATGGCAAATTTTGGGACAAATGAAATTCGTCACAAATTAGGAACTAAAATTATTCGTCGCAAATTTGCGATAAATATCGTTTTGTTGGAAAATTCATCGCAAAACCATCAACAAAATTTCCAACGAATATACATTTTTGCGACAAATATGCATATTACTGACATATTTGGGCCGTTTTTCACTATATACCATGTTTTTATACCTGCTCATCCAATCTCATCATCAACTAATCATGCAAATCGTTTTTAAACCATCATACTGATCAATATAACTAACTATTTTAATAAGATCAATAAGCTAAAAAATCAACAAGAAATCATAATAGTAATAATAATAAAAGTAACATCAAGTCTAAATGTTAAAATATAAATCATACATAACCGAGAAAATGTAACGAGTATCAAAATATAACAGTCAAATAACACACAATCTCAAGCATGATCTCCACCTCCACCACCACCACCACCATCATCATCATCATCATCATCGAAGAAATCATCATCATCGTGAGCATTATCAGGAGGAGAAATAGTAGGGGGAATCTGACTTGGAGCGGAAAGTAACTGAAGATGCTGCATGATTAACATTTGTTGCATGCGGAACTCGTTCATTTCTTGCGTGTGCTTTGTTTGAAGTTCACTGAATTTCATATCTCTTTGGTGCAGTAAATCCTTCAAATGGCTCACCTCTTGAGTCAATTGATTTATTTCTACCCTGACTGTTGGTGGGGTGGAAGAAGATGGATTAACGATTTTGTAAACTCTGCGCAAAGAACCTAACCCAACTACTCTACCCCCTTTTGGTCCACCAGTCACCTCGAGCCATGTATTAATGTTATCAACAGATGGCTCAGATCCGTCGGCATCATCACTAGCACTCGAGCTTCTGTGTGATATCTCATCATATCTCTTCTGTATTATCATGAGAAAAATTAAAATAAATTTATGATAACAATAAAAAACAAACACATATAATCTTGATTAGATATATATATATATATATATATATATATATATATATATATGAAGGAAAATAAAAAAATTAGTAACATAAATCATGAGACTATATAAGATTTAAATTTTGAACATTCATATTAACATTGAAGAAGTTGAAAGTTATGAAAAAAAAAAAGATAATCACTATCAAGTAATTCATTAGAAATCAAAGAATCAAGTCAGCAATAAAAATAAATTTGGGATAGACTAACCTAATAAATTTATTTTCCTACATTGTTATGATATGTTCAACATAGTATATTCAAATCAATATTGAAAATGTTCATTAAATAATTGGAACTTTTGAAATTACAAACCTTAATTGCTCTAACTCTCTCCTCGCTCCAAGTCTTGTCCTTTTTCTGAAATGTGCGTGTGAAAGTATCTATGAATGAAGGCTCGGTCCCCGTTTCCTTGGCCTAAAATAAAAAAACACTGTTAGAAATAATGAAATAGTTTAAATTAAAAAAAAATTAGTGTTTGTATAAAATTACCAATCTACTTCTATGTTCACCGATATTGATCGAGTCTCCCGCATACGTCGCAGACGATTCCCCTGAATTATAAGCTCGATTTTTTTTATTCTGCTCACTCCTTCGTTTGCTCTCCTCCGATTGCCAAAAATTCTCAATCATGCCCCAATTTTGCTCGGTGATGTAGTCTGGCTTTTTTTCGTGTTTCTTCGCATGATTTAGAACGTGTCGAATATGATCGCCACATTTTTTCTTGAAAATCCTTTTTACTTCCAACTCTTCAGTCTCGTCCCAAGTGAATACTCGCTGCAATGGAAAAAAACTAATTGATTATAAAGCTATTAATTTAATTTCATATATAAACTGATTTGGATAATTTACCTTGAACTTGCTCCACCATAACTCTTTTGTTTCTTACAGAGTGCTTGTGTAAGTCATTGAACCCCCTCCCCAATAGTTATTCACTACTCTATTAAACTCGTGAATAACATATACAGAATATGTAAATCTATCATAAAGTTTCAAACAAACAATGTTAAATAAACAAGATAATTAAAAAAAATAATTTATTTTATAAATAGAAGAAATAATACATCTGAAATTTCAAAATTTAGTACTTACGAATCTCTATAAGGGGCTATCAACTCTCGATTATCTTCCCTCTCTGCATATGAGTGTTCCACCGAAGGAACCGGTGAAGGTACATTACTACCAATTTGTTGAGAATGCGAAACGCCTGCAACAGAAGGGGGAGGCGAAGGTATATTGCCAGCAAGTGAATGAGACTGCGAAGGTGCTGAAGCGGACTGCGATCTTCCATCGGAATTTCGTCTATGACCACCACGTCGAAACTGTCAACCATAATATATTATTAACAAAAATAAAAAGAATAAAAATTGCATGTTCATCAGATGCATAATAAAGAACACGAATAAACTTACCATATATAATTTGACAAATTAAATGCGACGAAACAAGGCACCAATATGTCAAAAAATCTTCTCTAATAACCTATAGAAGAAATGATAGTACCTTAACAAATCAAATATATAAATTTAAAAATAAAACAGTAATTAGACAACAAATTAAGTTACGAAAATTACAAATTAAAACTATACTAACTTACCTATTAAAAAGAATAGATTATCATATATCAAGATAAATATCCAATTTTTGTTATATTAAGAGAACAAATCTTATCCGTCATGAAAAATCAAAATCCTCATTGTCATCCTCATCCCCATCATGTGTCTCAAAATTAGACTCTTCAACATCGTCATCGTCATCGTCATCCTCTGTCTCAAAATTAGAATTTTCATTTTCTTCATAAATTTCACTTGCATCCACATTTATCACTACTTCGCTAGGATCTCGTAACGTTGGAATATTATATTCTTCGGTCTAAAATGTATTGGTAACTTCCTCCTGTTGATATGTTATGTCTTCCCAATGTTCCTTAATTTTTTTTCGTACTTTCGATTTACAAACAGCCCACCAATCAATTTTGTCACGTTTCAAACTAGGATATGAAGCATAAAATACTTGAATCGCTTGTTGTGCCAACACAAATGATTCATATTTCTTATACAATTTCTTATGATTTATTTCAACCAAATTAAACTGTGGATGCACCTTCATCCCTTTGACAGGGTCAAACCAGCGACACATAAATAAAACAATTCGTAATTCTGGACCAGGGTACTCTATCTCGACGATTTCATCCAACAAAACATAAAAATCATTTTGACCTCCACCATCATTGGATGACTGTACACAAACTCCACTATTCATTGTCGTTTTTCCCTTCCATATTCTTCAATATGAAAATTATACCCGTTTATGAAATATGTTGGCCAAGTTCGTACCATTGATTTTGGACCCCACGACAGATGGATTAACAATTCTTGCTCAACTTGAGCTTGATTGTCATGGACCTAAAATCAAATAATTTTTTTTAATGTGTTTTAAAGTAAATATTTAAATAATTTAATGTACTTACATATTTTTTGAACCATAGTGCAAATTCTTCATCACAGAAACGATCAAAATCATGTGTGGAAAGTTCAGAATATACGTTTTGAAAAATCCTACCATCAAAGAAAATAAATTTTAACACAAACAATTTATGACATAAGAAATATATAAAATAAAAAATATATACTAACTCGAAATATGACGTCACTTCTGGACAATTCAGTAAAATATATGTGTGGACTGTCCGCTATTCTTGATCAGTTAAATATCTACGCTTACATGGTCCACTTGGTCGACCAAGATAGTTAAAAATTGAGAATGATTTCAAATTGGGATCAACATGACCCTCATCATTTCTTCCCGCTCTCCGCCTCTTGCACTGAACGTGAGGTTCAAAATAATATGATGCAAACGTTGTTACTTTCTCCACAATGTATGCATTGACAATAGAGGCTTCAACACGTGCCTTATTTTTCACTTTCTTCTTCAAATGATATAGGAATCTAATTATAATAAAACAAAATGTAATAGAAAATTATATGTAATGAAATTATTAATTTTATATGCATTGATAATGAAGTCAAAGATGAAAAACTCACCTTTCAAATGGATACATCCATCGAAATTGGACAGTACTCCAACTTTCGCCTCATATGGTAAGTGAACTAAAAGATGATCCATGAAATCAAAAAATGACAGTGAAAATATCCGTTCTAAATTACACAAAATGATTGAAATTTCTCTCTCTAACGTCTCTATGTGTGAATATCTCAACACTATCGAGTAAATATCCTGAAGAAAAATGCTTAACTCTGTAATGACACCCCATACAAAATTTGGTAAGAGTTCCTTAAAAGCAATAGGAATTAGCATTTCTATAAATATATGATAATCATGACTTTTCAAACCAATCAACTTACATTCCTTCAAATCGACACATCTTCCAAGATTTGAGACATAACCATCTGGAAACCTCAATGATTTCAACCATTCACAAACAATCCGTCTCTGATCCTTACTCAATGTATAAACTGCTTTCGGTTTTGGTCCCCTACTACTTTCATCGACATCAAGAGTGGGTCGTTTACAAAGGAGTCACATATCTTTTCTTGTATTCAAATTGTCTTTCGTTTTCCCAATGATATCCATCGCTGTATTTATCAGATTATCAAAGACATTCTTCTCGATATGCATTACATCGAGATTATGATGAATCAAATGACTCTTCTAATATGGTAAATCCCAAAATATACTCCGTTTAGTCCATTTATGTGAATGACCGTAGCCATATGTTATACCATGCGGCTCTTCAATAACAGATGAAAAGTTAAGGACTCTAAGCCAAATTTGTTCACCGGTTAATCTCAATGGAGGAGGTGTTCTTTCAATTTTATTTTTAGTAAATTCTTCTTTATTCCTTCTGAATTTATGAGTTAATGATAAAAATTGTCTATGACAATCAAAATAACTCATTTTCTTCCCATGTTTCAATCTGAATGACTTTGATTTCTCCATACATATTGAGCATCCTAAAATCCCTGCGATACTCCATCCCGATAACATACCATAAGCCGAAAAGTCATTTATGGTCTGAAGAAGAGCAGCTTTCATTACAAACATCTGATTTGTATGAACATCATATGTAGGAATACCTTCATCCTATCGTTGTTTCAACTCCGCAATTAATGGTTTCATGTAAACATCAATTAACTTTTTTGGATTTTGCGGACCAGGCACGACCAATGTTAAAAACATATATGGTGTCTTCATGCACATACTAGGTGGAAGATTATACGGAGTTAAGATAACTGGCCAACAAGAATAAGTTCTTCCTGATTTGCCAAATGGAGCAAACCCATCAACATAGAGACTTAACCTAATATTTCGAGTCTCTCTCGCAAACTCAGGATAGGTTCTATCAAAATATTTCCACGTCTCTGCATCTGAAGGATGACACATTAACCCATCTTCTGTTTCATGATTTGCATGCCAAGTCATATGTTTAACAGTGGTCTCAGATGCATAAAGCCTTTGTAACCTAGGAGTTAAGGGCAAATAAAACATTTGTCTATATGCTTTATGTCGCTGATTACGACCCGACCTCCTAGTGCTCTTGTATCGAGATTGATTACAGAATTTACAACAATCTGCATATTTATCATCTCCCCAATATAGCATACAACAATCTCTGCAAACATCAATTCTTTCCACTGAAAGACCTAATTCTTTCACCAGCTTTTTCATACTGTAAAAATCATTGAGCATAATATGATCACGTGGTAATACTTCTCCAATAACTTGAACAAAATCATTAAAACAATCCTCAGACACATTATGCTCTACCTTGACATTCAACAATCTTGCGGTTAGAGATAGCTTAGTGTGGCTGTCACAACCAACCCACAAAGGTTCATCTGCAACTCTTAACACTTCTTGAAATTGGAAAGATGATTCATTATTCACATTTTCATCAACACCTGCTACTTCTACCTCCTCCAAAGGTGATGCATAACTAGTATACTCATGTTCAAATGTTGGAGCAAAACTAGAACTTACAGCGCTCGATTTGGGAACAAAATTTGGAACAAAATTCTGACCCACTGCATCAATTACCATCCTCTGATATGAATTCAATTGATCATAATAACTCTGTTCCCCACAAACTGAGAATTGTCTGTTTCGACCATACTCCTCATCAGAAATGAACGGTTCACCATGATATGTCCAATTATAATAATTTGGGGTAAAACTAAATCTACAAAGATGTTCCCTAGCTTTATCACACTGTAAAATTTTATCATTATGACACCTTCTACACGGATATCTTAACATATTCTCATCCATAAAATCAACATGACTACAAGCAAAATCTAAAAATTATTCCAACCCAAAAATAAACTCATCAGTTAAACCCCGACGATCAGATAAGTTCTTTTTATACATCCAACTTCTTTCGTTTTGCATTTTTCCTGTCTCCAAATTTAAATTTTTTTAAAATATTAATAAAAGCAACTAAAAAAATTACTAAAACATCAATAATAATAACATCATTAATCCCAACTAAGTTGATATAACAATAAATAATAACGTTAATTCCATAAAAATTTAATATTAATTTCACAGTATAAATTAAATATCATGAAACTAATGTTAATTTCATAGAACTCAACATCAGTAGTAATACTAATCTTAATTTCACAAAAAATTAATATACTAATAAATAATATTATAACTTAATTAATATCAAACAAATTAACAAAATTTTTACAATAACATTAAATATTATCATATAATCAAATAAATTATAAAATATTAAACATTTAACAACAGTGATTATTTAACTAATAAAAAATCTTGAAAACAAATATCATGGTTCAAAAATTCTTGAAAACAAATATCATGTAATTGAATTTATTAATTCCTAAAATACCACCATAAAATATACTCAAAAATATGCATAATAATCCATATGACATTCATCTGATCTCTCTCTCTCTCTCACATCGAAATTTCTGAGAAAAATAATGTTATTATCAAATCCAATGAATCAAAATACAGTTTTGACAATGGTAAATTACCTTCTCGAATAAACAGGTCTCGAAAAACTCTTTTCAAATATGAATAATCTGGTTGGTCTTCAAACCTCAATGATCTGCAATAATGGAAGTATGATATGAACTCTGATTGGGACAATCTACATAGTACCTGATACACGCATTAAATTTCTGCTATCAGATATATTGTCAAAAAATGGACATCAACAATGAAACATTTAATTATTCGAAACATTTAATTATTTTGCCTAGTTCAATTTTAGAAAAAGAATACAAAGGTTGTAAAATTCTGAATTTCTGTTTTGGTCCCCCTACCCTTTATTCCTCAATTGTGGTATGTTTTAAGAATCCTATATCAACCGGTCATCACAGAATTACTCTTTACAGATGATGTATAGTTTATTTGGATAAATTATTATATATCTTATTTGTTTTTTAATAAAAAATTGATATGACATATGAAATCAAAAAAAGAATGAAATAACATATAAAATTAGTAAATAATATTTGAAATAACATATTCGAAATAAAGTATGAGGTTTTTGTGAAGTAATAAACGTTTTAAGGTTTTTCTTGAGTTCAAGTCAAACTATTCCTAATAAATTATAATAAAAAATAAAGATAGATGTATATTGAAAGATTAACTTAATTAAATTAGCGGATGTTAATTGATTGAATAAATATTTTTATAGAATAACTTTATTTATATTAAAATCCGAAAACTAATTAGTTAACCAAATGCTCAGTTGACTTACATCTAGTTTGGTAACAAATAGATGCCATATAGACTTCACACAAGCTCATAGGTCCATACATCTATATAGAAGCAACATTTCAATGTCATGAAGCCTTGTAAATATTTCTGTGACACATATACCCCTAACCAAAAATAACATTTTGAGTTTTCAAATAGAAATAACATCTCTAGCAACCTCCATCCTTTAACTCACCACACCATTGAGTAATGAATGATTTTCAACAACCCTTTCTGAAATTTCTAAATTATTTTAAGCATATTGTGCCCAAGCAGAGAGAAAGTGTGGCAGTATCCAGTGCTTTAATAAAGCAGTACCACCTTCATGTTGAAGATACTTGTAATGAATGTTACTTGATCAGATGAAATGAACAATAGTAACAAAGACCTAACATGAATGTGCAAGAATAATGTTGCATTACCTCATCAACCAAGGACTTCAACTTTGAAGCGTTGTCTTTCTTCAGCTGCTTCTTCCTCTGTGCTTGAAGTTCTCCTGCATTCGGAATTTAAATAAAAAATAATATCTTCAGAGAAAACCATTTAAACAGAAGCCATGCTTTAACTACACATAGAATGAGAGAAGTCCAAATTTCCAGTGACTGTTTTCAACATTGAAAAGGAATACACAATTGCAGAAACCATTAGGATATTGTATGAGATAACTGGGAATACTGTAAATTATCGATTGTCCCAATTTCCTTCCACAGCAGATAAGGAAAAACTAAAAGATATAAATACTAAACAAGGCTAGCCCCAACCTTTTGCAGCATTGACTTGGTTAAGGACATATTCTCCCCTTGTAGCGCCCGGGCCGCGCGGGGCCAGCGACCTGTTGTAGTGCCCAGGCTGCACGGGGGCCGTGCTGGGCCAGCGGCCTCTTCACGCGGCTGGGCCACGCAGGGGTTGCGGCCCCTTGCCGCGGCTGGCCCGCAAAGGGCAGATCCGGCGGCTTCTGTGGCCGAGAGAGAGAGAGAGAGAGAAAGATTACCTACCACCGTCGTAGATCCGACAATCCTTCCGCCAACCCTTCGCAGAACAATCGTCACGACGATGAACAAAGTGAGAGAGACAGAGAGACAGAGAGAGAGAGAGAGAGTGGATGAACGTATTTCGTGCATTCGGCAAAGTGATTGAGTAAAGAGAAATTAGGGACAAAAATTTTTTGTCCCTAAAGTCGTCCCTAATTTTGGGACGAAAACGCATCTCGTCCCTGAAAAATTAATTTCGTTCATGATTCAGGGATGAAAAATGTATTCATCCCTGATTTAGGGACGAAAAATATTTTTTGTCCCTAAATCAGGGACGAAAATGACTTTCATCCCTGATTCAGGGACCCAAAAGTTTAATATATATATTTTTTATTTTTTGGATAGTTATTTAATGGTCATATAAATTACTAGTTACATAAATCTAAACTTTTGGACGGACTATAATAAAATCTAAACAAAAAGAAAGATATATCTTATTCCGTTACCCGTCACTTCCCCGCAATCTGTGCACTGCTTTGATCCAATATTTTTAGAATCCAACCAAATCGCAAGATTAAAATTATTTAAAATTTGTCTAAATTAATAAAATTGATAAATCATTCGAAAAAATATCTAAAATTAGTTTTAATCCAGATAATAATTATTTTAAAAAATAAAATATATAAATATATAATATATGATATATGATATTATAGTGATATTAGAGAATTCATAAAATAGTTGAATTGGTCTGAGTAATGAATCTATAAAAAACATTCCTTAAACCCTAACCTGAGGAAGAAATTTATAGATAATTAAAACAAATAAGTGGTTTAATCATTTAATTAAAAATTGGATGACATTACTGACAATCTCAACCATCACTTCTAATTCAGCTGATCAGACAGTTGACCTAAAAGGCATTAAAATCCGAACTATGCGACTGGGCACCAGATAATTAGACATTCCCTTTACGCAAATCCTCTCTTTGTCCCTCTCTCATTCAATTAATTTAATTTATAAAAAAAAATTGTATTTGATATTAAAAAATCTTAAATTAATAAAATTTCATTACTTATTAATTTATTAATAATAAAATTTTATATAAATCATTGTAACATATTATCATTGATTAGAAGAAACTTTACTAATAATTTAAATAATTTCAACCCGATTAGGGATGAAAAAAAATTTTCGTCCCTGAATCAGGGACAAAAGTCCTTTTCGTCCCTGATTCAAGGACCCAAATTAAGAAGAGTTAATATTCTTTTTTATTTTTTGGATAGTTATTTAATAGTCATATAAATTACTAGTTGGGTATATCTAAACTTTCGGACGGACTATAATAAAAACCAAACAAGCAGAAAGAATCAAAGTGAAATTTAAGTCTTCATTCCCCAATTTGTCTTATTTCATTACCCCTTCGCAGAACCACCGAGAGAGAGAAAGCGAGAGAGAGAGTGAGAGTGAGAATGAGAATGAAGAAAAAATGCTAAGTGTTGAAAATATAGAAATTTGGGACAAAATATTTTTATCCCTAAATTCGTCCTTGAATCAGAGATGAATGAAAATTAAATTTCGCCCCGATTCGGGATGAAAAAATTCCCCGAATCGGGACGAAAATAAAATTTCCCCCCGAGGGGGAAAAAAAAAATCCCCCCCCCCCCGGGACGAAAATTAAATTCGTCCCTGAATAAGGAATGAAAGTAAAAATTCGTCCCTAAATTAGGGACGAAAATTAAACCCCCAATCGGGGATGAAATAAAACCCCGATTCGACAAAAAAAATAATGCTCCCCGAATCAGGGATGAAAAAAAAATTCATCCCTGAATCAGGGGCGAAAATAAAAATTCGTCCTTGAATGACGGACGAAAATTAAATTCGTCCCTGAATCAGGGACAAAAATAAAAATTCGTCCCTGAATCAGGGATGGAAAAAAAATTCAAATCACCGATTTGAATTGATAGCTTTTTTATTTTTAAAAATAAAAATAAAAATAATTTGCAATAAGTGATATGATATTTCAAGTTTTCAATCTATCATGCGAACTAATATAAATAAAATTATAAATATTTTTTGATGGAGAAAGATTTGACATTTGGCATTGTTAGAAAGATTATAAATATTTTTCGATCTAGATAAGAAAATTTTGGTTGTTCCGACGAGTACGATATGGTTAAATCATTCATTTAGTGCTGATGGGATAATATTAGACCTATAACGCTCTAACTTGACACCAGAAAATTTAGAGAACTAAACATGTGTTCAAAACTAACATAGAGTGAACTATTGACCACAAGAAACTATCCAATCAAGTGATTCTAGATTCTTTAACTCTGAAGTTCTAAAGGAACACCCGACATTAGTACAGGAGGAGAGGACAACAATTAAATCATTGAGATGATGAAGATATGTAGATAGCTAAATTTTTGGAAGCAAAAATTGAGTTCAAACACTTCTTCCCTTCTTTTTTTATTATTTATTATATAGTTTTAGTTCATAATCGGAACATGAAGTTTTGGAACAAAAGTCACGTTTAATGATAAAGTGATTAAAGTCGATAACACATCTTACACAAGTGGTAAACATATCGTTGTCGGCACAATAGCTTAAGTCCCTGAATCAAGGACGAAAAAAAATTCGTCCCTGAATCAGGGACGAAAAAAAAATTCGTCCCTGATTCAGGGACGAATGGTTAAATTTGTCATAAATTTAGGGACGAATAATTTATTCGTCGTAAATTTAGGGACGAATTTTTATTTTGTTGAAAATTTTGGAACGAATTATAAATTCGTTACAAATTTAGCGATGAATTTTGAAATTCGTTGCAAATTTAGCAACGAATTTATTTTTTCGTTGGAAATTTGCAGCGAATTTTGGTTCAAAAATTTTTCGTCTAAAATTATCGACGATATTTGTAACGAAAATATTTTTTATTGCTAAATTTGTGATGAAAATTTTTTTGTTGCTAAAATCGTAGCTAATTGGCGACGATACCATTTTTTGTCGCTAAATTTATTGGAGATTTGTGACAAATATTTTTCGTTGTTAAAATTCATCGCTGAATTTTTGTTTTTTTGTAGTGAAATATAATCAAAATTGTGGGACTGAATGCATTTCTTACTGAAGTTTGTAATCTCAATTTCCTTCGTTGGGACCTTAGGTCAGTTCAAAATTAGAAAGTCAATAATCTAATTAATAAATAATCTTATTGATTTTTCTATCCCTATAAGACAAAAGAATAGATCTCTATCCATACACACTTTCTCATTAAATCACGTAACCATTTAAGATAAGAATTCATCATCTCGAATAGAATTCTTTGTGCTTGAAAACTTTTTTAGTCCAAAAAATTATTTTTTTTAATATTTAACTTCTTTATTTTTATACATATAATATTTATTTTTATATTTATAATAATAAATTTTTTATATAAATTCAATATATTATTTTTTCTAACACCATATCAATGCGATTTTTACTTATGGATCGGAAGCAAATGCATAGTGACACTGAGGAACCAAATAAAGAAGAAATTATCGATAGATATCAAATATTTTGTTTTTGTAGTCACACTTAAATTTTTGTTTAAGTATTTTTTTAAAATTTAATATTTAAATTTTTATGAATAGATATATTTTATTATTTTTATGGTCTTTATATAAAATTAAAAAAATAATAATAATTACGTGTCCCGTAAAAACACTTCACCCAAAATATGGGCAAAAACGTCATTTAATTTTTTGAACACAAAGCATAACTCTACCATGTGATTACGAGGTACGACGATGACATAAAAGTACAAGAATAGAATTTTATATTGAAGTTATAGACCAGAAAACGAAACAAAAAATTGAAAATAGAGTCCCCTGTTCTGTTGGCGGTTTCAAAAGGCAGAGGTTGATTCATTACGTTTTCGGATTAACAATCTTGCAGCCTTACCCGGTTTCGCGCTCCCCAAGAAAAAAAATTTTCTTCAATTCCCAATACACATCTGCTTTGTCTTATATTTATCGGTAGTTCTCTACCATTCTTTCTCTTCCAACTTGAAGTTGAATTTTCATGGTTTTTTGATTGAATAAGAGGAGAAGATTAATGGGTTTTGTGAGTTCTCTATTGGGTATTCTGGGTTTTGTCTTTGGTATTCCTTTTGGTCTTGTTCTTGGGTTTCTGCTTTTCATCTATTCAGAGCCTAAAGAAGTTAAGGTAATTTATTTATTATCATTTGATCTTTATGTTCGAAAATATAGATTGGAATTGATTCATTTGTGATTTTTATGATCTGGGTATGTTGATTGTATTAACATTGTTGTACGTTCAATCTGATTTCTAAGATTTTCCTTTTTCATTTTTGGCTGAACTGGGCTTCTTACATTCTTATGAGTAGTGTCAAAAGTGAAAGATCGAAAATATCAAACGTGTCGATTGGCTGTAGTTGAATTCTACTTGTTTGTTTTAATGTGCACTAAAATGGACATTGGAATGCAGAAGCTAATCCTATAATTGTAGGAATGTAACTTAATTTCAAAATTATAAATAAGACGAACAATTTCATGTCTGTTTGGTTGTCCCCTGAAATGAATTGATTTCTTTTGTATTTGCAAGTAAAATACTTACCATTTTTCCCTCAAAATTGAAACCATTAAAATTTATTTAGTTTACATATGAGTGGGCTTTTCTCTTTTCTTTTATTGATTGGGTTTGGGAGGAGTATACCCTATTACAGCTTGGGGATATGAGAAACCTCTGATATCACTCACCCTAATGGTTGCGGTATGAGTGGCCCTTATTGACAGGGTACAGCTTATTACAATTAAGGAAATGTGAGATTTTGAACCTTCATCACTAGTTTGGGTAGAAAAAAAAAAAAAAAAAAAAAGAAAGCCCAAAAACCGCTTGGCCAAATGGTTGTAGTATGAGTGGGCATTTTTAATATTAGGAGAAATTGTTTTATTCCAAAATGTGATTCTAATGCACAAGTATAATTTTGTTATGAAGTCATTTACAACTATAGGTTTAGATTTGAAATTCTATAATAGATCAATGCGAAGCCATTTGGATCTCCCATTTTAGATTTCAAACAGGCCCTTTGTGTATGACTCAGGATTCCAAACACTACACCTTATTCATTTAAGTGGAGATCTAGGCATACCTTAACAGGTCTATTTATTGTTGAGTTGCAAGACTTTTATGACTAGGTAGCTCCCCAAAGAACAAACTTTAATTTCTTTTCATAATATTAGGAAGCAAAAATATTTTACACTGATAATGGTTAAACTAAAGCTAGAAAATCTTGTTCTTAGTTTATGAACTATGATCATGGCTGCAGGATCCAGTTATTAGGTCAATACATGAATTGGATACCAATTATGTACAAGAGGAGCTTATTCCATGGATTCCATTCTGGGTGAAGAGTCCTGACTATGAAAGAGTAAATGTTTCTTTGAAAGCTTATTTACTACCACATTATTCAGTCTAGATCATCACGATGTCTTGTTTCTCTTAATTTTACCTTGTTATCGTGCAGGTGGATTGGCTTAACCATTTTCTATTGGATATGTGGCCTTTCCTCAATAAGGTACAATGCTGTGTCCAATAAGCTCGAGAGTATATCTCATTCTGATTATGAACCGACAAAGCGAATTTCTTTGTTTTCTTATTATTCTCATAACAGGCAATCTGCAATACAATAAGAAGCACGACAGAGCTTATATTTGCAGAATACATCGGAAAGTATCAAATAAAAGCGATAGAGTTTGAAAAATTAAGCCTGGGAGCTCTTCCTCCTGTAGTTCATGGTATAGTCCTTGCAGCCCTGGTTGTGTTGACATTTCTAAAAATGACTCTGTCTGACATTGTATTTAAGGATTGACATTTGTATAACACTTTGTGACATGTAACAGTGTAAAATTTGTGTAAACTTTCTCATCCCTGTTGGTTTCATGCCATTTCGTGTTGTGTCACTAGTCTTTGTTTCTCAGGACTGCAGTAATTAAACCATGTTTCATCAATGTTGATAACTGGCAAACATTAACTTTGTGTTTCAATTGGCTGCTTTGTCTCCCACACACCAGGTGTTAAAATCTATGAGACCAATGAGAAGGAACTAGTTATAGAGCCAGCAATCAGATGGGCATGTAACTCCGACATAGTTTTGGGGGTGAAGTTATTGAACATGAGAATCACACTTCAGGTCAGAACATAACTGTCAAATGTGCCAAGTCACATTCTCGGTTCTTATTGTTGCGTAGGATTATCTGAAAGAGACAAGCCATGTATTTGCTACTTATTTGCAGCTACTAGATCTACAAATATTTGCTGCTCCGCGGGTGTCACTGAAACCCCTCGTGCCTACCTTTCCTTGCTTTGCAAAGGCAGTGGTGTCATTGATGGAGAAGGTAGGGCTAGAATCTGTTTTGACTTAAACTTTAACATATAGACTTCGTTCACTCATTGGGAAGACTATGATGATTTTCTCTAATTCTTCTCAGCCCCATGTTGACTTTGGAATGAGAGTACTGGGAGGGGACATTATGTCCATACCTGGCCTGTATCGGTATGTTCAGGTGCTGCCCTAGAAACTCCTTTCTGGGTATGATTTAGGTATCAATTTGGTTAACTAGGACATAATTCATGCATTCATATGGTTGAAAATCAGTTGTAATTTACTTCCATATGCTGGTGATGGATCTCAAATTAACCCTTCAAGCTGCTGTTGCATACAGGAAACCATTAGAAAGCAAGTGGCCAACCTCTACCACTGGCCTCAAACACTTGAAGTTCCCATCCTCGATGCTTCATCGTAAGTTGTAATGCTTCCTTGAACAATGTCAAATCTCACAATGTTAATCTCTTTCCTTTCCTCCGTGGAGATGTTTTAGACAAAGATCTTACAATAAATATCCTCTATTACTGACAGAGTAGCAATCAAGAAGCCAGTGGGTGTACTGCATGTGAAGGTCGTACAAGCATTCAATCTGTTGAAGATGGATATTTTGGGGACATCAGACCCTTATGTTAAGCTTAGCTTGACAGGAGAGAGGCTACCATCAAAGAAAACTACTATCAAGATGAAGAACTTAAATCCTGTTTGGAATGAAAATTTCAAGCTCATTGTGAAGGATCCAGAGTCTCAAGTTCTTCAATTACGTGTCTATGATTGGGACAAGGTTCTACTAATCTCTCTCTCTCTCTCTTTTCCTTTTTTAATGGAAAATTGATATTATGTATATGATAAATAGAGCCTATGTAGGATTCTTGCTTTGATTCAACATAAACCCATGGAATGCACCCTTAATGATCTTTAAATAATTTTCTGAACTAGCTTATTCCTGTTATATCATTACTTTGGAAAAGCATGTATCCACATGTTCACATGGACGTGTAAAATTATTACACATCCCTTTGCTTACCTTCCCCTATCCATATGTTCATGTGAAAGCGTAAAATTATCATAAATCCCTTTGCTTACCTTCCCTTCCACTGCTTACTGTTTACCCCATTCTAATGAACTTCTAGAAGTGGTAGAAAAGGATCAACCTTTGGTATTTTGACAATATTTGTGCAAACTGCAAAGTACTTGCTCTCAAAATTTGAATTTACAACATTAAGCTATGCCCTCCCCCCCTCTTTTATTGTCAGATTGAACTATTTGAATTGCACAAACGGTTCTAGGAATGAGCATGTCTGCATTGTGTCCGAGACACACCTTTGACCCTATAATACGGCACTTGGCTAAATTAGAATGGTGCATACTTTTTACAACTTTTTCATGTCATTGTGTCCATACTACACAGCTTTGAAGACACGTTGACAATGTTTTCTCCCGGGTAATTGTCTGAAATTTAAAATGGTCTACTCAGAAGTTTCTATGTCAAAGTTGCTCCCCAATTACTCATTTCTAACAAGCCAACTCAAACAAGTTCTCAAGTTGGACCACCAAAAGAAAGGGGTTATAAATTTTTAGATTGTGCCACTGTATTTTTGCAGGTCGGGGCACATGACAGATTAGGAATGCAATTAGTCCCTCTGAATCTTCTCACACCAAATGAGACAAAGGAGTTCAAGCTTGAATTACTCAAGAATTCAAATATCAATGACCCTCACAATAAGAAGTCAAGAGGACAGCTAGTAGTGGAGTTGACTTATAATCCCTTTAAACAAGATCACGACTGGTTTAGTGGACCTTTGGATGGATATAAAAAGATGGAGAGCCAAATTAACAGGATATCCGATTCTGGGCCCAACAGTGTAGGAGGTGTGCTTTTGGTCACTATCCAAGGAGCTGAGGATGTAGAGGGAGAAGGTCACAACAACCCATATGCCCTCATCCTTTTCAGAGGAGAAAAGAAGAAAACAAAGGTAGATTTACTTTTAGATTACCTTTAGTCTTCTTAATCTTTATTGAAATGCATGCAACTGTGGATTAGGACCTAATTAGAACCCAATGTTTGTTATAAATTTAAGGTGTAAAGCGCCACTTTTTGAAAGCACTAAATGTTTGTCTGGACATTACATTTGACACAATCCTTGTTCTTGGAAGTTGCACAAAGTTATGCACAGTTGTCCTCATTGGGATTTTTTTCTGCTGGTAACAAGTTTTGACATTCTATAACAAAGAGAATATTGCCTGAGATATTATGTGCCTATGCCTTATTGACTGAGATTCCTCCATTAAGTTCCATTAGGTGCCTATGCCTTTCTTGGGCCTCAAAGGTAGTCCTGTTGAAAAGGTTGGGGAAAAGCTAGTAATGGAGAAAAAAGTACCTAGTGTACCCCATGTTTACTTTGTCACTCCAATAATTTCTAGAGCTTGATTCTAATGTTGTAATTTGAATACAAGATCTTCGCAAACTTATAATGTAATTTTGTTTTATTCTAGAGGATTAAAAGAACTCGCGACCCTATTTGGAATGAAGAATTTCAGTTTATGCTTGAAGAGCCTCCTCTAGAAGAGAAAATCCGTATTGAGGTTATGAGCAAGCGGAGGCGCATTGTCTTCAGTGCAAAGGTAAAGCACTCTCTACTTCTTTCCACTTTTATTTTATTTTATTTTATTTTTTGCTCATACTCAGTATATCCTTCTTAATTTTGCATTTCCTAGGAATCGTTGGGCTATGTCGAAATCAATCTTTCTGATGTTGTACACAATGGGCGGATCAACCATAAATATCATTTGATTGATTCGAAGAATGGAGTGATACAGATTGAAATACAATGGAAATTGGCGTAGTAAGAAAAAGACATTTAAGATTTCATTTTTCATGTCATTTGCAGCTTAAATTGATATATACAGCACCTGGAAAATCTGTGAACTGAAGTATATACATCAAAGATGTCTTTACTGATCCAATTTTTCCAATTTTTTCATTAGACTTTGAGATTTACCATGTAAAGGAAGCTATTGTAAGCAATTTCTTTCTCCCTTTTTTCAGAGGAATGAAATGTTTTGCTTGTCTATAGTTCAGCTCCTTAACCTTTTTTTCTTTTTGAACTCTATGCTGTCACACCGATACAACACCCTCCAAACCCCCACCCACCCCCCCACCCCGGGCCCAGGGGCTGGGGCAATGGAGCATAAAACAGCTGTAGAAAACACAGTGCAGGTTTTAAGTTTTGAAATTTAATAATTGATTGCGAAGGAATTTGTGTTCCTTGCTTTTTTCCTCAATAAAAAACTGTTTCAATAGTTTTTCCATGTAACCAAATAATAAACTTTCTTGCGGATCATCGTTGGGACATTTTCACTTCACACGTATGTTGTTGAATTTGTGGGATTGTGGTAACAATAATGGCGCCTCTTTAATAATAATCTTTTGGAAGTAAAAGTAGAAAGTAGATCAAACCATATAAGGAAAAGAATACCCATATGTTATTTAGGTTTCTTTCAGTAAAGGAGTGATTGGCCATGAGAAAGCTTCACAAATATGCTATTTAGCTTGGTTTTCTTCTCTCTCTCTCTCTCTCCCCCTCTAATCATGGCAAAAAGGGTATTATGTTAGCATAGCATTAAGTAGTAAACATTTTACACTAGGGGTTTTCCATTATTGAGCTTGGTTTTGCGATATAATTTGGAACGAGAATAAGGAAACAAGGCTTCACATCTTAGCTTAAATTTTTGGTAGTATAAAACTATGCTATATAAGGTCCTATTTTGCAAAATTTCATTCTACTCTCTTTCAGCCTCTGCCTACTTGTTTAAAGTTTCTACAAAAGGGGAAAAGGAAACCTTTTTTCAATAATCCTTTTTGTATTTCCAAAGAGTCAATAATAAAGCATGTTGCAAAGCAACTTCCTTTTCTCATTGATTAGAAAGAAGAAGAAGAAAAAGAAAAGCATGGTTAGGGTCTGCATGCAATAAAGTAGATGCAACTAGTACAAGCATGCATGTGTATCTTAATTGCAGCTCGCTTGTTTGGCAAATTGGGACATCAATTCTGCATTGATGGACGGCCATTTGCGTATGCAGGGATTAGGGTTTGACTTGCAGAGAGTTGGTATCAAAAAACATGCATGTGAGATAATTATTAAAGAAGGCAATTGTAAGATGGAACACATTGTGGCTGGATATGTATAATCAATACCCTTGTGAAAAATCTCTGAAAAAATATAATAAAAAGCTGAACCTCTATTGTGCTTTCCTTTGTTAACATCTTTTTTCTCTCTTGCCCATAATTTATGTTAAAAAACCACAACAATAATAACCAAATCTTCATACAATTAAGTAAGGTTGGCTATATGAATCCTTATATATCATTGTAAGATAGGAGAAAAGTGTAGCCGTTCGAAGAACAAAAATTTATATATTGACACTTATTCTCTAAGAAACAATTCTTGTGACAATTGGTTTCTTAATTAGGTAAGGGGTGTTTGAAATCTTTTATGAAATAATTGAAAAATGTCATCTACCAAGGTGATGAAATAAATTTTTTTTTTAAAAAAAAAGCCTATTGTCAAATATATACAGAGTAGATCAATGGCAATGGCTGGTATGGGAACCTATATTGCTAGTCGTTTCAACCTTTTTTTTTTTTTTCCTTCTCTTTCATATTAATAGAGAAGCTGATTAACCTATCCTCTTAGCAAGATAGTTCGGCACTCTCTTTGAAATCAGATTTGACCTAATAATTGTCCTCCTAAGAGGGGTTATTTCCAAAAGTTAAAATTCCCCCAAATAGGGTGATTTTTGAGGATTCCAAAGTAGTGAAATCGCGATTGCAACTTTTTTCTTTTTTTTTTTCTTTAAAATTAATAAAAAAATATTATTATTATTATTATTATTATTAAAACATATAAATATTAATAAAAAATTTTATTAATTAAAAATTTTATTAACTTCAATTTTATTTTGAAAAAATTTCAATTAATAAAATTTAATTATTAACAAATTAATTAAAAATAAAAAATTATTAAAATATTAATTTTTATTTAAAAAAATATAATCAATAAATTTTTATTAATTATTTCTTTTAATTAAAATTTTTTATTTTTAATTAATATTTTAATAATTTTTATTTTTAATTAATTTGTTAATAATTAAATTTTATTAATTTTAATTTTTTCAAAAATAAAATGAAGTTAATAAAAATTTTTAATTAATAAAATTTTTATTAATATTTATATGTTTATAATAATAATAATAATAATAATATTTTTATTTTAAGTAAAAAAAAAAAAAAACTTTTTTTTTCCTTTGGGAATTCAAAAAAAAATCACACTATTTGAAGAATTTTTGTTAAAAAATACTCTATTTTGGGAAATAACCCCTCCTAAGAGTATTGGATTGCACTTTTTATGATCATAAGGTTTTTCTATTTTTTTTAATATAAGAATATACAATTAAACGATATCGAATCAAAAAAAAAAGATAAAAGTAAGGATGCTCTATTGCTTGAACTGTCCCTGAGGGACTGATCATAAGGTTTTCCGATGATAAGTATTATTCAATTATATTATATAGATTAACTTAATTAATAAAAATTGATTTTAAAGTCAAATTCACTTGGATACAAGGAAAGTCATTATTATTATATAGCTCAATTATTATTTTATAAAATAAAATATTAAACAAAAGAAAAGCTACATAGTCACGAAAAAAATATTGTATCTTATCGGAATAAATTCTTTTTGTTTTTTGGGAGATGTTTGGTTGGTTAACTTTATTACTCTTAAAACAAATAATCGTTTACTATGGTAGAAGAACTCCCCAAAATTGGATTCAATATATTTAAATCAGATTAATCGAAATATAATTTTGAATATCAATTGATTATTAAAAAAATATATAACGGATCAAAATAAGAAATATTTTCAAAACCTCACATCAAAAGTACCTAAGAGTGGTGTTCGAGAATCAAGAGCTTGTGGCTGGGATTGGGCTACAGACCATGGGATGCAGGAATCCTAACTCATAGGTTTAAGATAATATTTTGAAAGTCCCAAAAGGAGAAAATAATTCTTCCATATTTAACTTGAGCTCATAAAAGAGTGAACCTATGCCTAGGTAATGGTTTAGAGCGAAGATGAGTTCTTTTTATCTTTAGTGATGGACCTATATCACCATTAAAGGTCAGCTTTCTGGTTGACTTGCAATAGAAAGTCTAGCAAATTTAGAGGCAGCAAAAGGAGAATCCTATCCTCCCCGCAAAGATTGAGGATTCTTTTGTTAATGGATCTCCACTCATTACCATCAAGCTCTCTCTCTCTCTCTCTAATAAGTTGGGAGGCATGTGTGCTCTCAAAAGGGGGGGAGAGAGAGGGAGGTGGGGAGAGAGAGAGAGAGAGAGAGGAATGAAAAGATGCCACAGTCTTGGTTCCATATTGAGGGGAATAACTTTTGCAAGTAAAAAAAGGATGGGGCATTTTTTTTTCTCTCCTTTTAAAAGGTAGGCTTTTTAAAGGGAGCAAAGTGGGAATAGGAAACTCCACTCAAGAAGCACAAGATTATGTTAGCCTTTTCTTTTCATTTTAAATCTCTCTCTCTCTCTCTTATGTATGTGTGGTATTTGATGCCTGCATAGTGCATGCATTCTCAAGTTGAGGAAAAGCTAAGCTGTCTTGGGCCAGATTCTTTTTTGATTTAAAATTAGCAAACCCCTTGAAATGAAATCATTTGATGCTCTCTCATTTAGTTTACCTAACAAAATTGAGAGAGAGAGAGTTTTCTTTCACACCCACTTTAAGACCCTACAATGCAAGTAGACTTCTCTTAAATACACCTTCAAATTTACTAGAATTGGATGGGTTCCAAGTGGAATATAGTTCCATTGTTGCTGTGTTTGTGCTAAGAGACTGTGAGGGAATATATATGGCGATTTCAACTAGCCATAGATTGACTTTCTTCATGCTTGGTCCCTAAGGACCTATCTTGTACAAGTGACTTTCAAAGTTATTCCTAATGGATGATGCTCTTCTTTGAAATCAAAATATTCCAATTTTCTTTATAATAGCGAGTGGATTTTTGAAATCGAAAGAATGTGTACACATAAATCTGCTTATAAATCATAATTATAAAATTTAAATCCATTTAATTAAAATATATATTTTTTTCCGATCTACACCATCTGATAATCTATTTGGTATGAATGATTTTCAAAGTTACTTCTAATACATATTGTTATTTTTCATATTCAAAATATTGCTATTTTCTTTCACTGGAAAACAAATCGGTGGCTTCAAGTTGGAGCCGAACCCAAGACCTAGAGACAGGGGTATAAAAAATTTATAAGATATTTATTTAAACAATAAACATGGGTAGGGGATGTAAAACTATAATTAAGTGGGTGTAAAATATATATGAGTCATAAAAATTAACTGAATTTCAAAAAATTGAGAGGGCGCAATTGCCCACCCTGGACTTTACATAGATCTGCCCCTGAAGTTGAAAGATGTTTAAATTTAAAATGTTCCAATAAATTGTCTCCCTAGAATTTAAGTAATTTAAACCATGAAAATAATAATAATAATAATAATAATAATAATAATAATAGCTTCACCAACTCATAAATGTCGCAAAATTTTTTCTTTCTTTTGTTTTTTTCTATTTTTCCCATTTATACAATTTTTCCATGACAACCATTTGACTTGATAATGAAACCTTCACAAAATGGGTTAAAAAAAATCCAAAATTATGTAAGTATGAAAATTCATCGATCAACCATGAGACGTATGGAAACCTATGCATCATACGTTTCTTTGATCCTAATAAAAAATCATGGAAAACATTAAAAAATAAATAAATATTATTATATATGCATATATCAAATTTGTAGCACCGACAAAATAAAAAGAAATGGAGAAGAATGCTATTTTTTTTTTTTTTGGGTTCTTGACCACTAGTATACGAAAAGTTGACTAATCTGATTTGAACAGTTATGTAAGTTAATTTAGGGGATGACTTTCCTAAGGTTTGTTTTTCATTTTCAAGCACCGAATTAAAAAAAAAAAAATCTAGAAGAATGCTTTTTTTTTTTTTTTTTTAAGTTCTTGACTACTAGTATCTGAAAAGTTAACTAATCTCGAGTATTTGGGAAGATCAATTTAGAGATTGATTTTTTTAATATTTATTTTTTATTTTCAAGATTCAAATTCAAAACGTTAGTTAAAGAAATCTAATGCTCCACACTAACCCTTTGTGAAGAATGTTATTTATTAAGAGCTCCGCAATTTGTGAATTGGGTTGCACTCTCTTATGTCACTCCATTGTACTCGAACCGAAGAGCAAAGTTCTTGAGCTTGTATGTCTATAAGCAATGGACACAAACAAATTAAACATGGTAAGCAGCGAGACGAACAAAGTTAAAAATAAATAAAAGATGCTCTTCGAAATTTCGTTTTGATTAATTTATATCGAATCATTGTCAGGTTCTTAATCGGATGGGATTATCCCAATATTATTTTTATCATTATCAAGACTCGAATATGAACAATTGATATGACATTTTAATACTTTTTTTACTGGACTAATGAAACGTTAGTGTTGTATCTGCATGTATGCATCTGCATGAATATAATAAGAATAAACTTATTTCTTTTTTTTTTTAAATAAAACCATTTTCTAAAATCTAAGTAGAACAACTGGCTCTAATCCTTCTAGGAGCCTACCCAGCACGTGGCATGATCAATACCATGCCGTGGTCAAGAAAATGGGTCTGCCTTTGATCTTATGAGTTAAAACAACAATAATGCTTTTTTTTTTTGTATTTATTATATCAATCGATTTCTAAAATTAAAATCTAATTAATTCAATTTGAATACTTATTAGACCTATTTTAAGAAATAATTTTTTTAATATAATTTATTCTATTTTCA